>CM052437.1:91739761-91759525 GCA_028533085.1 Varecia variegata | reverse complement strand
GAAAAATGTTCAACATCTCTAATCATCAGGGAAATGCAAATCAAAATCACAATGAGATATCACTTAACTCCAGTGAGAATGGCCTTTATCAAAAGGTCCCAAATCAATACATGCTGGCATGGATGTGGAGAGACAGGAATACTCATACACTGCTGGTGGGACTGTAAACTAGTACAACCCCTGTGGAAAGCAATATGGAGATTACTTAAACAGATTCAAGTAGACCTTCCATTAGATCCAGCAATCCCATTATTGGGCTTCTACTCTGAAGAACAAAGTCATTCTATAATAAAGATACTTGCATCCAAATGTTTGTAGCAGCACAATTCACAATCGCTAAGAGGTGGAAACAACCCAAATGTCCATCAATTCATGAATGGATTAGTAAAATGTGGTATCTTTATACCATGGAGTATTACTCAGCTATAAGAAATAATGATGATACGACATCTCTTTGGTTCTCCTGGGGAGAGTTGGAACCCATTCTATTAAGCGAAGTATTCCAAGAATGGAAAAATAAGCACCACAGGTACTCACCAGAAAATTGGTTTTCCTGATCAACACCTGGGTGCACATTTAGGAATGACACCAATTGGGTATCGGACAGAGGTGGGGGGAGGGGATGGGTGTATATCTACATGATGAGTGCAATGCGCACTGTCTGGGGAATGGACAGGCGTAAATATTTGACTCGGGGTGTCGGGGATGGGGGAGTGGATGGGTGTATACCTACATGATGAGTGCGATGTGCACTGTCGGGGGAATCAACACCCTTGAAACTCAACTCGGGGGGTTGGGAGGGGCATGGGTAATATACTTAACCAGAACTTTTGTACCCCCATAATAAGCTATAATAAATAAATTAAAAAAATTATACACCACAACCAAGTGGGATTTATTCCAGGTGTACAAGATTTCAACTGACTTGAAAATCAACTAATGCAATCCATTCCATCAACAAACTAAAAAGTAAAAATCACACATTTATATCAATAGGTGAAGGGAAAAAATTGACAAAATCCAACACCTATTTATAATAAAAACTCTCAGTTAACTAGATCGTCAGAGGGTATCTTCCTTGACTTGATTAAGAATAGCTATTAAAAGAAAAAAAAAAAAAACTACAAAGAGCATTGTACTTAGTGGTGAGAAACTAGAAAGAAACTTTCTCAGTAAATCATGAAAAAGCTAAGGAAGCCGCCTTTCCCTACTCCTTTTAACATCATACTGGAACTGCTAGCTAATTTCATAAGATGAGAAAATAATGGTATACAGATTGGGAAAGAAGAACTAAAACTGTTTTGTTTGCAGATGACATGATCATGTATGTAGAAAATGCAAAAGAATTGACAAAAAACCCTCTGCTAGTAATAAGCAATTATAACAATTTTGCAGGTTACAAGGGTAATATACAAATATATATTCACTTTCTCATATACCAGCAATGAACGAGTAGGATTTGAAATTAAAAACACATTACCATTTACATTAACTTGCTCCAAAATGAAGTACTTACGTGTAAACCTAATAAAATTTGCACAAGACCTATTTAAGGAAAACATAAAAAAGAAAGAAAAAGAAAAAATCTATTGAAAGAAACCAAAGAACAAGTTAAATGGTGAGGTATTCCATGAGCATGGATAGGAAGAGTTAATATTGTCAGGATGTCAGTTCTTCACAACTTGATTTATAGATTCAATGCAATTCCAATCAAAAGCCCAGCACGTTATATTGTGGATATGAATAAACTGATTCTAAAGTTTATGTGTAGAGGAAAAAGACCCAAAATAGCCAACACTGTATTGAAGGAAAAGAATAAACGTGGAGAACTGACATAACCTAACTTCAGGACTTGCTATACAGCTACAGTAATCAAAAATGTGTGGTATTGACAAAAGAACAGAGAAATAGACCAATGGAGCAAAGTACTGAGCTGAGAAATAGACCAAAATAAATACAGTCAACTGACTTTTGACAAAGGATCAAAGGAAATACAATGGAAAAAAATAATCTTTTTTACAAATGGTGCTGAAACAACATTCACATGCAAAAATGAATTTACATACAGACCTTAAACCCTTCACAAAAATTAACTCTTAATAAATTATAGACCTAAATGGGGGAGAAATAACTATAAAACTCTTAGTAGATAAAGTAGGCAAAATCTTAGATGACCTTGGGCATGGCAAGGACTTTTTACATACAGCACCAAAGGCACAATCCACAAAATAATTGATAAGCTAGACTGCATTAAATTAAATCTTATGTTCTCCAAAAGAATAAGAAGAGAAAGCATAGACTTGGGAAAAAATATTTCAAAAGACACATCTGATAAGGAACTCTTATCCGAAATACACACAGAGTTCTTAACAATAAGAAAGAAAACACCTTGATTGAAAAATAGGTCAAAGACCTTAACAGACACCTCATCAAAGAAGATATATAGATGGCTAACAAATGAATGAAAAGATGCTCCACATCACATGTCATCAGGAAAATGCAAATTAAAACAATTAGACAGAATGGCCAAAATCTAAAACACTGACAATATCAAATAATAGTGAGGATGTGGAACAGGAACTCTCATTCAGTGCTATTCGGAATGCAAAATGGTACACTCCCTTTGGAAGACACTTAGGTGATTTCTTACAAAACTGAACTAATCTAATCATGGAAGTAGCATTTCTCTACTCTGAAATATTCTTTAGATTATAATGAAATTACTCAAGGTGGAGAGAGAGATTTACACTCTGTTATAAATATGAGAAGAGGACTATCTCAGAAGCTGCTTTGCTTACCATAAACATTACCCTTATCTAAAATATTAGAACTTTCATCAAGGATCTTATCTATCTTGTCCACCGTCGAATCCTAGGATAGTTTTTGGCATTTAGTATGTCATTAATAAATATGTGCTGGCTGAATAAATAATGTAAATATAAATAAATATGCAACAACAGAAGTTGGTAGGAATAAATGTCATTGTTCAAGGAAGCTCTTCTATTTCTTTTTTCTTTTCTTCTTTTTCTCCTCCTCCTCCTTCTCTTCCTTCTTCTTCAACTACAAGGACAAAGTACAATATAAAATTTCCTCATGCTTTACCATGAGGCTTGCCTTTGCTTAAGTGTGACTTTTTCATCTCATGTCACTTAGATTGGTTCAGGTCATCCTTTGCAAACGAGTTCAGAATTGAACAGTTAAAAATTTTAAGCAGAATAATTTATTCTCAGCAAGCTAACTTTTCCAATATACAGCATTTGACATTACAATAAAAGCACCATGTAGAAAATATATTTTCTCAACTTCATGGATGTTTGTTGATAAAAAACATCTCATGTTAACTATAAAGGTTGAATGATGATAAAATCAAGAGGTCTTCAGAGGTTTCTTTAATAGCTACACTATCTTAAACGCTAAAGTTGTTTATTCATTTTCATGGCAGAATGGAGCTCCAAAATGTCTCTCTGGTCTTGTGTTTAATGCAGCATGTGTTGTGAAGAATCAACTGAGGCTATTTTCTTTTCCTAAGAAATTAAGTTTCCAAAAGGGTAAAATTAACAAAAATTCCTATATGCATACAAAACAGCAGAACATTATAAGCAGTTGCTTCAAAAGACAATATCTATAAATGTGGATTGAATTTCAAATAGATCCAAATGCAATCTTCATTTCAGTATTTTCCCATCTTATGCATGTTATCACTGAGAGAGAATGGAAGGGAAGAAAGGCAAATTAACACATTATTTAGCTGCTGCTTTATGTTATGTAGCATGGTAGTTGTTTGGGTGAATGTATTCATCTGAGCTAACTACAACTTATGAATCATAAATGAGAAAATTGAAGCTCAAAATCATTTATTTATTAATTTAAAAATGTTTAATGAGGACCATTTATATACTAGGCACTGTGGTACACACTTGGCACAACCTCTGCTTTCATACAGCTTACCATATGGAGGAAGTAATAATACACTATTAGTCAATGACAGTGTTAATTACAAACAGTGTTAGGTAGTCTTAAAGAAATGTAAACAGTATTGTAAGAACCCAGTATCCTGTAGGTCAGTTAAGGAAGCTGTTCTGGTGAATAGATAATTGAATTGAAAGTTGGATGTATAGAAGCTAACTATGTAGAGGAGGATGGTGGGTGTATCCTAAACAGAGAGAGTACCATCTGGAAAGTGCCTGTAATGGAATAAAAATATGGCTTGTTCAAAGTCCTGCAAGATATTGTGCTGTTAGAGGCCAGAGAATGAGTGGGGAAAGGTTAAAATATAACACTGTACAGGTAAACAAGAGGTAGCCATGTTCCTTAGGCCATTTTTAATAGTATTTTAATTTTTTCTAAGAGAAGAGAAATCAATTAGAAAACTTGAAACATGAAAGAGAGTCAGATTTACATGGAAACTATTATCTCTGTAATTTGGAAGATAGCTTGGAGGAAAAAAAAATTCAAACTGATATACAAATTTTTAAGAAGGTCCAGGCAAAAGCTGATAGTACTGTGGACTCTGCAAGTAGCAAAGAAAATAAATATATATATAAGACACATCCAAGTGGTAAAAAGATAGAGCTTGGGAATGAAAAGGTAAAAGAGCTGAGCTGTGACATTCATGTGTCATGCATAATGGATTATGGCATATTTGAAATCAAAGTCTTCAAGGAATGAGATGCTTAGAAGTTTGGTACAATGCAGTAATGAACAACAAGAGAGGGAAGTAGATTGAATAATTTACATTTCAAATGATTGGAGATTTTAAAAGGTCTATAAACCATGGTGCTTTATAAACCGTGATGAGAAACTAAAAGAACGTCAATACAATATAAATTCCTATAACCTAGTATGCAATGTACTATGTACTGGGGCTCTCTCATTCTGCACCCTACAGAAGCTCATGCCAGACCGCTCTTCTGAGAGGTTGGCATTTATTTCTCAATGAGCTATGGAGACTGTATGTTCATTTCTATACTTATTTAACAAATGTACACTAATAAGCATACTATGTGCCAAGAATGATGTGTATCATTGGGACATAAAAATAAAAACAAAAAGGGACTTGATCTCTACATTCGAAGATAAATAATTCATTTTAGTGTATTTTAAAATTAAATTTGCTTAAGAATTCCCTGTGCAATTGCTTAAAGATAGTAGCCTGAGCCCTATGTTCACTGATTAAATGTATCGAGCATCAGGACAAGAAATCGGCTTTAAAACAACCACTTGAGTTGATTTTGATGCCAGAGGTCCAGAAAAAACCTAAATGAGTGCATAGTTCTCTTCAATAGCAAAAGAAAAACATTTTTTAGCATAACATATATTTTTCTGATTCTGTTTTGCTCACAACCTAAGCATGTGTTTTCTTTTCTCCTTAGAAATATTAAGTCCAAGGTGCTTAGGAGTTCACCTAACATTGTTAGTTGCCTCTGCAGACTTCCAGATGTTGTAGCAGCCGTGTGCGTGGCATTCTTCTCTTGTACAGAGTTGCTGGGAATGGCCTAAATGAACCAGTGTGATTGGCTTGGTGGTGATTAAGGGACCTAGCTAGGTGGGTCCAGTAAGAGACAAATAAAGAACTTTTTTAAAAAAAAAATCTTTCTGTAAAGAAACTCTCTTTCTCACCCTCTCAGATGGAATGATGTTAGTTCAGAGTACTAGAATAGTTGTAGACATTTGGTGCCCATGAGGGTTGCTGGGATATGTTTGAAGCTTATACAGGGAAAAGGGTGAAACAGAGAGAATCTCACCTGCAGCTTTTTACCTCTGTCTCTAGTTATGTGATCAAATAAATCTCTCATTTTTTTTTAGTCAATTGAAGATAGGAATAGATGGGACACTGTTAGTGTTGGCTTTTCATTATCTTGCAATTCTTTCTGACAAATAAGAATTAGAAATTTTTCCCAACACATAGAACGTACCAAAGAATCGCCTTAATTATTTTTTACCTTTTCTCACTCTTCCTTTTATTCTTTCTTAACTAACTCCTCTTTTATAATAATGACCTACATTTCCATGCTAATACAAATTAGCTGATCTTTTTGATAAAATGACAATAGAGCCTATAATAAATGATTGTTATTGTTAAAATAATGAGTACAAATCTCTAGTCCTATAGAAATATTTTTATTACTATAAAACATAAATAATTTATCTGTTGTTGAAATGTCCATTCTGAAATTAGATTTTTTTCTCTAAAATACCTGTCATATTTTCATTGTTCAAATTAAAAGTTATTTTTGAATGTAATGTAACTCTTTCCAGAAATTCATTTTTGATAAATTATTAGTTATTTATTGATTGTATTAATGTTTTTCCTTGTAAAATGGCATTATTATTCAGTATGAAAAGTCAAAATCTTTTAAAAGAAAGAGTATTCTTTTTCAGAGAGCATAAATGAATGAATTTTCTTTCATAACAACAGTGAATTGTGTTTTAAAACTTATAAGAAATTACTTCCACATCTGGCATTTTGCTGAAAATTCAATTTTAACAGTTTTAAAATAAAAAATACATTTTTAAATATCGTTGAAACCATAAATTGTTTAATTTCTTAAAGTTCCATTCTTTACAGCCACATTCGGAAAACTTTTTTCTTCTTTATTTCTTCATTTCCCCATAACTTTATCATATTCTTCTCTGTGTGATATCTCAAAAGTGTGTAGTTATAAGGATTCTATTAGTTGTCTATGAGAAATATCTGTATGATTTTTTATCTTGTCATTCTCAAATGAATCATCCAAATAATCACCAGAAGAATTTCTCTTGACCAAAAATCTGAATACGTTTTTCAATTTATTAAATGACATAGAATATCTTCTGTGATACAACACCTTTGTTATTCTAGTATCATATCTCCTTAAACTATATGATATGCATTAGCAATATCAGAATTTTTGAGTCATTCAAAACATATCTCACAGCTCTATTTCTTCCCTTTTGGCTTTACTTACACTGTGCTTTCTATGCCATTTTACTATACTAAGTTCTATGCCATCATTGAACTTATCTCCAAAATACAAATGTTGCCTAAATAAAGCCTACATATAATTAGTCATCTTTTATTTCAGAAGGTATTCTTTAACTAAACCAAACCAAAAAGAAAATAATGGCTTAGATAGTCTTCTCTCCACCTCGAAAATTTTGTGGGAAAAAGTGTAATATCATGAGCTGTCAGGGTCCTTCTCCCTGAGAAGGCTTTAAAGGAATCCTTCCTTGCTTCTTCCAGCTTTTGGTGGCTTCAGCTTTCCCTTGGCTTGTGGCCGTGTAACTGCAACACGTATCTCCATCTTCATGTGGACTTTTTGTGTGTGTGTGTGTGTGTGTGTGTGTGTGTGTCTCCCCGCTGTGAGTCCTTTATAAGGACATTGTCATTGAACTTCGGGACCACCTGGATAATTGAGAATGATCCCATCTTGACATCCTTAATTTATATCTGCAAAGGCTTTTTTCTCCAAATAAGTTCACATTTATACTTTGCAGTTTTAGGTCATGGACATGTCTTTTTGGGGGGGGACCACCATTCAAGCCACTATACTGCTCTTACGCTTAAATGGCTCCTGCGGACCCCCTTTTCCTCCAATCCCTCAATTCCTCTAGAGGCACCGATCCCCTGCCAAGGTGCAATTTCTCACAACCTCTCTCCCATCAAAGGAGAGTCACGAAGTTATTCCCCGCCTCTACCAAGGAGTGGGGAATGGATAGGGAATGATAGGAGCAACTCCATGATACTTTTAACTTACTCATATTTTTCCTGACTCTAGATTTCTGACCTTCGATTTCTTAGCATTTCCTTTATAAAACATGTAATTTTAAATTCTTTCCCTGTCACTTTGGGATGTAAATCTTTTAAGAAGCTTCTTGCCAATTTTATAACCCAGTATTGTCTTTCCCAAAACCCAAGAACCATTTCTTTGAAATCTAATTATTAAGGAAAATACCCCCCTCCCCCCAACCCCAGTGCCTCCCCCACATTTAACTCCCATATCCCAATCTCTATGGGATGGTAGAAGCCCGACTTGGGTAGATGGTGGGCACCTTGATTCAAGTTGAGAAATTACTTTCTTTCATAAAGATATGAGAAGTTTTGTTTTCCTCTAGATAAAGCCACTTAGCAAACACAGATGTCCTACTATCCTCCAGGACTTTCCCACTAGCTCACCCCAGCCTTTAAAATCCCTACTACCCATTGTTTCTGCAGAATTGAGTTCAAACTGAGTTCTGACCTTTCTCCCCTCTTGTAATAGACTTGAATAAACACTTCTTTGCCTGTTGAACTTTGTCAGTGCAATTTTTGCTTTGACACCAGGAAGACTAGTACTTGTCCTATTGCCGTATCTGACTACAAGCACCTTTAGGATGTGAAGTCTGGAAATTTAGATTAAAAGTCCTGTCCAATCTTGGAGAGAAAATATTTCCAATAAACCTCTGGAAATTCAGTGAATTATCACTCTGCCTGCAACAAAACTCATCATTTAAAATAGACCCTATCAGAGCGAGAAATGACGGAGATAGATCAAAGTATTGCACCTGGAGAACACAGAAGGAAACCAGAAAATACAGTTACAGGAGCCTCGGCTTGGTCTGTATACGTGCCTTCTGTCTTGTAGAAGGCAGTAGAAGCTCAGAGACTGATGGAAAGAAGGATGTGACTTCAAATTGGGATTGGGTTCACAGCAACATGCATACTGATTCTCCAACCTCATAGGACGTCCACTGTAAGCCGACCTCAGCTCAGATGGATCTACCTTCATTCACGGCCAAGAAGGCAGTTGGGAATCTCTCCTGTCATGAAGTCTTACCTCACTCAGCTTAAAAATCTGAGAAGGTATCTCTCTCAGATCCTTACTCTGCTTTTCCTGTGATATTTACTATAATGTAAAACTGATTATGGACATAAAAATGGTTTCCTTTTATTATGAAATTTGGGGTAAGTGTGTTGGGAAGAACCTAAATGCAAAATTACTTTTTTTCCCCACAAGAAATCAAAGATGTAGTAAGAAAACAAATGCCACAGGGTTATACTTTTAATAATATTAAGCAATTTTTTTTAAATTTATTTGTTTTCTTTGGAAAAGGAAGAAATTCATTAGTTTCTAAAGATTCCATTAGCCATGAATTGTTTTTATAGCCTTAGGGAAGACAAGATACAAGAGAAAAGAATAAAGAATACAAGAGAAATTCAGGAGGTAAATCAAGTCAATGATTATGGAAACAAAGTTAGAATATGTACTGCAGCTTTAATTTAATCTAATGATTAATTTATCTCCTCCTAAACTAAATAAAGATTTCTGAGATTGAATGAGGGGAAGAATGAAAGATTATTATGAGTACTTTCCCATAGGGCTTGAGTATGGGACTATTGATAATATATATGATGTCCGCTGTAAACTGAAATTTGAGGTAAGGGTGTTGGGAAGAACATATATATACACATGCACAAACACACACTGTATGGTATACTATATCCTATATAATCTCCTCTGTGGATCACACCCATAATACATTGTCTATTATTTTCAATTTTAGGTATGTAATTTGGAATGGAAATTTAAACAAACTTCCATATAAACCTAAGGGCAGAATTATGTACATGTGATGATTTATTGTGTCATTTTTAGTGGTGTAGAACCCTTGATATTCAAAATATGATACATGGACCAACAGCAGCAGCATCACCTGGGAGCTTGTTAGAAAACAGGATCTCAGGCCCTTCCCCAATCACAGACCCTTTCTCAAACCTCCTGAATCATAATCTGCACATTATGACCCCTGCATGCTATATAACCCCCTGGGTGATTTACATGCACATTAAATATTAAGAAGCACTATTCTACAGGTCTTTGCTGGATTTATTCTGAGATTCTTTAATTAAAAGTTTAAAGCATTCTTTGGAAAAATAAAATTTCCTATAAAGCATTTATTTTTCATTGTAGACTGCATAGCATATAAGTAATTTTTTATTGTATTATATCATAAGTGTATATTCCTAATAACCCAAAATAATTGTAGTGTCTTACTTAGTACTTAACAGCCTACAAAATGTTGACTTAAATATAAGTTGCATTTCCCAATTTTTACCTTCCTCCAAACATTGGTTTTCGTATTTCTAATTAGTAAGTTGAACAATACCAGTAAAGCCTTGGAGGAGACTGTGGAAGCTGAATAGCTGTCTGTCTCCTGATGGAAACGCCTGTTATAGATGAGCTGCAGCCAGATTAATATTCTGAAGCAGAACCCTACAGGTGCTAGTGCTTTGCTTCCAAATTTACTTGTCAACTTCAGATTCCATTTAAATTTTTTTAACAAACTCAATATCAATCTTACATATGTTACCAAATTATTAACTGCACCATTACTGATTAAAATTTACTACTTTGATATGCACGAATTATGTATCATTAATTTTGATAGGCAGGTTTGAACATTGATCTCATATGGGTCTACTCTGAGAAGTTTTTAATTGCATAATGACTGACATAGGTATCATGCCATGAGAATACCAAAATTACCCCAAAAGCTCATGAACACACACACAAACAGGCACACACACACATACACATCTTAGAATTCAGTATAAAACCAAATTACATGTGTAACTGATTTACATTGTAAGGTATAGACACACTATGTAAGCAATGTTTAAAAAGCTTGAGTTAATTTCAAGACATTTATAATCTGAGATCAATGGGCAGGAGGAAGAAAGAGAAAAGAAAAAAAATAATTTCAAGACATGTCTTTATTTAATCACTAAGATACTATCATTTGAAAAGTACAAAAAAATATAAAAGGAAATATTAAGAAATAGGGAAACTTCAAAATTCCCATGTTTTATTTTAATAATACAATATTAATAATAAAAAATACTTAGTGCTTACTACATCTTTAATTTTGAACAGAAATTTAAAGAAGCTTCTATATTTAACCTTAGGATATAATCATTTTATTTGTATAATTTTATCTAGTCTTTTATAATTGTCTACCATCTTGATGCATAAAGTATGATAAAGCTTTTGCAGTCATTATCTAATCTAACAGACATAACAATGTTAAGATACCATGTCAAGACTATCACTAAATACTTTCTGAATTTAATAATTTCTCAACCCCTTTTGTTGTCACCCTAGTCCACACAGTCATAACAGCTAGACTACCCTGATAACCTTGTATCTGTCTACTGCTTAAATCCTCAACCCTCTAGAGTCCATAATCTCTTCAGTGCCTCGAGGCATTCTCTTGAATTTTTTCATTTAAATTGCATTAGGCAATAACACTGTTGAAAAGATTTCAAAGATTTCCACCTCATTTAAAATAAAATTCAAATTATTTACCATGACTTCAGGCCAATGAATTTAATAAAAACCATGCCACATTTTTCCTCTTTTTTTTTTTGCTCAGTCCAAAGCCACCATCTTCCTATTCCTTAAATGTACCAAGTTTGTCCAAACTTTAGGTATTTCCACTTGCTGCATGCTATGGTTTGAATGTTTGTGTCCTGCTGAATTTATATATTGAAATCCTAATCACCAAGTGATGGTATTAGGAGGTGAGACTTTTGGGAGAAATTTCTCATGAATGAAATTAGTGATCTTATAAAATAGGTCCCACAGAACTGCCTTTTATTCCACCATATGAGGATCCAGCTAGAAGGCACCAATCTTTAAACCAGAAAGTGGGGCCCTCACCAGATAGCAAATTTGCCAGTGCCTTGACCTTGAGCTTCTCAGCCTCCAAAACTGTAAGAAATAAATTTTTGTTGTTAGTAAGTTATCAAGTCTATGTATGGTGTTTTGTTATATGAACAGATGGCACTGCTCTTTTTGGCCCACTCCTACATTCCAAATCTAATGTCATCTCTTCATAAGGGCCCTATTCAACTACTCTAGAATTCCCCCAACTAAGTTTAAACCCTTTACTTTGTTCTATTTTTCTTCAAAACATTCTTATCAACATTGTATTACATATTTGTTTAAATTATGGTTATTTTTTTGTTTGTCTCCCTAGGATGTAATATTATGAGGGTAGAGATTTATGTTCTTTGTTGATTGATCTATCTTTCAGTTTCTAAAATCATTGTAAATGCATATACATACACATATTAATATATACTGTGACTCTTGAACGACACCGGTTCAAACTCCAAGGGTCCACTTGATTTTAAATTTTCTTCTGCCTCTACCACCCCTAACACAGCAAGATCAAACTCATCCTCTTCTCTTCCTTGGCCTATTCAATGTGAAGATGATAAAGATGAAGACTTTTATGATGATCTACTTCTTAAGGAATAGCAAATATATTTTCTCTTTCTTATAATTTTCTTAATAACATTTTTTCTCTAGCATATGTTAACTGTAATATAGTGTATAACACATAACATACAAAATATTTGTTAATTGAGCATTTATGCTGTTTGTTATAGATAAGGCTTCTGGTCAACAGCAGGCTCTTAGTAGGGAGTCAAATGTTATTTGCAGATTTTCAACTGCGTTGGGAATCAGCTCCCCTAACCCCTGTGTTGTTCAAGAGTCTGCGTATGTATATGTGTGTGTGTGTGTGTGTGTGTGTGTGTGTGTATAAAAAAATCAATTCAGCCACATGCAGATTTCATGATTCTAGACAATGTTTATTGAATGCTCAACAATGGTCACTTGATATGAGACATTCAAATGAATTTGCTTATCCACAAAAGAAGGATTAAAATATCCTTGTCCTAAACTTGATTACTAGAACTGCTAAACTTAATTATAATAATTAAATGAGATAGAATAATACTCTTCTCATTTCCTTTAAAATAGTTGGAGTACAATTAATGACTTCCCTTTCTCATTTCTTTCTAGCTGACTACTAGCCTTGTTAGCATCAGAGATCAAATTTTTCTTTTCCTTTTTCCTTTTTCTTTTTCCTCCTACAATCTTTAGCCCAAACACTGAATTAATATTTAATGATCTTGAGTTACTGGAAAGAGTTTATTTTATTTTTTTTGCTTTAACTATTTATTTTAAAGAGTTTCATACTTTACTGGGACTAAAACATACAGAGTAAACAGAATTGCTGCTAATTGCAAGTCATAAATTAGCACTTTGAAGCCTGTTTTCTTATCTCAAGGAACATGTTTTGATGCTTCTTTCCAAGTGACTGCTTCTTATATGTTCAATGAAAAAGTACCCAAAATTGGTGCAGATTCTCTTGAAAATGAAGTTAGTAGGATATATTTGTCAAAGAATTTACTTTACATGTATTTTAGTTTTATTCACATGCATAGCTCCATCATTCGGTTAGTCTAAAACTTTAATGGGATCTTAAAGTTATTATAGCACAAAATCAAGTCTCTTATAATGAACAACGTGTCAAGTTTACTCTAGGGCAATGATGACTTCATTTCCCAATTAAAAAGTCTCTAACAACTCCATTAATGATTGTGTTGTAACTCTGATGCTCTGAAAACTTTAATTTAAAAGGAACATCCTATGACAATTTTGTTTGTGTCACATATACTAGGTAAATATTATTTTTGGATTTGAATATAATCTTCACAAATAAATTCTTTCATGAAAATTTATATTAATACTTGTCAAGTTTCTATGTATTATTATATCTTTGTATAGTGATTAAGAATTTTCAAAACAAATTCGGATTCATTATCTCGTTTTTACCATATAAAAACCCTCTGATCAGGAAGGGATTGTTGTCTTCCTTTTGCAATGAGAAAACAAATGCAAAGAAGACTCACAGAATATCACACTCTCAGTTGTGAATTGAAACACAGGTTCGCTGTACCTACTTTAGTTACTTTTTATCACCATGCAGATTTTATTCTACTGTCTGTGTGACAGGTGCGGCAGGAAACGTTCATGAAGGAAAAGCAGAGGTTCCAGGATTGTTTATGGGTTTATGGAGACTGATTTTTAAAATAAAGGGAACAACTCATAATAAGATTGTCAGAGAGTCTCAGAGCAAATCTTGGTAGCTGTATTTAATAGGAAGGAGAAGGGGACTGGGGACTCTTTCCAGGAGAAGAGATTTACAGGAGCACCTCCCTTTACTCCTACAAATGGAGGTGTGATGTTGCAGATGGAGTTGTGTTATCTAGAAGTCTAGGAGCTCTGGTACACCAGCAAAGAAAGGGCAGTACATTGTGCAGTCATCAAGGTAAATCCATAGAGCTTATATTTGCTATTTTAAGGAATATACCTATTTAATCAATGTAGAGGATGACATCAACGTTATCTCCTTGCCCACTACATTGTGAGCTGTTTGATGTGTTCTATAAATATTCATTTTCCCTGAAATTAATTCTGCACAGTAGATATTCAACAAATGGTTGAATTAATGAATGGTTTTGTTGGAAAGCACAAACAATAAGTGGAAGAAGACTGAAAGGAGAGACTGAAGACACAGCAGAGAAACCTACGATTTTCCAAACCACCCCTCTAGCTGACTGTGCTAGAGAATCATTATTTGCTAAAAGGTATATCACTGTATATTTTTATGCAAGATCATAAAAATAATTAATCTATTATCCATTTGAGTAGCATTCTTCTAAATTTTCCACATTTCTGAGTCATAACTTCCTTACAAGTTTGTAAAGAAGAACTCATGATCTCCTTCTAAGTTTCCCCAACAGCATGGACTCTTCTGTATGACAACCCAAATCAGCCTTTACTCTTAGAGCAGAGGGATTAATATTTTCTTAAAAAGAGATGTGGGAAACAAACAATTCCATAATGTCACTCTAATTAAGCCTTTATTTAAATGTAGCTCTCTATAGTAGAAAAGATTCAGATTAAATTTCATTTATGACCAATACAATTCATTTAAATAATAGCTTCTTTGTTCTTATTTTGAGAGTTCAGCAAAATACATTCCCAATACACTTTTAAAAAAGGCAACCCTAGAATAAAAAATTTCTTAACCGATTGTTTCAAATGGAATATGCTATTTTATTTTACATTCTCTTCTTTCTATATATGACCTGGAAAGTAAAATATAGAGTTGTGAAATGAAATAATAATAATAATAACCAACATAGAGAAACATTGAAAGCATACTTTAAATTAAAATTTTCTTAAAGTATTTGCTGTGGTCTGAATGTTTGTGTCTTCCTAAAAGTCATATTTTGGGATTCTAACACCCAAAGTGATGATTTCAGGAAGAGGGGCCTTTGGAAATTCATAAGGTTATGAGGGCATGGACCTTATGAATGGGATTAGTGCCCTTATAAAGGAGACCCCAGAGGGCTGCCTTGCCCCTTCCATCATGTGAGGACACAGCTGGAAGGCGCTATCTATAAACCCGATACTAACTCTGCCAGTGTCTTGATCTTGAACCTATCAGCCTCCAGAACTGTGAGGAATAAATTTCTGTTGCTTATAAGCTAACACAGCTTATGATATTTTGTTAAAGGAGCCTGAAAGGACTAAAACAATATTATGGCACTTATCCACAACTTAAATGTATATCATATATATATATTTTTTTTCATATTAAGCAATAGCAAGGATATTACAGTGGCTCTTTTGTCTTTTTCCTGATCTTTTTTTTTTCAGCTTATTATGGGGGTACAAAAGTTCAGGTTATGTATATTGCCCATGCCCCCCCTTCCCCCCGAGTCTGAGCTTCAAGTGTGTCCATTCCCCAGACAGTGCGCATCACACTCATCATGTAGGTATACACCCATTCCCTCCCCCAACCCCCCATATATGTCTGACACCCAATTAGTGTTATTCCCAAATGTGCACTTAGGTGATGATCAGGGAAACCAATTTGCTGGTGAGTACGTGTGGGACTTATTTTTCCATTCTTGGGATACTTCACTTAGTAGAATGGATTTCAATACTCTCCAGGAGAACAAAAGAGATTCTATATCACTGTTATTTCTTATAGTTGAGTAATACGTCATGGTATACATATACCATATTTTACTAATCCATTCATGAATTGATGGGTATTTGGGTTGTTTCCACATCTTTGCAATTGTGAATTGTGCTGCTATAAACATTCGAGTGCAGGTGTCTTTATAGAATGACTTTTGTTCTTTTGTATATCATATATTTTTTATGATCACTGCATAATTAGTAAAGTTACAAAAAATTTGGAGGAAGTTATGCTCAAAGACTTCAGTATATTAGTTACTTCTCTGCACTAAGGGAGGGGACTAGGATGGTTGTACTTTTGGGAAAGCCATAATTTTCTAATGCTCTTTCTAATACTTCATTTCTCAAAAGAATTAATTTTTATAAACATGTATGCAAAATGTAAACATTTGTTATAGCAGCACAAGTGTGTTTCCTTGAGCATCTTAAAATGTTCTCTCTTTTTTGACATTGGTAATAATTATTTAACAACGTTAACTAATACAAAAACACTTTGGCAAGACAATGTTATAAATGCTGACACCTTTCTGCCCTATTGACTAATGTTCTTTCAGATAGGTAACAAAATATAAAAATAACAATAAAACAACCACTATCTCAACAATAAAAGCAAGATATGCATATCATTTACACAATATGCTGCATATCTGAAAGAAGTTCTGCCTAATAATGTCTAAGAGAATATTTTAGTAAAAAGTAACAAACTACTCAGAGGGTTAATGGGGTTTTGAAGAGGAAAAGATCTTGGAGAAAAGATTTTTGATATTAAAAATTGAGAGAACAGCAATTTTATGAATTTTCAGGAAATTGGCTCCCTCAGAAATACATTTACTGCAGGAAACATTTATTTGTTTTCTCAATTATATTCAAAAGAACATTGCATCAGTGAAAACATAGGAGGCTGTCTAGAAAAGGTAATGCTTTAAGAAAAGCTCTCAGGAAAATGAAAGCCATGTTTGTATAATTTAAATCACAATAGAAGAGCTTTAGTCTTTACAAGATTAATATTTGGTTTCTTTAGATGGTGATATTTTGAGTGACTTTTAAAAAATCTTTTTATCTATCTATATTTCCATAATGTTTTGTAATAAAAACAAGTATTCCTGCAATCAAACAAAATAATATTTTTCTGTTGGAAGGAAATACTTCTCTCACAGAATTCTTCTTAATATTAAATGAGATCATATACATTAAAACAACTTATCAGATAAAAGATATCTGAATAGTGGTAAAAATTTTGGACTGTGTGGCTTTAGAGACTTGAGACTTGAGGTCAAATCCTGGCTGTGCATCTTCCTATAAGTGAGACCTTGGGCCAGTGACTTAGTCCTTCTCCTCTTCATTGCTTCATTGGTGAATTGAGTATAACGACAGACTCGATCTCATAGGTTGTGGTGAAGATTAAATAAGCTAATTTTCTTAGAACAGTATTTGACTCAGCTGAAGTACTAATTATTAATTTCTTTCAAATGACATATAAAGCCAAAACAAAACAAAAGAAAAAACTATCTAGTACACCTGAAAAGAAATAAAAATCTTTGTAAATTATTCTGTGATATGAATGGCACCATCAGTCCATGAAATCTATGAAACCTATGATAAATGAGACAGGAAAAATTTAAGCCCCCTTCAATTTTAAATGTCTATCCACTTTAGATCATTTCCTGTATAATGTTCCTTTTATTTCTAGTCATTAGATGTGTTCGTTTATACAAGTAATAGTCCTCTCAAAGATCTCATGGATGAATACAAACTTGGAAGGTAAAACTTGTTACATTTGGTTATTTTGTAGTCACACAAAATGAAATTGCTTAAGTGGAAGACTTAAGTTATAAATAAAGTAAACTTGTTTGCCTTTCATACAACACTAAAAAGCTACTTGTTTTAAAAAAATATGATATCTCTTGATAGATAAATATTCTCCACAAGTATGTACACATGCACACATTTATAAGTTAATGACGCCAAGCCATATTTTGTAACAAAAGAACCAGTTGGGGAATTAGTATATTCATAAAGCAGGAACACAGTTTTGTTGTTGTTGTTGTTATTTCTGCTCTTGTTTGATTTTTCCCCTTAGAATGTCATGCCCCAGGAAACGTATCAACTATGTGTAGCTGAAACAAATTTATAAGAAACAATCCAATATGAGATGCATACTGTAATTTACTCAGTGCTATTCTATTATTTTTTAAAATGTGGTCTGCATTCCACTAAATTGATTTCAAAAACCGATAATATATTATGTTACAGAGTAAAAATCCTGAGGTCTGAACGTGTCAGTGTACTCAAAGTGTTCCCACCTAAGAGATATGTCTACCCCTTAGAATCTGTGGATGCTCACTGTTTATTCATTCCATAAACACTTACTGAACACCACTGAATTCTCTGGTCTAGAGGTCATGGATATAGCATCGAATAAAACGTAGTGTTTTTTTTTAAAAGAGCTTTCCCATATGTAGTAACGGTATCTCTCCCACTTCTTTCATTAGAAACTTAATATCAAGCTAAAATAATCTAGGTGTTAGCAGGAAGAGGGAAAAAAAGCTAAAATACAGTTTGTGCTGAGCAAGAAGGGAGTATGAGCCACCTAATTTACCTTAAGTCATGGAATCCGGATCTTTGCTAGGGCCTCCAGACCGATGGATGGTCCACCGAGTTATCACTGTTGCTTTGTTAGCAAAACATTGAGGTAATTGGTTTGATGTTGATCAGACCACCTGCCTAAAATTGCCCTTTTGCTTAATTAGTATTTAGAACAATGATTATGCATTAAGAATGTCAGGTGGCATTAGATTCTAATTGATTATAATTGTCACTCAGAAAAATTTTGTCTTAATCTGTTATTTAAACCATGTGACCATTTCTTCACATCTTTCACAATTTGGAAGGAATAATAGTAAGTATCATAATATATGCTATTAATATATTATGTGTATTATGTAATATATTATGTTACACATAATATTTTAATGTGTAACCTCATTTGTTAACATAAAGCAGAGTATACAAATAATGACAGCAAGCACCAAAATTACTCCTACTAGGACCACTTCTGTTACTACTACTAATACAACTTATTGAGCTCTGACTATACGCCAGCAGCTGCAATGTGCAATTTATGTAAATTATAAAGCATAATCTCATTTTTGGACAAATAAGAAAGGTTAATAGTAAGTAGAGAATAGCAAATGTGTAATATATAGGTATAATGGCAATATGGAGAAGGAAGAATAATTTTGAAAAATCAGACAATATTATATTTAAGAATAATATTTTTGTTTGGTTAAAAAATACACTATATAACACAAATTTCACATTTTAACTTATATGATACCATCAAGTTAATTCAAATTATCAAGATTTACACTGATTATCAATGTGGCTGAATCACTGTAGAAGCCAAAAAAAAATGTTAACATTAAACAGGGAATGTTCTTTGCTAACAATATAAAACACGTAGAGTTCATTTATTTTCCCTTAGCATAGACAAATAAACCTGTCCTTAATTTAATATTCTATTGTAAAATAGAGTATAATAGCCTAGTTTCCTTATTGGAGATATAAGAGAAGCATTGCATAATTTTGTAGTATTACTCAGTTTTATTCTGTTCATTTTTAATACTGTTTTTATTCAATTTTATCTCTTGCAGGAATGGAATTGTTTTACATATTGCAAGTTATAGTGTGAAACAAAATTAGAGGTGATGTCTTTATTTTTTCCCCATCTTACAATATTCATGTTGCTGTCTCTTAATAAGAAACAATTTAGTTAAATTATTTTCCTTGCTAGCTACTGATTATATTCTAAAAAGAAAATAGGAAAGAAGGGGAATGCAAGAATTCAGTTTTGTTATTATTTCTTCCATCATTTAAATTGCTAAATTCAATTACCAAG
>CM052437.1:91703004-91733381 GCA_028533085.1 Varecia variegata | reverse complement strand
AAGTTCCAGAACAACAAATGCTGGTGTGGATGAGAAGAGGTAGGAACACTCATACACTGTTGGTGGAAAACTAGTACAACCTCTTTGAAAAGGAGTATGGAGATAGCTCAGATAACTAAAAATAGAACTACTTTTTGATCCAGCAATCCCATTACTGAGTATTTACCCAAAAGAAAAAAAGACATTCTATAACAGAGACACCTGCACCCGAATGTTTATAGAAGCACAATTCACAATTGCAACCCAAATGCCCATCAGTACATAAGTGGATTAATAAAATGTTGTATATGTATGCCATGGAGTACTATTCAGTCATAAAAAATGGTGAACAAATATCTCTTTTATTAACCTAGATGGAACTGGAGATCATTCTAAATGAAGTATCATAAGAATGGAAAAACAAACATCACATGTACTCACAATTAAATTGGAACTAATCAATCAACACTTATGATGTGTACATATGGAAATAACTTTCATCAGAAATCCAGCAAGTGGGAGGGGGTGGTAGGGATGGGTAAATTCACACCTAATGGGTACAAAGCACACTATCTGGGGGATGGGCACACTTATAACTTTGATTCAAATTGTACAAAAGCAATTTAGGTAACCAAAATATTTGTACCCCTATAATATTCAGAAATAAAAAAATTGTGACCTCTTAAGGGAAGACATGTGTCCTGTTCATCATTGCTTCCACAGTGAATCTAAAACATCAAAAGTTAATATTAAATTATATCCATATTAGAACTGTATTATATATTTTTCATTGTTTTGCACTGCTTTGTTTCCAATGTCTAAAAGAGTACCTAGAACAGTATAGGTGTATTAGCTGAATAAATGAATAAATTAGTAACTGCGCATTTGTTAAATGAATGAATGAATAAACAGATAAGTCTGAACCAGCTGATAGAGAAAATAAGATTTGATCTGTAAATTTATTAATTATATTTAATTATTTATCTTAATAAAATAATTATACAATCATGGATTACAAACTAATTTTTAATTTTATATTTATTTTTATATTTTATTTATTATATTTATATTAATAGTAGTTGGTGTACCTTTTTCTTTAGCTATAATGGATTATATACTGCAACTAAAATACAATTCTATCACTATTTCATAATAAATTACAGTTGTCTCTCTCTCTCTGCCTCTCCCTCACACACATACGCAAGTACATACACACACATATATACTAACATCATGGCCTAGAAGACAGAAGTCATATTCTATTCATCATTTAAAGTTATTTGTTAACTGACTAGATATCATTAAAATTTAATATGTAAATAACAAGCCCATCCTAGATTTTGGGATATGAATAAATAACATTAATGAGATATAAGATTTACCATTGAAAATGTTAGTGAACATTTTGATGAGTTTAAGATTAACAATTATACCCCAATATCATAAACCACAATAAGTCAACACACAGGACTCTTCTGAAATTCCATTATTACCATATATACAGAATCACTGGGAAGTTGAAAAGTATCTGTCAGTAAAGAACCCTTAGGAAATTCTGAACTTATCTATTAGTAATGAATTTAGTAATCAATGGAAGTATTTAAAAAGTATTTTGGTGGAAGTTGGCAATGGAAGGGAAAAAAGGAAAAATGACCTCCAACATGGTAGCCAAAGATTGATTGTGGATTAGATGTCAGCTTTATGGTGCTCTCCATCAAAATAGGGAAAGCAAAACAGAGGATAATTTTTGTCAGAAGGGATTAAGTATAGTTTTCCCAAATAATCATTTATGAGTATGGGTTTTCAGAAAATTTAAATTGCTTACCACTACCACACATCTAGTAAATTTTCTAATTTCCATCCTTTTATTAGCTAACCCACTACATTTAAGTACGTAACTCTACCTCTCCATATCATCTGGGAGATCAAAATTTAGCTGATAATAGAAAGATTAAAATTTAGCTGGTTTTATGCATATAAAAACTCTTAGGATGCATTATAGATTACCCTATCACTAAAGAGAAATTAATCCATTCCAAACTGAATATACTCAATTGAAGAAACACCAAGTAGATAGGAGGTTGGAAGCAATGCTGCCTCTATTCTTTAAGAACACATTTGGACTGCGATGTGTCTAGATATTTTAAAATTTATTTATAAAACTAAACACCTTGGGAAAATGTTAGTTTCAGCACAATCTATTTTTTAAGTAACTTGGAACTTTCTTTTTTGTATTCTAGTCTTGCTCATTTGTAAGCATGATAGAAGTGGTAACTTCATTTTGTAAAAAATGCAAGAACTATAATTTTGTACTCTCTGCTAAGCATAAATATGGTAAATGGAGTGCCATATGGCTCATCATTATAAAAGTTAGTATTTCCACTTGCTTTGTAAATCTCTTCAATTTTATGGAGCATAGAAATAAAACTAATTGCTAAGTGAGGTCACAGCATTCTCTCTCGGAAGAACTAAACATTCATAAGCTTAGTATAATTTTTTTTCAAGAGAAAAGTAAACTACATTTATAAATGTGATGCTATAATTATGTAATTGTTATTTATTTCCCCAATTTTTATAAGACATATGTTTACTGGGCAACTATCAAACACATTTTATTACTGTCCTTCTTAGCCAAATAAGATGGGTTTAGTAAAAACTATAATGATGTACCTTTTTAGTAGTCCACTGTAAATTACTTTTCATATAAACGAAGACTTTCACAGGGTCAGAATTTAATTCTCATAAAACTGGTAGAAAGTGATTTTGTTATATGAGGATTATATTTTTGTCTTAATTTTTTTTTACAACAGCAATTAGTTTTAATCTCACAGATTATATTTATTTTGCAAGATTATTTTTATATTTACTAATTTTATCAGTATGCACAGATGTACTTCATAATGAAGGAAATATCATGTATTTTTAACTTAAGCCAATAAAATCTATTTCTATTGTTTACAAATTATTATTAATGTAATTCTAGCTCTGAATGTGGGCATAATAAATATTGTCAAAATATTTTAGTAAAATTGTAATGTGACTTTTCAATATCAGGCAAATAGACTTATTCGTACATTAAGTATTTTTTTAATTAATTTATTTTTTATTCTTATTTCAGCATATTGTGAGGGTACAAAAGTTTAGGTTACATATATTGCCCTTGTCCCCCCACCCCCCTGAGTCGGAGCTTCAAACATGTCCATCCCTTAGACAGTGTGCATGGCACTCGTTATACACACACACACACACACACACAGACACACACACACACCCATCCCGTCCCCCATCCACATCTGCCTGACACCTGATCAATGTTATTCCTAAATGTGCTCGATGATAGTGGTGGTGGTAGTTTGTGTGTGTGTGTGTGTGTGTGTGTGTGTTTTGAACAAAATTGGCAATATAATATTGGTTCATTCATAATTTAATGAATCAATTGTGTTACAAAAGCTTACAAGTATTGATTGCATATTTTTAACAATCTTATTTAGAAAATGTGGCATGTGTTTTTTATCATGCCAAATAGCAAAAATATATTGTAGTTATTTACTTTTAATCATTTTTATTTTATATGTCTCAAAGGCTTTCATTGTCTTTGTGCTATTTTGTGTTAAAGAAAGTGTCTATATATATATACATATATATATACATATATAATCATCACTAACATACACTATCAACATCAAGGAAACTGAAAACCATATGTATAGTGATGATAATAGGTCAATTTCTAAATTAGATTATTTAATAATATATGGAAAATTAAAAATTACAGAAAAGTAAAACTACACAAAATAAATTTTTTTTGGCAATTTAGAATTTTCTTTCAGTGTTGCAGAGTCATTAACAAGATAATTGCTAAAAAAAAACACTTTTGTGTGAATTGTGAATTGATTTGTATTTCCATATATAGAATGCTGGATGAACTAGTGTTTTCTGCGCCCTATTGTACATACTGCAATTGATATCAGAAACAGTTTATTAATGCTATATATCTCATCATTTCTCATGATCCTCTGTGTTGATTATAATAATCGAAAAAAATCCATCTGGTTGTTAAATCGTACAGGCAAGGACTTGATGTTGGTGGAGCTGGTAACTACCCTGAACGTTATAGGGATTGTTGAGTAGTCTTTCCTTTGATCTGGACAATGTGTTTCAGAAAGAAACACAAAACAAAACAAAACAAAACAACCCAAGAACCTTTTTCTGAATCAATGAGTGACTAAATTAAAGAAAATAAATATATTGGGAGTATATCTTCCTTTCAATTGAAGACAATAACAAAAAGTATCACATTTCTTCTTATTCCTAGGATCTAATCGAATGCATATAGTTTCTGACAATAGATTTGGTTTGGTTTTTAGTTAAATCCTATCCTATATATCCTGAATATTCAGAAACTGACACAAATATAACTCAATAAAACATTTAGTAGCATTTCTATATTCAAACCTTTATTATTTGACCAAGTAGTATGACTTAAAGAACTATATTTTCCAACTTAACAGTGCTTCTCTCTCTCTCTTATTTTCTCTATCTCTCTCACTCTCTCTCCTCCCTTCTCTGTTTCTTTTACTTTTATCTATTTAACTTCTAATTCTAGAGTTGATCCTATAATTTTTGAATATATATACACATATAGTATGTATGTATACATACATAACATGTGTTAGTATAAACTTTTATTGTTCTTTTAAGCAAGTAAATAATTGCACATAAAAAGTGAAATCATATTCAAACAAATAAGGATTTGAATATAATTAAAGGACTTTACTTACATCCACATTCTTTGAAATTCTTGGTGAAATAAAATAATATATATTGGGCTGGGCACGGTGGCTCACGCCTGTAATCCTGGCACTCTGGGAGGCCAAGGCGGGCGGATCGTTTGAGCTCAGGAGTACCAGACCAGCCTGAGCAAGAGTGAGACCCTGTCTCTACTAAAAATAGAAAGAAATTATATGGATAACTAAAAATATATATAGAAAAAATTAGGCGGGCATGGTGGCGCATACCTGTAGTCCCAGCTACTCTGAAGGCCGAGGCAGGAGGATTGCTTGAGCCCAGGAGTTTAAGGTTGCTGTGAGCAAGGCTGACACCATGGCACTCACTCTAGCCTGGGCAACAGTCTGAGACTCTGTTTCAAAAAAAAAAAATAATAATAATAATATGTATTAAATACATACTCTGTGATTCTGAAAGTCGTCTTTAAGCTAATGTACTTAATAAAGGACTTTTTTTAAAATTTCAGCATATTATAGGGGTACAAAAGTTTAGGTTATGTATATTGCCCTTGCTCCCCCACCCCCCAAGGACTTGTTTATTATATATTTTTAATTTAAAATATAAGGATCACATTTCAAATTCTTGAAGACTAATAGATGTACTCAATTACATCTCTTTGTATGAAAAGAAATACTCATGATACATTCTAAGATACAGAGTCATGAGATTATAGATATTTGAGGATATTATTAGATAATTTTTCAGGCTTTAGGAAGAATATCATCTAAGAAGAAAATAGCTGTTCAAAGTTGAAGAATTACAGGTATTAGTTTCCTAGGCCTGCTGTAAAACATTACCACATACTGGGTGGCTTAAAACAACAGACATTGATTCTCTCCCAGATCTGAAGATTAGACATCTGATTTCAAGGTGTTAGTAGGGTCATGATCCCTCTGAAAGCTCCAGGGAAGAATCTTTCCTTTCCTATTCCTAGCTTCTGGTGGTTTCTGGGAATCCTTGGCATTTTTCTATGATTTATAGCTATATCACTCCAATCTCTGCTTCTGTCTCCATGTACATGGCCTTCCTGTCTGTGTGTCTTCTCTTCTTATGAGGACATCACTCACTGAATTTAGAGACCACCCTAAGGCAGTATCACCTCATCTTAACTTGAATACATCTGCAAACACCCTATTTCCAAATAAAGCCACACTCACAAGTCCCAGGAAGGGATTAGGACTTTAAGACATTTTAGGGATGAGGGACACAATTTAACCTGCTATACTAACTCATATCTAGATTTATAAAAGAAAGCAAATCTTCCCTGAGATAAAGTTAGTATTGCTTTGAGCCCCATTATCAGAAGCTTGTAGCTGCGTGGTTGAGAAGAAACCCACCTGCAATTATTCAGAAGTTGATTCTAAGAGGGAAAAGTATTTGACTTTGTTCTCTTTCACATCAGAACTTTTAAACCTCCAAATGAGCTTTCAATTCCCCAAAACTCAAATGAGTCCAGAGAATAGCTAAAGTGAACTTTTTTGGAATGGGCTGGCATATTTCAGACTGGATTAGAAATAAGCTGATCAGTTGTGGCAAAAGCAGACTAATAGAGTTAAAGAATGAAATTCTTAAAGAATCATTTCTAGTGAGACGTTTATATTTTTCCCTTCAAATTCATAAAAAAAACCCTTCATATTCAAGAAAGTGAACAACTAGAGGAAAATATCCTGCCTCAATTAAATATAATTATCCTTATAAATAACTGTTGGATGGTAACATTTTCATTATTTGTCTAAGGGTTAAATGTTATCCCCCTCCAATTTAAGAACCAATAGTACCTTCATAGAAGAAATGAGATAATCAGCGATGTAGAAACACACACACATAGAAAGTAGCAGAAACAGGGGGTAGGGGGTGGTGGGGGTGGGTAGCTCACAACTAATGGATGCAGAACGCACTGTGTGGGGGAAGGGCATGCTGATAGCCCTAGCTCCAGGCCAAAATGTTTGTATCCCCATAATATCCTGAAATAAAAACATAAAAATAAAAAAAAATAAAAATCTTAATAAAAAAAAAAGAAACACACACATACTCTGATAGTTGGCAAACACCTATCTTGAAGAATATCTCTTCTTCCAAGAAAATATTTTATTTAAAATATATGGATACTTTATATAAAATATGTAATGTGAAAGAAGGGACCACTGTCCTAAAAAGGCAGAAAAAGGGTTACAAGGCAAAGTTAGCAAATGTGCAGTTTAATACCTAATAATAATGAGTTTTGGAATCAGAAAAAACTTCCATTTATATCTTGGCTTTCAAATTATTCAATGATTATAAGCCTCACTTTTGTCACATATACAACTTGAATAACAATCCAGATGTCAAGGTGGTAAGAAAGTAGTAGCTAAGGTGCATTTCTGTGTGTATGCTATGGGTGTGTAAGTTTACATCAAATACCCAAAAACTTAGAAAAATAAGGGTTCAGCAATTGCTTTTTGCATTTATATTATCATATTTATGAGAAATATATTCTAAAGGAAAGCTGACAATTTTAATATTTGTCTCTTATGCTATATAGAAAACACAAGACATGCAAACTGTGATGAAACTGAAGGGAATATATATGGGAGGAATGAAGCCAAAATAAGAATACAAATCTCAAATTAAATGTACAGCAAGATAGTTGGAGCACAATTGGGAAGGCAGAAAGAAAAATTCATTATAGGGAGGGCAAAATAAATAATGCAGAGGAAGGGTTGCAGAAATGAAAATAATGCTAAGCATGAAGATAACTATAAAAAGCATAGTGTGTAGCCCATTTTGCAAATGAGGGAATAAAATTCAGCAATATTGTATGACTTTCTCAAAGTCACCAATAATTGATAGCTGAAGAAGCAAAGTTTCATTATTAAATCCAATTTTACTTTGCTATGTCATACAATATCTCATTGAATAATTCTACATTTCTGAACATTAATCACACAAATTTGGAATTAAAGCTGTTTAAGATAGCATTAATTTAAAGAGCATTAATTTCAAAATATTTACACAATATGTCTGTTCTTTATTTTGTCAATGTTTAGATTAATTTCCTTGTTTTCTCTTTAATTATAGCACTGAAGAAAGTGATATAAAACATTCTTGTCAATTATTTTTCATACATTTTTGTTTTTTGATCTATTTATATATAGCATTATGGTGTCACTTGAAACAACAGATTATTTTTAAAACATGATTATTTTATAAATAGATTAGGCCACTAGTCATGCATTTTAAAGCTTTTGTAGGCAAAAATGCCTATTTTCTATGCTTTTCTTTATTTATAATAGAGAAAAATATACACAAATATAATTGGAAAATCATCTGAACCTAATAGAGGGTACTTCTATTTTCTATGCACACAAAAGCCTGTTGACATCTGAGATTACTATGGGGAAATTATATTAAGTTTATTACAAAACTATTAGTAATGATTTGTCAAGTATTGTTCACTTAATAAAGAGTAATTGAAAATATGAATGTGAGGTTTCTGATGAATGCTATATATACTGTATTGTTAAAAAAGTAATTTCTCATTTCTAAGCAAAGAGCATTGCAGGGATCATTCTTTCTTTCTACTTATATAAAAAACAGTTACATAGGCATCTTTGCACTTGAGAGTTTTTGCATGGTAACCTATTAAAGAAAGTGATGCAACAGAAATCTAGCTACAGTGTTCTCAAAAGAAAAAACAGTCATTAAATTATCCTTCAACAAATGTGTTAAATGTTTTACATGTTTGGCAAGCTCTACTCTAGGCACTGAATTATAAGAAGAATCATAGCAGATAAGTTCTGTCTCTATACTTTGTTATACAGAGATGAAAATTTAACAACAAATCAGTAACTGGGTAAGACAATTTAAATTACTGGTAAATGCAGTAAGAAAATAAACAATGTAATATGTTAAACAGTAAATATTTGGGGCATAAGATACTTTAGCTGGGTCTGATAAGATTTTTTTCTTTTTATGGCCTGAGACATACACAATGAGACAAAGCCAGTTGTGTGGACATCTGGGGCCCGAGTGCTCCTAGCAGAGGAAAGGCCCTGCGACACAGGGACTGGGCAGGAGTGCTGTGGACAGAGCACTGAGCCAGGGCAGCGATCTGGGTCCACAGTTTACAAGGACCTACACGGGCCAGGCTGCGCAGCTCCAGGCCCTGAAAAAGAAGTAAGATTTCTATGTTAAGTGGGATGGAAAGAGAGTGGGGATGTTGAGATAGGCAATAACATTATCTGCTTTATTATTTTTAATAAAATCACTCCACCTACTATGTAGGTACTGTATTCAGAGGGCAAGAATAGAAGCAATGAGATCTTTGAAGATGGTTCTTCAAATGGGAGATGATGGTTTGGACTAAGGAATTATTTGAGAAGATGGAGAAGTTGGACTAAGAATATATTTTAACAATAGAAATAACTAAGACTTTCTAAAGGCTTAGATGTCAAAAGAAAAATGAAGTGTGTATTCAAGGATGGTTCCTAGGGTTTGGCTAAGCATCTAGGACTATAGAGTGGCATTTAATGAGATGGGGGACACTGGGCAAAGAAGAGTCTTGTTAGGGGATGACTTGTGAGGACTTAACAAGAAATCTGTTTATGTGATTTAAATTTGTTACCTATTAGCCAACTTATGCCAATTATTTCTAATTATGGAAATTAAGAAGCACAAT
Source organism: Varecia variegata (assembly GCA_028533085.1). Lineage (NCBI taxonomy): Eukaryota > Metazoa > Chordata > Mammalia > Primates > Lemuridae > Varecia > Varecia variegata. The sequence continues at coordinate 91,723,957 of CM052437.1, read as the reverse complement.
TGAAGAAAAAGAATTCTCAAAGTCTAACTCACAGTAATGACTATTAAAGAAAGCTCTCTCAGCAACTGACTACTTGACAATGGTCAAATCGGCCTGAACAAAATTATTTTGTCTATTTCATAGCCACCAATTAATTATGATGTCACTATGTGCTGAACATTTATAAACACCCATTGTAAATTAAAACAGTTTGTAGAATATTAATCTGCCCTACATGAAACCTTGAAAAATATTGATAATATCACACAAGTCTGACCTCCATTGTCTTCGATAAATTGACAAAGGGAACTCCAAGCTACCAGTCACATAAAACACATTATATATATACAATTAGCAACCAGATAAAATAAGTATAGAATTTTATAATAATTTTTTCCAAATACACTTATTTTTTAACACTCTCAAGAATGAATGAGGCTGGTATTATTCTCATTCTATAGATTAAAAAAAAAACAAACAAACTGGTATACTGAAGACTTACTTATCTTGACACAATGGTAAATTGTAATTAAACAAATTTTCTCATTTGAAATCCTTTAATTTTTCCATTAGATCAAAATTCCAAAATTGGCCCCAGAAAAAGGAATACCTACACACACACACAGCCACACACACACACACACACACACACTTATACAAACTCACATCAATTTGTAGGAAGTGTAGAACACTGTAGTCAACATGTAAATTTTATGAACAGATTTCCTAAATCATACTGAAAATAAGGGAAAGAGATGTCTCAACTAAAATTCAAATCGATACATTTATATTAGACATTTCCAAGTCATCTTCGGGAGAACAAATGCCTGACAGACCCCTGGAATTTCATTTTGTGATAAGTGATTTCATTTACATCAGTTACAGTAACACAGCATCATCAATAATAATAATAATGATATTAGGAAATCTTACCAAGCCCTTGCTATGTACAAGGGACTCTTCACATATTGTTCCATTTTCCTCTTAAAACACCGTTTTAGTCAGGCATTTGAGAAAGTGGCAGAACACAGATTCTGTGCCCAGGCAGTCTGGCTCATAATATTAAATAATAATTTATGGCACAGTCACAGAGGAATCTATCAGCTTGCCCAACTAATACAGTCCTAGGAAGACTGTTTTCTGGTCCAAGGACATTACTTACTCAGCTGTATAAATAAAAAATATAAAAATATATACCATTTATTTAGCATTTTGTAGGTGCCAGGGACTATGTTAAGTGTTTTATATGCATTACTTCATTCAAGCTTTAATAATTCAAGAGTTAGATTTAGATACTAGTTTTAGTCTCATTTTTATAGGATAAGCCTGAAAGAAGTTAAATAAATTTTCCAAGGATATACAGCCAGAAATTTGCAGAAATAGTGTTCAAATCCAAGCTGTCTGATTTCAACCTGCATGTTTAAATAGTGCTCTACTATAAGTTTACTTTAGCCTGATGAAACTAAATGACTGAATTATACTTTATCTTCATACTTTGTATATACATATGCCTATACGGACAGAATGCCCAGCCTGTAGAAACAGACAGATCCTGGGAAAGCTATATTTATGTAACAGTTTTTAGAAACATAGTTAAAATGACATAAAATTGTGGCATTGACAAATGTGATTTTGTAGGTAGGCAAGAAAGGAGTAGAACCTTCCTGAGTTAAAGAGGGTGTGAACTTGTCTAGGCAGTTAGCCTTCCCACGGAGCCTCTTCTCTGCAAAAACCCATATTCCTCAGGCCTCACATATTTTATTTTTTTACAATTGCTTTGGCTGTGTACAAAAGAAGTATGAACAAATCAACCAAGGTTAAGTTATTTAGCTATTATAAACTATTCCCCAAATATTAAAATTTTGAATATAAAAGGTATGTTTTTCATTAACTGTATGTTTATTGTATGTTGGCTTGGTTTTGAGTTATGTTTTCTTTATCCTAGGCCAAAAAAGGAGTTGCCCTTATTTGGGACATTTTGAGCTGAGAAAAACGGGAAAAATAATGGTAGAACCAAACAATGACTCTTAAAGATTGTTGTTAAAAGTAGTATCAATTTCTTCCACTTCACATTTCTTTGGTCAAAGCATGTCACAGGGGAAAGCAAGACACCACTTGGAGTAGGCAGTATAATTCTGCTTCAGGGACAGGTAGGGAATACTTGGAAACTAGATACAGTCAACTAGTATCAACCCTGTTAGCCATGAATGTCTAATAATCCAATTTTCTTTCTTCTGTTTGAAAAGATACTTACCTGCTTCCCAAAGGTGAAAACCCATTAGTCCAAATCAATAACATCAGTTTCAAAGTTCAGTATCTATCATACAATAGTATCTATTTCTATCTCTTTATGGCTAATTGCTCTTGATACAGAAACTTCTGAAGAGCAAGAAGCAATCCAAACAATCAACAACTAGTGTGAAGCAAAAAAGTAATCAAACATAGAGGAAAAGCTCTATGGCATTGTCCTGGGAAAATATTTTTTTGAATATAACCCCAAAACATAGGCAACAAAAACAAAAATAGACTAATGGGATTCTGTCAAAGTAAAAAGTTTCTGTATAGCAAAAAAAACCAAAACATAATAACAACACACAACATTACAACAGTACAAATACAACAATACAAAACAACAGACAATACACAATCATTAGAGTGAAGACACAAACTATGGAAGGGGAGAAAATACTTTCAAACCATACATCTATAAGGTGATAATAACTAAAATATATAAGGAACTCAAACAATAAAATAGGAAGAAAACAAACTTATTAAAAAAAACAGGCAAAGGACCTGAACAGACATTTCTCAAAAGAAGACACACAAAAGTCCAACAAGTATAGGAAAAAATGCTCAATGTCTCCAATTATCAGGGAAATGCAAATTAATACCTCAGTGAGATATCACTTCATACCTGCTAGCCTATTATCAAAAAGATAAAAGATAACAAGTGTTGGTGAGGATATGGAGAAAAAGAAACCTTTGCACAGTGTTGGTGAGAATGTAAATTAGTACAGCCATTATGGAAACAGTACAGAGGCTACTGAAAAAATTAAAAAATAGTAATACCATTTGATACAGAAATCCCACTACTGGGGAGATATATATATATATATGTGTGTGTGTATATATATATATATATATATATATATATGAAAACCAATATGTCAAAGAGATATCTGTACATCCCTGTTCATTGTGGGATTATTCACAATAGCCAAGATATGGAATCAACCTAAATGCCTACAAACAAATAAATGAATAAAAATGGGGTGTATATACACATAGTGAAATATTATTCAGCCTTTAAAAAGAAGGAAATACTTTTAGCTCTTTGAGGTATCACCATATTATTTTCCACAGAGGTTGCACTAGTTTGCAGTCCCACCAGCAGTGTATGAGTGTTCCTGTCTTTCCTTATCCTTGCCAACATTTATTGCTTTGGGACTTTTTGAGAAAAGCCGTTCTCACTGGAGTTCAGTGATATCTCATTGTGGTTTTGATTTGCATTTCCCTGATGATCAGAGATGTTGAGCATTTTTTCATATGTTTGTTGGCCATTAGTCTGTCTTCTTGTGAAAAGTTTCTGCTCATGTCCTTTGCCCACTTTTTAATGGGGTTGTTTGATTTTTTCTTGCTGATTTTCCTGAGTTCCATATAGATTCTAGTTATCAGTCCTTTATTGGATGTGTAGCATGCGAATATTTTCTCCCATTCTGTAGGTTGTCTGTTTGATCTCCTGATAGTTTCCTTGGCTGTGCACAAACTTTTTAATTTGATCAGGTTCTATTTATTTATTTTTGTTGTTGCTGTGATTGCCTTTGGGGTCTTCTTCATAAACTCTTTGCCTAGGCCAATGTCTGTAAGAGTTTTTCCAACATTTTCTTCTAGAATTCTTACAGTTTCATACCTTAGGTTTAAGTCTATTATCCACTGTGAATTGCTTTTTGTGAGAGGTGAGAGGTGCAGATCCTGTTTCAGTCTTCTACATGTGGCTATCCAGTTTTCCCAGCACCATTTATTGAATAAGGATTCTTTTCCCCGGTGTATGTTTTTGTCTGCTTTGTCAAAGATTGGATGGCTGTACCATCTAACGTCTCTTGTATTATACTGGATAGATCTGGAGCCCATTCTACTAAGTGAAGTATCATAAGAACGGAAAAACAAGCACCACATGTACTCACCATCAAATTAGTATTAACTGATTACCACTTATGTGCACATATAGTAGTAACATTCATTGGGTGTCAGGCAGGTGGGAGGGAGGAGGGAGGAATGGATATATTCACACTTAAAGGGTGTGATACACACCATCTGGGAGATGCATATGCTTGAAGCTCTGACTTGGGTGGGGCAAAGGCAATAATGTAACAGAAACATTTGCACCTCCATAATATGCTGAAATAAAAAACAAAAATAAAGCAGTCAACGAAACCTTTTCCAAAAAAAAAAAAAAAAGAGAAGAAAAGAAGGAAATCCTGTCATTTGTGACAATATGGATAAACCTGGATGAGAGTATGCTAAGTGAAATAAGCCAGGCACAGAAAGAAAAATACTGCATTATCTCACTCATATATGGACTCTAAAATCGTCAAACTCATAGAAGCTGAGAATAGGCTGGTAAGTTATCAGAGACTGCGGGTGAGTGGAAGGATTCTGGAGATGTTAGTGAAAGAATGCAAAATTTCCTTTAGGTAGGACAAATAAGTTCAAGAGATCTATTGTACAATGCAGTGACTATAGTTAATAACAAATGAACACTAGAAAATTGCTAACAGAGTAGATTTTAAGTGTTTCCACCACAAATAACTAATAAATATGTGAGGGAATGCATTAGCTTGAGTCAGCCATTCCACAGTGTGTATATATATCACAACATCATGTTGTACAACATAAATACATACAACTTTTGTCAATTAAAACTAAATAAGTGTAACTAAACAGCAACAACAAAAGGAAAACAAATTATCTGCTCTCTGTACCTCAAAAGCACATGGAACACACAATGCTGGAAAGGGACAAAATAAATTCAATAACTATTTCCATTAAAAAAGAAAAGAATAAGATTTCTACAACAATAACCAATCCATAGTAATTGTAAAATTCCTCTAAGCCAATACTGCAAGAAACTTTTCTACTATGGAGCTTGAGAACATTCCTTGACTCGGCCTTAGTTCTGCTTCTTGGGGAAAAAATCACGTGGTTCATTCTTTTCCATAGCTTTTGTTTATGCTATCTGGCAATTCTTTCATTTCCTATTATTCTCCTAAACCATATACAGAGAACAAAATGGGGAATATTGTAATATTTCAAATATCTCAATTAAAAGAATTTTCTACCTGTGGAAGATTGGAGAAAAAGAGTCATTTTAAATTGTAGAAAGTCAGGTTGGTGGCTCTTTTGGCCATGCACCTCTCTCAAACATAAATTTTTTTCTTTTTTCAAATGTATTTGATTTCAGTTAGTTGGCACGTCAATAACAATATCCATATTGGCTATTAAATTTAGTTTAACTATAGCTATAGTGAGCTTAATCAGGCTTTGTGGGATATCTAAAATTTAGTATGTTTTCTTGAGCCATTTAAATCAACTGCAAGTATTTATAAGTGTCAGGGTTGATTTTTTTGAGAGGTGATACCCCAGTACTTTGGCTCCTGGCTTGGAAGAATCACAAGCCAAGCCAGTGCGACAGAGTGATGACAGACACTTAACTCTTCCACACAAGCAGCTTTTATTGCAGGCTATTTTTGCACAGAAATAGAAAACGAAAGGACGTTTCCTTCTCTGCCAGTGGAGAAGACCCTGAGGCTTTACCATACTCCTGCTTCTAGGTCTGTGCCTTATATTGATATGTTAAATGGTGGGTGGAATATTCATTATTTCTAAGACCCTGAGGCTTTACCATACTCCTGCTTCTAGGTCTGTGCCTTATATTGATATGTTAAATGGTGGGTGGAATATTCATTATTTCTCTGTGAAAAGGGTGGAGAGTTCTTAGTGCTAAAGGCCCAGGCCAATTTTATCCTTATAGAGTAACTTCCAGGGGTTGCCAAGGCATTAGTAAACTGTCATGACACTGGTGGATGTGATTTTTACTATGCTAATGTATGTTAATGGAAAAAGGTTAGCTTTGGACATGAGCTCCTAGTTTCTGTGCATGATCCTGTCGAGAAAGGTCTCTAAGCTCAAATTCCTGCTGTTGCAGATTTGGTTGTAAATGCTCATTGCTCCCTTCCTCTTTTCCTGTGGTTAACACTGCCCACCTACACCTGTCCCAAACACAATGTGCCACCTTAATCAAAAATTTTGTCAGGGAAGGTTTGGGCCACATCCTTGATTTTGTTTTTTGCCATGGTGCTGTTTTATAATCACCCTTTTCACTCAAAGTTTTGGGTTTTAGTTGAAATAACAATTGCATCTTCAAGTCTTTCTGCAAGTCTTGGAATTTCTGGATTTTATTCTTTTACATTTCTTCTTACATCTTGCCAATTACTTTCTAAACTCATTGGTTTCTTTATTTTGTCAAAGAGAACCAAGAGCAACAACATCAACTACTAACATTGTTTTCCCTTCTCTTCACCTCAAACAATATTTTTATTAAATACATTTTTTTCCTTGTATGCTATTGTGGGCGACATTTTACAAATGTGTTGCGACTACACAGCAACATAGGGTATCAGTTTCAAGCCTGCAATAACCATGTCCTCAGTAAACACGGCTTGATTCTGGGCCAAAGACACACATCATAGATTTTCTCATTTTGGAAGCATCAAATCACTCACTTCTGTATTAGCGAACACTGGATAACTTAAACAATAGTAAAAAGGCAAATATTTATGACTTACAACAAAAAAATGTTTATTTCTCTCATAATTTTACATATCCATTGAGGATTGGCTTTGGATTTGTTCCACGTTTCCTTCAAAATAGGATCCTGACTGAAGGATACATTATCTGGGACATACATAAACTTATTGCAGAGAGAAAAATATGAGCTATTTCAAAGTCATAGGAGGGATCTCTTAAAAATTCTGTCAAAAAAGTGGTACAGGTTATTATACTTTTGCTCAAATTTTGTTTTGAGCAAGTCATATCACCAAGCATGATTAACAAGGGGAAGCAAAATTTAATCCTCCTTTTAGGAGAGAAATCACAAGTCACATGACAAAATCTGATGTCAGTGTATTACTTGAATACAAAGCTCCTATGAAAGGAAAATAAACCTGAGAACTATAGTATAATTTACCACAGGCCCAAGAATAAATTCTAGTGGAAAAAAAAATATTAGCTGAAAACAAGAGAAAAAAATGAGAAAGAGCTAGCATATCTATCTTAACATAAATATCTTCAAAATCAAGAAATTAATATAGAATAAACATCAATATTGTTAAAATAAAATCTTACCTAAATATCTGACTTTCATTTATGATTTATGATAATTTATGATTATTAATCATTCTTTTTCCTTAAACTAAGGTTCAAAAAACAAAATGTTAGTTCCATGCATAGGTTCAACCTTTAAAATAAATGTCAAATCAAATTTAACATTAGCCCTAGCAGTTTATTAAAGACTAGAAAGCATTTTTGTATATATAAGTAAATAAATAAAGAAATTTGAATTATAATTTGCAATCAGGTAATCTGGATCACAATTTTAATTATAATTTTAATCCCCTTATAATTCATAAAAATTTTTTATTTTAAAATGGAAAAAACTCAATTATAAGGTTATTTTAGTAGATTATAAAATTAGTCACAAATTCTTACTTTTTATATGTTAAACTCTTATCATAAGTCTTTATAGCTCCTTTCATCAAAATGCAAAAACTTTCTCACTCCTTGAATTTGGGAAGGCCTAGTCATCTTCTTTGGCCAATAGGAAAGTAGCCACTTTGACACAGGCACAAACTTGCAAAGTTTATGGACCTTCGGTCCTGTACTTTTAATGCTGTTTGAATGCATCTACCACGAGGACAAGTCCAGGTTAGGTGAGCCTACTGGATGACGAGTGATGTAGCCTTCCTTGTCTTCACCAAAACCTAGCAAATACAAAGCATGTGATTAGGGCCATCTAATATAATTCAGCCTCTAGCCGACCTGCCAATTGTAAATGTAGGGGAGGCAAAATTTTATCACTACCTTTTTAGGGTCCTTGGCTCAGCCTAAGAATTAAATTGATGTAAAATAGATTTTAGGAGAAAAGCATACAAATTCAGTGTAAGTTTTACAAGACACAGGAGCCTTCATAAGGAAAGGAAGATCGAAAGAAATGACAAACCTATAAACAAAAAGAAGCAATGGTAAAAAAATAACTAAATTACACTTGGAGGCTAAAGGAAGATAATTATTTTAACAGGATCTGTTTGTACAGAATTCTTTCAGCTGTGACTCCCTATCAAAGATCGTTGTTTTTTTTTTTTTTTTTCCTCCTGATACAGGGAGGGCATCTTTCACATGGGAACTTTTAATCTTCTTTTTTTAGGAAGAAGAGAAGATTATAATGCCCTTCTTGCATAAGCTATTTTTTAAGTGCCTTTAGCTTGAAGTAATCCTTATGTCAAAGTGACATATCTTGGGGTGGCATATTGTGCCACCCTTCGGAAGGAACCCATGTGTGAGCTGAGCTGCAATCAGTTGGGCTTGACCAAGAGGAGAAAAACTGTGCAGATCGGTCATGAACAAAAAGAATGCTACTGTTCTAGTCAGTGCATTTTAGGATCTTTTGTTCAGGCTGTAAAACCACTGTTATGTGGTTAAATATTTTAATATAAATATATCAAATAATAGTTTTCAGGTAATTCTCCAAAATATGTAAGAGTGTCTTCTTTCTGCCTTGCTATAGAATAACATAGAAAGGTTTCAGGCTTTTTAGTGTATCTTTATCTGTCATATAGACAAAGAAAGCTAGAGAATAGTATGTCTAATAACACATGCTCTCAAGTAATTTTGTTTGATGGTGCAGATGTGTTATAAATAACCTCATAATTAAAGAAGGATTGTTACATTTTTATAAGAATTTAGGTATAAAGTAAGGCTTTAAATTATCTCCTATCATTTTAGGAAATAAAAGGGGAAAACCTAGTTCCACATAAAGTTAACTAGTTATACAGATAGGTAAGCGGAGAGAAGAGAGAGAGTACAGAGTTGAATTTATCTTACACAAAAAAAGAAATGTGCTTTATACATACCTATATGTCTTTCAAAGCCTCATCAATTTAATATTAATTAACCTAGTTCTTTTACTTTACCTCTAATTATCTTGATCGTTTTCTGCCATATGTGGAATAGGAAGAAGTTAAAGCATAGGTGACCAATCAAAAGAAAGCATATAATCAGCAAGAAATGACTATGTTTCTGCAAGATTGCATTTTCAAATGTATTCTAATGTGCTTGAAACCTATAACAGACAAGAAGGATTGAAGTTGGCTTGTGCTTTAAATTACCTTAAGGTTATCTAGGACACTCTTTGAAGGCAACCTAATAGGACACTGAGTGTTTTGTTAGGTCTGCAATAAGCAGTTTTATTTTACATCAAACAGAGGTGAGTTTAATAGTTTGACCCAATTTCTTATGAACAGAGCTCTTTGTGTAAAATACTTGAGAAGATTTTGTTCTAGTATACTCAAGGACATTAGGAAAATAGCACTTTGTTATAGTTTTGCTTGCAGGTTCAGGAGTTGAAATATCCTAAATGACCTGTTCTTCATAAAATGCCCTTTTAATTTGCTGACTTTGCTCCCAAGACGTGCAGTCTGCTGATGTACTGATCACTAAGTTCTGTTGGGATAATTATTTCAAAATAATTTCCCTGAGACGCAAGGCAGGTCAAAAGGGAAAAAAAAAAAACTTACAAAGTTTAATGCCTAAAGGAAGGGCACTGGTAAATGTCTTCAAATTAATGGTGTAGGCAGAATTTAAGAGGCTAACCCTGAATAGTTACTATGCTAAAATCATTGCTTACTTCTAAATAAATACTTTATTCTGAGCCCCTGAAGGGAACTATCTCAAAAGCATTTAGGATAAAATGTTTTATAAAGCAACTTATGTGTAAAAATCAGTGCCAGAAAAATGTACTTCATAAACATGACAAATCAGATCTTGGGATGGAAATGTTCAGTCCTAACATATCCCAGGCAAATGCTATGTTTTTTATTGACATAAGCATTTAATTAAGTTAGTGAGTGAGATCTAAAGGAAGCTGGGTATCACCATTCTGTACACAGTTTTGCCTGCAGATACATTGAGAGATTTAGTTATTTAAACCCTTCATGCTCAGAATCTCTATTTGTCTCACAAGAAAGAATAGACAGAAATAAGGTGCCACTAAAGTGGTATGTTTGTTACAACCGATGAACCTACATTGGCACATCATTATCACCAAAGTCCATAGTTTACATTAGAGTTCACTATAAGTGGTTATGCATTCTGTGGGTTTGAAGAAATGTATAATGACATGTACTCACCATTATAGTATCATAAACAGTATTTTCATTGCCCTAAAAATCCTCAGTGTTCTGCCTATTCATTCCTTTTCCCCTACCCCCAGCACTTGACAACCACTGATCTTGTCACTGTGCCATAGTTTTGCCTTTTCCAGGATGTGATATATTTGAAATCATACAGTATGTAGTATTTTCAGGTTGGCTTCTTTCACTTAATAACATACATTTCAGTTCCCTCCATGTTTTTCATTCCTTGATAATGCATTTCCTTTTAGCACTGGATAATATTCATTGTCTGGGTATACCAGAGTTTATTTGTCCATTCACAGACTAAGGGGCATCTTGCTTACTTCTGAGTTTTGGCAAAATTATGAATAAAGGTTCTATAAACATCTGTGTGCAGGTTCTTGTATGGATGTAGGTTTTCAACTCCTTTGGGTAAATGCCAAGAAGCATAATTACTGCTCATATAGTCAGAATATTATAATGATACTGATTTCTTTCTTACTATAAGACACTCCCCATTACTGGCTTCATTGCAGAAATTTGTTATGTTTCTTATGTGGCAAGGAACCGAAGTTGGCCTCTTCCCAGAAGTCAGCTAAGAACTGAATTTTTCAGTCCACCATACTAAAAGGATCTGAATCCTTCCAACTACCGTGTTAGTGGACTTAGAAGTGGATTCTTCCTGAGTCATGCCTTTAGTTGGCCACCTTTGGCCAACATTTTGATTGTAGCCCCTCATGGAAGACCCTGAAGCAGAGAGTCCTGAATTCCTGACCCACAAAAACTGTGAAATAACAAAGTTGTATTCTTTTAAGTTGATAAGTTTGTGGCAATTTGTAATGCAACAATACATGACTAATACAATTATATATAAAATGGCATATCAATGAACAAATAAGTGAATATTAGTCTATTCATATGTAAGGAGTTTTGTAATTGTTAAGTGAAATAACAATGATAAGATATTTAGCAAATATACATTATATTGTATGTCTTACTAAATGGTTGCTTTTATTATTAATTCAATAATTATAGTTATTATTATTGTACCATAAAAATCCATACCACTTTCAACCTAACACACAGAACATACTCATTTAATACAACTTATCTCTAAACCCACTGAAACAAAAAAAATAAATGATAAAAGTTAATAAACTCACAAGAGCTCTGGGAAACCAACTTTCTATAAGAAGTAAGAACATTTAAGGAAGATGGCAGACTATAAGCAGCCTCTCAAGGAGAGGATCAAAGGTTGCAGGTAGAGATTCACCTGTGGACGGACCTCTTGGAGAGAGCATTGTGAATCATCAGAGAAGTGACTGAAGACACTCAAAGCACGGGAGAGAGATGTGGGTGATCCACTCAGCATAATTGGAAGGTATTATTAATATGAGTAGCTGTTAATCTATATGGAGTTTATCCACAAATTATACCTGTAAAAACAATTTCAACATTTAAGTCACTCCTAGTAGTGAGAGTTGATACCACTGGAATTGGGGAAAGAAACTCAATATAAGGTCAAACTGGACAAATGGGGAGCAATATTAAAGGCATCTGCACATGGAAGTTGTATATGCTCTGCCCCTCTACCCTAGAGTAAAACTGTGCCTACACCGGTGCCCTTTGTGGCTTTGTGTTTGTCCCCTATACTGTTGGTATACTCTATTTCCTTACATAAGGAAATCTACATGTAAATAAGCCTGTGTGGTCAGAATAGACCAGCAAAACTGGCATTAACCAAACAGATCAACCTAACCCTATATCTAATAGTGGAGGTAAGTTATAATAATATATATTCATATTATATTATGTATGTATGTATGACTATGCATATTTATTATTATACATATTACAGTTGGCCCTTGGTATCAGCCAGTTCTGTATCTGCAGATTCAACCAACTTCAGATCAAAAATATTCAGGAAATAAAGAATACAATGATGAAAAATAACACAAAGTAAAAAAAAACCCACAGTATAAATAGATATTTACATAACAGTTGCATTGTATTAAGCATTATAAGTAATCTAGAGATGATTTAAAGTATATGGAAATTGTGCATAGGTTATATGTAAATAGCATGCCATTTTATGTCAGAAACTAGAGCCAAATATCCATTAAAGCTAGTCATATGAAGTTTTTAGTTTACCAGCACCTAAAAATGTTATGTTTACACTATACTGTAGTCAATTAAGTGAACAAATAGCATTGTCTTAAATATATACATACCTTAATTAAAATATTTTATTGCTAAAAAAAATGCTAGTGATAAACTGAGTCTTTAGTGAGGTGTAATCTTTTTGCTGGTAGAGGTGTCATGAGTAGTTCTGCACTGACGTTGACGGCTGCTGACTGATCAGGCTGGTAGTTGTTGAAGGTTGGGGCGGCCGTGGCAATTTCTTAAAAAAGGACAACAATGAAGTTTGCCTCACTGATTGATTCTTCCTTTCATGATAGATTTCGATGCATCATGTGATGTTGTTTTATAGCATTTTACCCACAGTAGAACTTCTTTAGAAATTGGAGTTGATCCTCCTCAATCCTTCCACTGCTTTATCAACTAAATTTATGGATTATTCTAAATTCTTTATTAGCATTTAACAGCATTTATAACATCTTCATCAGGAGTAGATTCCATCTCAAGAAACCACTTTCTTTGCTTATCCATAAAAAGCAATTATTCATTCATTCACAATTTATCATGAGATTGCCACAATTCAGGTACATATTCAGGCTCCAGTTCTAATTCAATATTGCTCTCTTGCCATTTTGACCACATCTGTGATTACTTCCTACACTGAAGTCTTGAACCCCATGAAAGTCATCCATGAAAGTTGGAATCAACTTCTTTGAAACTTCCATTAATGTTGCTATTTTAACCTCCTCCCATGAATCAGAAACATTCTTAATGGCATCTGGGACGGTGAATCCTTTCCAGAAGGTTTTTCATATACTTTGTTCAGATCCATCAGAGGAAAGCTTATGTCTGTGATAGCTTTACAAACTGCATTTCTTAAATAATAAGACTTGAAAGTCAAAATTACTCCCTGAGCCATGGGCTACAGAATGGGTACTGTATTAGCAGGCATGAAAACAACATTGATCTCTTTGTCCATCTCCATTAAAGCTCTTCAGTGACTAGGTGCATTATCAATGAGCAGTAATATGTTGAAAGAAATCTTTTTTTCCCTAGTCTCAACAGAGGACTTGAAATATTTAGTAAACCATACTCTAAGCAGATGTGTTGTCATTCAGGCTGTATTGTTCCATTTATAGAGGACAGGCAGAGTAGATTTAGCATAAAGGCCTTAGGATTTTGGGAATGGTAAACAAATATTGGCTTCAACTTAAAGTCACCAGCTGCATTAGCTTCTAACAAGACAGTCAGCCACTTGTTATTTGAAGCATTAAAGCCATGCATTGATTTCTATTTTCTAGCTATGAAAGTCCTTGATGACATCTTCCTCCAATAGAAGGCCATTTCTTCTGCATTGCAAATCTGTTGTTTAGTGTGGCCACCTCCATCAATGATCTTAGCTGTATGTTCTGGATAACTTGCTGTAGCTTCCCCATCAGCACTTGCTGCTTTATCTCACACTTTTATGATATGGAGAAGGCTTCTTTCCTTAAAACTGATGAACCAACCTCTTATAGCTCCAGCTTCCTAACCTCTCCCTGCCTTCATAGAATTGATGCGAGTTAGTGCTTTGCTCTGGATTAGGCTTCAGCTTAGGGGAAAGTGTGGTTGGTTTGCTCTACCTAGACCATTAAAACTCTCTGCACATCAGCAATAAGGCTGTTTCTCTCTCTTATTATTCGTGTGTTCACTGGTGTAGCACTTTTAATTTCCTTCAGGAACTTTTCGTTTGCATTCACAATTTAGCTAACTGTTTGACTCGCTTCCTCACTAGGCTTAATTATTTCTAGCTTTTGATTTAATGTGAGAGATATGCAGCTCTTTCTTTCACTTGAACACTTAGAGGCCATTGTAGGGTTATTCACTGGCTACTTTCAACACTGTTGTATCTCATGGAACAGGGAACCTGAGGAGCGGAAGAGAGATGGGGAATGGCCGACGGGTGGAGCAGTCAGATCACACACAGATTTTATCAATTAAGTTTGTCTTCTTATATGAGCACACTTCATGGTGCCACAAATCAATTATAATGGTAACATCAAAAATCACACATTACAGATCATCATAACAGGTAAAAATAATAAACATTTCAAATATTTTGAGAAGTATCACAATGTGACACAGAGACACGATGAGCACATGCTGTTAGATATTATCAATGCAGCCCATAGACTAGCTCCACGCAGGACTGCAACAAACCTTTCATTTGTAAAAAAATGGAATGTCTGAAAAAAGCAATAAAGTACAATAAAATGAGATATTCCTATATAAACATATAATAATATATAAATGATCAGCTGGCAATGAATTTTTTAATGTAAGGATCTATCTTTATTTAAGGAATTATGATCATCATGGATCATTGAGGTGGAGGCTCTTATACACATAGAGTAGCAGAAGTCAAGTTTAATGAAAGAAATGGCTAAACCCTTCTTTATTAAAATAATCAAGAACCAGAAGTTATAGGGAGAAGAGAAAAGAGAGCAGAGCAGAGCAGAAAGAAGAGAGAAAACCATAGTGGGGAGAAAAAATTAAATTCTTAAAAACACAATGTCATATTCAAATTTAATTTACTCTATTTTTCTATAACCATTCTCCATCTGTATCAAACTGCTAAATTTCGTTTGGACAGACAGACAAGGTGTGGAGGACATTTTTAAAAATAGTAGTAACAGTAATTTTTGAATTTTTAGTTTGTTCCGTTTGGAACTTTCTTCTCCAGACTTTTTTTATGATTGACTTTTTCTTAAAATCAAAATCTCAGTTTAAGTTCATTTCTTCAAAGAATCTCTACTTAATCCTCTCCCATTATTGTTTACAAAGCACCTTATTATTTTTGGTTGCAAAACTTATTATAACTCACAATTAACTACTGTGAGTTATGAATTAATTTGCTAATTTGTTCTTTTGTTTATATACTTTCTTATCTGCCCTAATAGAAAGTGTGAAGGCAAAGACCTTCTCTATCTTGTTAAGTTATGATCTCAAAAGTAGCTATCACAAGGTGTGAGTTTTATTAGGTACTCAATAAATATTGTTGAATGAAAAGATGAAGTTATTAAAATATGAAGCTCTTAGTACCACATTTTTGTCAATTTTTTGGGAGGTATCCATCACCTCAAGCTTTTATCATTTCTTTGTGATAGGAAAATTCCAATTCCACTCCTTTAGTTCTTTTAAAGTATACAAAAATTTATTGTTTGTTGACTATTGTCACCCTGATGTGCTGTCAAATATTAGGTCTTGTTTATTCTATCTACCTGTATTTTTGCACTCATTAACCTTCTCTACTTTTTTCCCTTCCTCCACCACCCTTCCCAGTCTCTGATAACCATCATTCTGCTCTCTATCTCCATGAGATCAATTGTTTTAATTTTTATCTCTCACATATGATAAAAAGACACCATTCTAAGACTTCTAAGTAGGGAACAATATCCTCAATAATAAATAACATTGGGGAAAATGTAAGGCTCTATGAAAACTCAAAGACGTCTTTAGGGATGGGCATAAGGGTCAATATACTTATGTATATATGTATGTTTATACATATATACATACATAATGTCACATATAAAGGAAACATATTTTTGAGAGTATTTTAAAACCTTTATGTATATTAACCATTTATTTGTCATAACATCCTATTAAGTGTCTATAGTGTTATCTCCTTTTTTATAGATTATTAAATATAGGTACAGAAAAGTTAAGTGTTATAACTTTCCCAAGTTTAATACAGCTACTAATGGCTAAAGCTAGGATTCAAATGCAGATAATCCATATTCTGAGTCCACTGCACTATACTGTCCCCTATGGAATAGGGCAATTTCAACTGATACCTGACTTGAAAATGATCAACATGAATGAACTTTTGAGAATTGCCAGGTGTGAAAGATGGCTGGTTATCCACATTATGTGTTCATTCTTTGTATTAATTGAGTTTTAGCAGCGTGCCCCACTGCCCATTTAAAGACTATATTCCCCAGACTCTTTTTCAGGTAGATAGAGTTCTGTAGGGTCTATTACAGATGTGAGCAGACATGATACGTCACATTTCTCTCTCTGGTCCTTAATAGTGTGTCCTTTCTGCATTTCCATACACTGGGAAGAGGTAAAAACTGGATTAGTGAATGCAGACTCACAAATGAAAGCTGAAAGATAGTAACACCCAGAAAATCTAATATCTGTCTTAAATAACTTTTTAAAAGAAAACAAATTCATAGGAGAGAAAGAAATGAAAATCATTTATTTTGGAAAAAAGATTACATTGAGGAAGAGATTGACATAAATCTTAAATTCTGGATATGGAGGTTGGAAGAGAGAGGAAGGGGAAAGACAGTAGTATTACAATGAAGCATGACACCAAGAATCAAATTGGCACTTGACCTCTAGTCTGCCGTAAGAATGATTTACAATGTTTTGAGTGAAAATTAGATTGTTTTTAGATTTCTATAGAGTCATTAAATTACTCGTATTTGAGAGCAATGAATATATTTTGTAGGCATGTATATTTACAGCTCGCCATTTCTTCTGCATATAATTATTCAGGTATTTCCTTCTGCTCATTGTGTAAACACAAGCATGACAGTAAGACAAAGGAATCAACAATGACACAATTATCATTAACAGCAACAAAAGTGGAGCTGACCAGGTGGGTGATAAAACAAAACTGGAAATAAGAAACCTTTGTGAAAAATTTTTATCTTTAAATTATTGAACATAAATTCATGACAAAGAATCTGATAATTTTACAGTAAAAATCATGCTTTATGGAAATATACCCCCAAATAAAAAAAGATTAGATAAGGTAAGTAATTCAGGAAAGAAGAGAGGAATAACTGATATTTTGAAATCATGATCAATTTTGGGGGTCTATAGTTGGTAAAAGCTATGGTAATTTTGCTAAGGCACATTCACTTTATCATCTATATTTTTCCAGAGCATGATGTGCTATATTCGTAAAAATACATTAAATGATCATTATTTAAATATATTTATTATCTTCAGCAGTCTTAGATTTTTATTTTCTATAATTATCATTTTATTCTTATTAAAAGATGGTATTATTTTATAATAGCTTAAATTTCTCTACCTAGAAATGTAAACATATTTCTATCAATATTATATAACTTAAAAAATAACCTTTTCTAAGAAACTTTAGTTAATACTGTAAATTTAGTGGAAATGTTTTGGGGCTCATCTTTCTCATTAGTTTTTATACAAAATCTTTACTTTTGTTATCTTCTGTTTATTCTAACCAAATATAACGTAAACTTTCTTTTTAAAAATTTCAATAGAGTTAAGGGGTAAAGTGTTTTTTGTTACATGGATGAATTGTATCATGCTGGAGTCAGGGATTTTGGTGTACCCATCACCAGAATAGTGTACGTTGTACCTGACAGGTAGATTTTTATCCCTCACCTTCTTCTCACCCTCCCCCTTCTTAGTTTTCAATGTTCATTACACCACTTTATGACCATATATAGCCCTTGTTTGGCTCCCACTTGTGAGAGCATGTGATATTTGTTCTTCCATTCTTGAGACACTTTGCTTAGGCCAATGGTCTCCAGTTCTATCTAAGTTGCTGGAAAAAGACATTATTTCATTCATTTTTATGGCTGAGTAGTACTCCAAGGTATATTCATACCACATTTGCTTTATCCACTCATCAGTTGTTGGGCACATAGGCTGATTCCACATCTTTGCAATTGTGAATTGTGCTGCAATAAACATTCGGGCACAGGTATCTTTTTTTTTACAAAATGACTTCTTTTCCTTTGAGTAGATACCCACTAGTGAGATGCTGGATTGAATGGTAGGTTTACTTTTAGTTCTTTGAGGAGTCTCCATACTCTTTTCCATAGAGGTTATAATAGTTTATTTGAAAATGCTAACTCCTATTAGATTTGATGAGAAGTAATATTGTTTTTGTTTTTATTTTTTATTTTTGTATTTTCCAAATAGCTTTTCTTGAAGACTTAGTCTGTTACTGCTAATGAAAATATTTGCTTAACAGAGAGATAAAAGTCCTAGAATTTTTGAAGGAATTTGAAAAATTGAAGGAGGCTTCACAAGCTGCTAGAGTTTGTGGGTTTTATAATAACTGGGGCCATGGAAGCCATTCTGCGATGGGCAAGAATGGTGTAGAAGCTATCTAAGAAATAAAAACCCCAGTTTAACTTCAATTTTAATTCTTAGAATGTGAATTTCATGACATATTTGCATTTATCACTCTTTTCTATTATCTTTTTTTTTTTTTTTTTTTTGAGAAAAAGTCTCACTCTTTTGCCTGGGCTAGAGTGCCGTGGCATCGGCCTAGCTCACAGCAACCTCAAACTCCTGGGCTCAAGCTATCCTGCAGCCTCAGCCTCCCGGGAAGCTGAGATTACAGGCACGTACCACCATGCCCGCCTAATTTTTTCTATTTTTAGTTGTTTGGCTAATTTCTTTCTATTTTTAGTAGAGATGGGATCTCGCTCTTGCTCAGGCTAGTCTCGATCTCCTGAGCTCATGCAATCCTCCCGCCTCAGCTTCCCAGAGTACTAGGATTACAGGTGTGAGCCACGGTGCCCGGCTGCTCTTTTCTATTCTCTACATAAGAATGGACAATGATAGTGGCGTCTATTCTGGCTTATGTGTTCTGATACTATAGAAATAGGGAAAAAATTAAAATCAATTGTTGAAAATAGACCCTTGCCCAATGAAATATATGGAAAATTTTCTTTTTTAATCTTTTATCTTATTCTGTGTTCAAATTTCCATTGTTTCTTGCCCCCTGTAATTATATGAGTTTGGAGTTGGTGACCCTGTGAGAAACAGCCTTTGGCTTTGACTGCAATAATAAATTTTATTGATTCACTCAACTTAAAAATCACATACAGCAGATGCAACAATTTAAAGATCATCCTAGGCATGGCATGCAGTGAACAAGGGCCTTTATATTTTAGTTAAAGATAAAAATTAAGAGTCAAAAGAATCAATTGATTTATAAATTATGTAATAAAAGCTACAGCCACAGAGATTTAATGTCTCTATTAATTAGTCAGTGAGTCCATTGATAATTATTGAACATACACTATAGGCTCTTCATGATATCAGTATAAGAAATACAAAAAGTTGAGCATTTTTTCATATGCTTGTTAGCCATTCTTATATCTTCTTTTGAAAAATTTCTATTCATGTCCTTTGCCCACTTTTTGATAGGGTTGTTGATTTTTTCTTACTGATTTTCCTGAGTTCTAAATAGATTCTAGTTATCAGTCCTTTATCGGATGTGTAGCATTTTTACCATTCTGTAGGTGACTGTTTCTTTGGCTGTGCAGAAGCTTTTTAATTTAGTCAGTTCCCATTTACTTATTTTTGTTGTTGCTGTGATTGCTTTAGGGGTCTTCTTCATAAATTCTTTGCCTAGGTCAATGTCTATAAGAGTCTTTCCCACATTTTCTTCTAGAATTCTAAGTTTCACACCTTAGGTTTAAGTCTGTTATCCACCGTGATTTGATTTTTGTGAGAGGTGAAAGCTGTGGGTCCTGTTTCAGTCTTCTATATGTGGCTATCCAGTTTTCCCAGCACCATTTATTGAATAAGGAATCTTTTCCCCAGAGTATGTTTTTGTCTGCTTTGTCAAAGATTAGATGGCCATATGAGGATGGTTTTATAACTGGATTTTTTGTTCTGTTCCACTGGTCTGTGTCCCTGCACTTGCGCCAATACCAGGGAAATGCAAATCAAAACCACAATGAGATATCACTTGACTCCAGTGAGAATGGCCTTTATCAAAAAGTCCCAAAACAATACATATTGGTGTGGATGCAGAGAGACAGGAACACTCATACACTGCTGGTGGGACTACAAACTAGTGCAACCCCTGTGGAAAGCAATATGGAGATTCCTTAAACAGATTCAAGTAGACCTACCATTCAACCCAGCAATTCCATTTTTGGGCATCTACCCAAAAGAACAAAAGATATTCTATTACAAAGACATCTGCACCCAAATGTTTATAGCAGCATAATTCACAATTGCAAAGATGTGGAAACAACCCAAATGCCCATCAGTGCATGAGTGGATTAGTAAAATGTGGTATATGTATACCATGGAGTATTACTCACCTATAAGAAATAACAGTGATTTAGAATCTCTTTTGTTCTCCTGGAGAGAGTTGGAACCCATTCTACTAAGTGAAGTATCCCAAGAATGGAAAAATAAGCACCACATGTACTCACCAGCAAATTGGTTTCCCTGATCATCACCTAAGTGCACATTTGGGAATAACACCAATTGGGGGTCTTACAGATGTGAGAGTGGGGGGAAGGGATGGGTGTATACCTACATAATGAGTGCGATGTGCATTGTTTGGGGAATGGACATGCTTGAAGCTCTGACTCGGG
>CM052437.1:91673405-91702504 GCA_028533085.1 Varecia variegata | reverse complement strand
GAAACAGCAGAATATATTCAAGAACTGGTGTGCAGAGAGAGTCTTCTAAATTCCCCATTAGTAATAAATAAAATGTTTATTGTTGTAGCTCTGGTATATAACCCATTCCTCTTAAAATATAAGATCTCTGGTATGAATATTTCATGTCTATAAAATGACTGATCCCACCAGGAAAGGAGCTGTTGCTTTCTTTGAGGTAATTTTTTTCCCTTTGCCTCCCTATTGCTGAACGGTACAGCTTCATGAATAATTTTGCTTGCTGAAGGAAGAGAAAGTGTTTTTCATAAATTCATTTTCCAAGACTGTTTATAGCTGTTGGAATGATAATTCTTAATATCTTGACTTTGATAGAATCGACAATTACTGGTAAGATGGAGCTGGAATGGAAGCAAGTTTTGAGAGAAAAATGTTAAATTTTAGAAGTGATAAATGAAAATGCACATGAGAAAATACCAAATAAGAGGTTGATATTAATTATTGAATTCAGTACATAGTTCTATGCAATCTATAGAAATTTGAGAATAATCAGCATATAGCTAGCAGAAAACCAAGAAACGATATGATCATCTAAAGGAAGGATCTAAAGGAGAGAGAAGACAACTTGTACTCAAGTTTTAGAGTTCCAGCATTTAAATGCAAGATGAAAGAGGTGTGATCAGCAAAGTTTCCTGTGAAGAAATAGCCACAAATGATCTAGAAAATCAAGAGATAGCGCTGTTGCAAAAAGCAAGAGAAAAACATTTTATGAGGGAACAAAAGTGTAATGATGAGGTCCCTAGAATTTTTACGTATTTTGTTTTTTTTTTTTTTGAGACAGAGTCTCGCTTTGTTGCCCGGGATAGAGTGAGTGCCATGGCGTCAGCCTAGCTCACAGCAACCTCCAACTGCTGGGCTTAAGCGATTCTAATGCCTCAGCCTTCTGAGTAGCGGGGACTACAGGCATGCGCCACCATGCCTGGCTAATTTTATCTATATATATTTTTAGCTGTCCAGATCATTTCTTTCTATTTTTAGTAGAGACGGGGTCTCGCTCTTGCTCAGGCTGGTCTCCAACTCCTGAGCTCAACCAATCCGCCCGCCTTGGCCTCCCAAGTGCTAGGATTACAGGCGTGAGTCACCGCGCCCGGCCAAATTTTTAGGTATGACGGCCTTAATAAAGACATCATGAACTTGGAGGCCAAGAGGGTGGAGGTAGGGGACTTGCTTTACTTATTTTATGTTGATTTGCTGTGGCTTTACAGGGAGGTCATGGAGAAAATGGCAGGGGTAAAATTTCCCCAAGCTCTACCTCGGTAAGGCAGCTTTCCTTAAGCTCTGCTTAGGGTTTCTGATAAATGACATGTTTATTTTTAGCAACAGGAAAGTGTGAGTGTGTTGTCTTGACTAGTGTCAGTGTAATGTTAGGAGTACTAGCCAGATTGCAGTGGCCTGAAAAGTGACACAGTGAGAAGTGACGGAAAAACTGTCCATTGACCTCATTTAAGACAACAGAGATAAAATTTTATTAAAAATTGATACTGATGAGAAAAAAAAAACAAGTATAAGTAATTTCTAATAAAAGTTTATCTCTGTAGCCTCATCTGAGGCCAATGGAGAGTTTTTTGTTTCTTTGTTTCTGTCTTTATCAGGCTCCTTGCCTCTTTCTCTACTTATTTGTATCCAAGCCCTCATTTCTTTCTGTTTTTTTATATTTCAGAATATTACGGGGGTACAAATGTTTAGGTTACATATATTGCCTTTGCCCCACCTGAGTCAGAGCTACAAGCATGTCCATCCCCCAGACAGTGCCAACTGCACCCATTAGGTGTGAATATATCCTTCCCCTCCCCTCCACCTGCCCTACACCCGATGAATGTTACTTACATATGTGCACATAAGTGTTGATCAGTTAATACCAATTTAATGGTGAGTACATGTGGTGCTTATTTTTCCATTCTTGTGATACTTCACTTAGTAGAATGGGCTCCAGCTCTATCCAGGATAATACCAGAGGTGTTAGATCACCATTGTTTTTTTATGGCTGAGTAGTATTCCATGGTATACAAATACCAGATTTTATTAATCCACTGATGTACTTGGGCACTTGGGCCTGGCCTAGACTCATAAAAAAGTCTCTTACCTTTGCAAGTCCACGGTGCTTATTTCACTATTGCTTGTCACAATGACTCCACAACTTACTCCCTCACTCCCCCGTATGCAAATACTCTCTTAATATACAGTTATTCATATTATACACACTCTCAAAAAGCATGGGGAAATAAATAATAACCGCACACTGTTGGGAGCATTTGTCACTCCCAACCTGTCCAATATGTAAACTCCATTAGTATATTTCCAACATTTCCAACATTTCCCAGTATGCACATCTTTCTGCGAGAAGAGCTCACATCCCACTGTAGTAGAGAAGAGTTTTTCTAGCCATTCTGACTCCCAGGGTGTAGACTTGATGTCTAGAGTTGTCCCTGAATCAACAATTTGAATATGAAGCTAAGAAATCTAAGCAGCAGCAGCAATGACAAACAATCCAGTTTCAAAAGGCAGCAGTGTGAGTTTCCAAAGCTGAGCGTCAGTGTGGTGCTGGTGGAGGCAGATGGCAACATTCCACAGAGCTGCAGCTGTGTCCCCCATTTAGTTGTGATGTGGCCTGATTTTACCTCTGGTCTGGTTTTCTAGAGTTCCTTATGTCTTCTTGTATCTCTGAGCATGCTTTTTTGAAACTTTCTGGCAATTTCTTGTGCTACCCATTATCCTTTTAATGAATTCTCTCTCTGCCAATATTATCCAGAGTTATTTTTCAATCTTGCAAATAAGAATCTAACAAATACACTTACCTATTGTAAGATAAACAGTTTTGAATATCAAGGTTATGTACTGAATTGTGTTTCCCTCCCTCTCCAATTCATGTTGGAGACCTAACCCCTGGCATCTCAGAATGTGACCTTTTTTAGAAGAGTATGTAATTTCATCACAGATATAATTAGTTAAGATGATGTCACACTGGAGTAGGGTAAGCCTTAAATCCAACATGACCGGTGTCTTATAAAAAGAAGAGATCTGGAGGCAGACACACACAAGGAGAATGCCAAGTAAAGAAGAAGGCAGAGACCAGGGAGATGATTCTACATGTTAAAGAATACCAAAGATTGCCAGAAAACTGCCAGAAGCTAGGAGACAGGCATAGGATAGATACTTCCTCACAGCCCTCAGAAGGAATCGGTCCTACTGCCATCTTGATCTCACAGTGCTAGCTTCAGGAACTGTAAGAGAATATATTTTTGTAAGTTACTGAATTTGTGGTACTTAACTATGGCAGTTCTAGCAAACTAATACAATAGTAAATCAGACATTGTCTTCCCTAAATGAAGAAAATTCTCTAGTCTATCTGGCATGTGTTACCATAGCCATTAACATCATAGAATAGGATAATGCTTTTAAATAGTGTATTTATTGACCATTAAACAAGTAACACTTCCACTTGGTAAGGGGTGAACATTTTGTCATAAGGGGATTATTTGATTCTCCAGATGATAATGTCTAATAGAAACTCAGAAAGGGTAATTGTAGAGGGAGACAAGAAATTGCCCTGGAGGAAAGTTCTTTTGAATAGTGAAGGCACAGACACTCTCTCAGCTCCTGAGAAGTACCTATGTACATAGAAGTACCTATGTATTGCTATGTACCTATGTACATAGAAGTACCTATGTATTGCTCTGCTCTCAGCCCCACAGTCAGCATTGATCTGGGTAGTGGGAGAAAAGGGAAATGGAAGAAAAAAGTGCAAGTGATAGGTTTGTTTTCAAATTGGGGGCATGGATCAATCAAGAAGAAAAACAATTCTAACTATGAGAGATGGGGCAAGTCTGAATGGGAATTTTTCTGAGGCATGACTAGATGAAAAGCAAAAGCCAGAAAAATACGATAAATGTAAATTACCTGGGCAATTTGGTGGTTCATTTTAAGGAATGATGGTGTGGTCCCTGCAGTGTGATGATTTGAGGCCATGAAACTGTCTTTGGTTCCAGCACATTAGCATCTTGCCATACTCAGATTATATGATGTTAAGCAAATCTATTGTTTTTGGTTGGTTTACCTAAATGAAAAGCTATTTTATATTTAGCCAAATAAGCAGCAAACAAGGGCAATTTTGATTCTGTGAAATTTTTTTTTTTTTACCTTATTTTGTAACCATTTATTTGACGCTAGTGTTAATGTTTAGTGTTTTGGAAAGGCACACTGACGTGGCTCTAAGGTGGGTCTTTAGGTTAGAGCAAGAGGGCTGTGATTTCTTTGGCTACCTGGGGAGGGGAAGCTCCAGGGAACTTGGGAGATGATTTTCTATCTAAAAATATTTAAAAGTTTCCAGCATTACCAAAGTCACTCTCAAACAGTCTTTTATAAAATATATTTAATAAAACTTTCTAATATTTCTTATCTCTATAGTTTTGTGTGAGAACAAATAAAAACAGAAGTAACAGGAAAATGTAAATATGATTATTGAACAGTGAGTTTTGAAACAGAAAACTTACATGTTTCCATTCTCAACTTTTAAAAACAAAAATTATAAGAATCCGGAGTTTTTATGTGTGCCCATGGATAGGAAAGCAAGTAATCATGTGTGTAACGTATCTCAGAAGAGACAGCTCAGGAAGTGACATTTCAGTTTGGGTAAAACAGCGCTTATATTTTATTGTTCACATGGTATTTTGATACGTAGTGGTTGCTTTGATCGTGAGAGTAATCTCATAACTCACACAAAGCAAAGATCATTGTCTGTGTTCCACAAACACAGAGAGAAGGACTCCGAAAAGTAAACCGGCTTACTGAGGTGTAAAGCACAGTCAGTGTCAAAAGAAAGCAAAGCTGAGGATTTGAGCTCTCCTGCAGTTCACTACGTGACAGGAAATGTTCAGTTTGAAAGGTCTGCCACTCAGGCATGACCTTGACTAAAATATCTGTCATTTGGAAGGAGCATATTTATTTTATAATGTAAAGCTAAACAAAACCAAAATGTAGTTGCAATAAGTTCCATATGGTGCTCATCACAGCTATACAAGTAATTAAACACATTTTACTGCTTTTGGGGAACAATGATATATTACAAAACTCTGTGCATCACTTCTACTAATGTTGGAAAAATTCAGGAAAATATATCAGAATATATGAACGCTAGGGTGTAAATGTTTGTGTCTCTTGAAAATTCACAGGTGGAAATCCTAACCCTCAAAAAGATGGTATTAGGAGGTGGGGCCTTTGGGAAGTGATTAGATCATGGAGGTAGAGACTTCATGACTGAAATTCGTGCTCTTATGAAAGAGGCCTCAGAGAGCTGCCTTACCTCTTATGCCACACGAGAACACAGGGAGAAGGTGCCATCTGTGAATCAGAAAGCAAGCCCTCACCAGACACTGAATCTGCCACCTTGATCTTGGACTTCTCAACCTCTGGGACTGTGAGAAGAAATAAATGTTTATTGTTTATAAGCTACTCAATATTTGGCATTTTGTTATAGCAGCTGGAACAGACTAAGACAGACAGTAATATGTGTGATGGTAGAGGGATGAGGTAAGGACAGAAGAAGGGAATAGAAAAGGTTGAAAGTTGTGTTTATTTCTTTGCAAAACCCAATACAATGTAATAGAAAGTGTGCTATACATGCAATAGTTTTTGTTTACTGTTTTGTTCATTCATGATATATATTCAATAAATTATGGGCAGGTCATATTCAAGAAACTATGTTTTTTTTTTTTGGTAGAAAAATGGTTCAGTAGAGAAGGGCACCTAATTTCTAACACTCTAAATGAATTTAACTAGATATTATGACACTAGCTTTTAAGAGATCTTATCAGAATACCTTATTTCCATATTTTATTTTATATACAAGGAAACTGATTCACAGGGATGTCTAGGTTAAAAAATTACAGAACCAAGACTAAGGTCCAAAGTTTCTGGAGTTTTACAATTTCAACTATATCTTACTCTCATGTTTAATCGTCTCCCAGCATTGAAAAAAATATTTAAAACATAGTAATATTGCAACTTTGTTGTTTAAAAACATTTTCTCATTTGTGTTTATTCTGCAAAGTGATCATTTTCAGGAAAAATATACAAAAAAGAAAACTCAAAATAACAATAAAAACTTTGGGCCAATATTTCTGATGACCAAAGCTGAAATGAGAGGTAAACAAACCAATGGCTCAGGAAAGAACAGTGGGGGTATTCTCAAATATAATGGATATTCATAACTCAAATGAGATCTTTTAACTCAAAGCTGAAAATATATGCATGATATAAATCTTAAGTTACAAAAAGTCCTTGATATTACTCAGTATAGAAGTAAATGTCTTATCTATACGAATTAACATATTCAGCCCCTGAATAAGCTAACAGTACATACAAATTTAAGAGGTGAATAACATACTTTGTCTTGTAAGAAAAAAGGTGTGTAAATTTTTAAATACCTGAATAAAATGAATAGAATTCATTAGAATAAGTGGGTCTGGATCCAAAATGTTTGGTTTCCTGCTGTTTATAATATATGGAATAGGAAGTATAATATAAATTAAATTGCTTTCTGATATTAAGAAACACACAAAGAAAAATATTCAGGCAGGGAACAGTTCTTCATTATCAGAAAAGAAAAAGAAAAGTTAAAGAACTACTCTAACCTCAAGGGATAGACTTCAAAAAGATATCTCTTTGGGTCTGAAAAGATAAATGAAGAATTAAACTGCTACTTCTCTGAGTCAGAGAAAATAAATTAAAATGTTTTCAATCTTAAAGATTAGTAATTAAAAAAATGCTTTCTTATGTCAAGATCAATTCTATAGCCTCAAGGCAGCATAATGTTGCTAAGCGTCAAGCAAAGACAGTCTAATTTTGCATTCAGTTTATAACAAGATTCTCCCTCATTTAAAAACTTTTCTTAAATTCTTTATTTCCAAAATAACACCATGTGATATTTTATAATCTTATAAAATGCCATGTTTTAAAAATGAATTTCATTTGACCCTTGAAATATTTTTATATTGTGTTGTCTAGTCTAGTGTTCATTGTCCTTTCTATAATTCTCCATGGGTTGCTTGAAGGTCTTTTAAGAAAACATTTATAGTCAAGTTAAAAAATCAACAGTGCTTACATAGAATTAGTTGCTAAATTTTATTTTTCCTTATTCGCATTTATTCTTTTCTGCAGGGGTGATCACAGTTAATAACCTTCCAAACATTTTAAAACATTCTTATAAGATAGAAACTGTTTTGAGTAATCCACAGCCAGTGGAGAAGAGCCATTTATACATAGAAAATGCAATATGAGGGGACCTTAGACTTTGCTAACCTCTTTCGTGTGCATTACTCTTTCAATCCTTGCAATATCCCTGGAGGTAGGAATTGTGATTCCTGCTTCATAAAGGAAGAAATTCAAGTCTCTGAAAGTTTTATGACTTGCCCAGGGTCACACTAACTGCTAAGAGGCAGGACAAGAAAATGACTTCAGGTTTTCTGGTTCTTAGTTTATGTTTCTATGAGCAAAGCAATTATGAAAACTTACCTTAGTATTGTCAGTAATTGCTTTGTGTTCTCAACAGCTTCTCTTTTTAGTTTTCACTTTTCCCTTGTTAAATTAAGAAAAAAAAAACCTCTGAATTTAGGTAAGGAGAAATTTTATTGCTAGGCGGAAGAAAGGGACTATGGCAATAGTGGGAAGAAGAGGGAGAGAATGACTTTTGAAATAGGTAGAATCTTCAAGCTCCTCAAATGTTAGGTAAAAAAGGGCTTTTCTTTTATAAGCAAGAGCAACCAAGGCCTGACAGAGGTTGGTGTGGGAAAGCAGGATGATTGTATGGTAGATCAGGAAATGTTTTACTCTGAGGTCAGTCTATTCTTGACAGGGCGCTTTAAGGAAGGGTTCTTCGCTGGCTCAGACTGAGGATGAATCAAATTTCAGGGGTTGGGAAGGAGAATATCTTAATTAGACTTTTATTAAAAAGGGTTTTGTTCCAATTTATCTATGAGGACAAAACAATTCATCTAATCGTTTATGAGGTAAAAAATGGAAATTTGAAGGGGGTGGTCTGCGTCTGGCTTTCTCATAGGTGGCCAAGGGAGCATCTGTGAGTCTAATTTAAGTCCCATCCGGAAGGAAGCTTTTTGTGGTAACCTATTCCAGAACACAAAAAGATGAGGGATTTCTTAACCACTGCTGTTTTCCAGAGTCATAGAGCTTGGTAAACTTCAACAATGCCATTCTTCTCTTGTCATAAACATTTTTCTTGAGAAGAAAATGCGTTGAAGCCCTGAGAACTATGGCAGTCTTCCCATGACCTCTGGCATCTATGAGAGCTTCCTATTTTAAATACATCACACAAAGTGGTATCTCCACTCATGACTTCTTTTAATGTATGTCAAGGGGGGTGAGCATTTATTAGAAAAAATAAAGTCTGAGAAAGTTGAACAAATCACAGATGTGAAGTTATTAAATAAAACCAATTTAAAGCTCACCTCATTCTCTTTTCAAATTTCTAATTATAAATATTAGTTTGCTTTGCATGTTTTTATTTTCCCTTGGGCAAAAGTAAATGGCTCTCAATCTATGGATGTTTAATATATGCAATATGTTTGTTAAAGCACTTAAATATGTAAAATATTATGCAAATATAAAATATGTTTAGTTTCTATACTAGTAACATTGACTAAAAAGCATTAACTTTATACATTAAATCAAGTGCTTTGTCAGTCTGAAATATTTTAAGCTATTTCTGCAACATTTTAAATAAGTTATAAGAATATGAAAGAAATAAAAATTTTCTGCAATGTTTCAATCTTCTCACATATTATTACAGCTACTGTATGTCATAACAAGGATAATGTTGGTTTTTCAAAACTTAGCTTGTTATGTCTCCATGTGCCAAAACCTTTACTGCGCTACAATGTAGCCAATACATCTTTTCTTCTATGTGGCCCCTTTTCACAAACATATTATTTTACTCATCACAAGATTTTGATATTTATTCACAATTCTGACTTGAGGAAGATGTGAGGAAAACAAGTCAGTAAATAATACTTGGCACATAAAATTTAATTTATAAAGGTCATATTATATATGCTTTCATTATCCATTTTCATTTCAGCGATTGGTACATAGCAAATACTGCATGTATCCCAGCTTAGTGTTTGTTCCTCTATATGTCTCAAGCCATAAGCAATAATGTTCAATAATAATAAAGAAAAAAGGAAAGGATAAAATAAAAAGTACTGAGCATCATACAACTTGCCTTATTTAATTATTACTAAAATCTTCATAGGTAAGTAATATTATTTATAATTAATGTAGGGATTATGAAACATAGGCTTAGAACAAAGTCACAAGGCTAGCCATATAACTCAATAATTCATGCAGTTAGCACATTACCTATAAGTTATATGACTACAAGTGACGACTCCATTCATTTAGGCCAGAAAAAGGAGAGACAGCATCACTTTTTGACATTTTTTTCTGGAATTTTCTTGGTCCTGAGCTTACTGGAAGGATAAAATTATGCACATAAGGTTTAATTTTTATTTTCTCACTTATTTTATTTTGGCCTTATTTCCAGTTTACTGATTTTATATTCAGTAGGTGATTTATAATAAAAATAAGGGTAATAGAATGAACTAACATTTGTGCAGCACTTACTGTGTGCCAGGTACTGCTCTAAGTACTTTACATATATTAACTCATAACTCTGTCAACTCAAGCCATCTGGTTCTTCATCCATATTCTTAAACATAGCACAATACAGCCTCTCTTAATAAATGGTATACAACTTTTTTTGCAATGAGGGATATATAAATAAAATCATCTGCCACAAAACATTTTTTAATAAAATGGTGCATCTATTCTCCCACTCTTAGTACATGGTAGCCATTATCTATCTATGTTTATACAGGTAAATAGGAAAATGAAAAAATGTGAACACACAAGTCATATACTTTAATACAACATTGACTAGAAAATCATGCATGCCTTAGTAAAACATGTTTACATTTCTTATTTTATTTAGCAATTATTTATTAAATAGCTTTTATTAGTTAGCCAATGTCCTAGTTACTATGAATACAAAATGAACATGATAAATACGATTTTTGTTTTACTTGGGGAGGAAGACAAAAAATTAAACAAATCCATACTTCTTTTTAGCTTGTGATTCCATAGTATAATATAATTAATGGTCCCTGATTGAGATATGATTATATTATTATTTATGTGACTTTTTCAGCAAGGCCTAATTCTTCTGGAAGCCACAGACACCTGGGAAATAATTATTGATTTAATTTTTACATTATGTTCTTTCTTCACAAATAGTAAAATGATTGTGGGGAAAAAAGGACACAGTTATTGCTCATAGACAGTTGGAGAGATCGAATATGCATAAAATTAAGAACTGTTAAAAATTCAAAGTTTAAGCAATAAAAAAAAATCCTGTGCAAATGTCAAAATGCTGAGGAGAAAGTTCAGAAAATCACAATGTGGGAGAGTTATCAAGAAAAATCTTCTAAAATGTGAGGCTGTTTTATAATGAAACTAAATGACATCACATTATAGAGGAGATAGGAAAGTCTACAGGAAAATGAAAACAGCATAGACAAGAAGCCTGAGGCAGAAATTTGGGATATTTGTTATTCAGTAATAAGAATCTCTGCACTCTGCTGGGAATAAGAAACTGATGTCTTCACAGCTAGAATATA
Organism: Varecia variegata; assembly: GCA_028533085.1. Taxonomy (NCBI): domain Eukaryota; kingdom Metazoa; phylum Chordata; class Mammalia; order Primates; family Lemuridae; genus Varecia; species Varecia variegata. Next base: position 91,691,783 of record CM052437.1, on the reverse strand, counting down.
AAAGATAAAAAATATTTTATCAAATAATTACATGTACACTGCACTCCAGCCTGGGTGACAGAGCAAGACCCTGTCTCAAAAAAAAAAAAAAATTACATGTATAGTAGGTTTATAGAGTAAGAGATTATCACTTTACAGCTTTATTGCTTTCTCACTTCTACATTCAATAATGATTTACTGGATCTTTTCCTTCTGGACTTGGCAATGTCTCAGGTAAACTTCTGTTCATCCATTACTGATTCATTACTATGGTATTCTTGAAATATCTGAAGATTTTATCTGCTCTCAGTTTCTTGATTGCTCTTCCTCCAATTACATGTCCTCCTTATGATTTCTTCTTTTGAATAGTGTTCTCTGATCTTCATCTCCCACCACTCCAGATCACTCCCTTGTTCTTTAATCTCATTGGAACTCCAACCCATTGATAAGCCATGTTTTTACACTCTCTCATCTACTTACAACCTCCTTTTTCTCCGTTTCCAGTTCCAAGGTCATTACCAATCATGACAATATGGACTAAAATATCATATAGGATTAGATGAATGATAGATACAGTATCATATAGATAACTGTTAACCTTTCTTCCAGCTGAAACTTTCCACTATTTTAAGCTTTTATGACTCAATTTCAAACAAGGGGAAAAATGCAGATTCAGAGAGATGATTCACTGGAAAGAAATAGATCAAGGCACTGACCGAGACAACAACTTACTTGCATTTATGACTTCAAGAGTCAGTATTTCTGTTACTTAGACAAAGATCAGTTTATAAGATGATAGAGAGTGGTTACATTGCTTATATCCAGGGCACAATTATTATCTCTAATTGTGGTCTTTACTTGGACTAAATAAATTTGTCTTTTCAATGATATGAACCGTAAGAATCGTAGGCTTTTGTATAATGAAATAATATATCCACTAATATTTATCGCTGCCTAATTTGTGCAGATTTTCATTGCACTAGAAGAGACATTGTGTTCAAATATCCAAAGCAGCTTCAACACAGTGTAACTTTCAAACAAACACTTGGAGCTCTCGAGTGAGAAGGCTAACAGAAAGTTGACTCTCTAATTATGAGACCCACACAGTGTAAAACACAGCTGTGACTCCTGCCTGTGCCCTACCCACATCCCAAATCCTGGATACAAGTGCTCAGTTCTGGGAGGAGTGGGAGTTCATGAATTTCTTTCACATAATTTTTCCTTTGTCAGACAGTGCTGCCAGCTAAGGAACTTATTAATGCCAATCATCATGGAAAATGTTAAAAAATAGAGCCCTATCCAATCAGAACTGGCCACAGACCACTACCTCATTTCACCAACATGCAAAAGGTTTCAGTTTTTAGGGGGTAATGTGTTTTTTTACTAATGTCTACAGAAATAGAAATAATAAGTAAAAATTAAATGAAGTTGTTTATTAGCATTTAAAAGAGCACCATAATTCTTCAGCACTAGATTTGTAATTCTTATTGTTTGGGGCATTATTTAGTTTTAGTTTTAGTTTTTGTTTTTCTGGAAAAGGGGCTGCCATCAATAAACATGCATCTGTCATCCATCCATCCATCAAGCCATCAAGCCATCAAGCCATCCATCCATCTGTCCTTGGATACTTGCCTACCATGTGCCGGATACTTGCCTACCATATGCCAGATACTCTTTTAAGTAAGGAAACAAAAGTGAATCCTGCCTCAAAAAGCTGTGGGTTAGAGATAGGTAGAAGCTTACATAAATGACTTAGAAAAGTACAAAGCTAAAATTTAAACATATACCTGAAAGTCGAAGTACTCAAGTCTATGAGGGCAAATAACAGGGGGACCTGCTCTAGTCAGCAAGGTCTGGGATGAATGGGTTCCTTAGGGAAGTATTACTCGAGCTAATAGCTATAAAAATAGCTCACACTCATTGAACATTTACTAAGTGCCAGGCACTTCACTATATGCTTTATATTTGTTATCAATATCCTCATAATAGCCTTAAATGCTGTTATAATTATTGTGTTAAAGGAATTTTCTTGTGTATATTTAAGATACACCACATGTTGTTATGAGATACATAGAGATAGTAAAACGGTTACTAAAGAAAGACAAATTAACATATCCATCATCTCACATAGTAACCATTATTTTTGGTTTTGGTAGCAAGAAACATTTTTGAGTTTATATGTATGTATATATGTCATACACCTCAGGATTTCTGAGGCTACAATATATCATAAAATCAATTGGTAATATTGTCTATTTAGAGATGAGAAAATCATCATACTCTAAGGGTATAATCACAGATTTTAGCTCATCAAAGTAATATGAGTTGAACATGTGAATATTTTCCAAATATAAAAAAGGTCATATGGAAAAGTAAACTGATGCACTTGGGACACAAATCTGGAATCTGGGTGATCTTGTTACACCAACACAAAAAGGAAGGGACCTGGCCACTGGGATCTGTATGATGAAAAACCATGTTTCATCTGGAAAGTTCGGCCAGTTAACGTCTGAGTTACCTAACAGGGGTGAAGGAGCCTTTTATCAATAATTGACAATAACTTCCTATTTACGTTTTGGAATTGGACTAAAATGATCTTTGATGAGTTACAAAATATAGCAAAATCTAAAATAATAAGACAATATAGGAAGCATAGGAATTTATAGGTTTCAACTTAAACCATAGTCCCATATTGGCATGTATAGAAGAAATAGAATTGGTGGAATGGTATATCTGAACATTTATTAAATAGGTTTTCTCTTATAGATACTCTAATTTACATACACCTCTAGATATAATTGATAAAGTAGCATAACCAATGAAGTACATAGACTTTTTAGAAAGAAGTATAAAATTAAATACACACATTGAGAAAAACTTGCCGTATGAAAACATTGTAACTAAAAACACTTGAAAACAATTTCGTTGGCATTAGTCCTTGCAAAAATTCTATAATATATGTAGTCATTATTTTCCCATGCATTATGGCTCTCAGTTGCACTAAGACCTATCAAACAGAACACTCAGAAATCTAAGAAGATAAATGGACTTACATGGTTGTGAGATTAATTAAAATATTTAATGAACGAGACAAATAATTATCCTAATGAGGAAAAATACCATTGTACAATATACTAAACAGTAATACTGAGGCATATTATAATACAAATCGAGAAAGAAAGTTTTAAAACTTTACATAAAATATACAACTATATTTTATCTGATTTATAAAATATAGAATACATAAATATATAAAAGTATATTTATACATATATAAAATAGAATATATAATTATATTTTTATGTAATTGCATTAAAAGTTTCTCAATATCATGTCAATATTGTAGAGCATTTAAATAAAAAACTTCTTGCCAAATTAATATTGATACTTCATTCTTGTTTTACTTTTAATTTAATTTAACTTTAATGTCTTTGGTGTTGTGTGTGAAGGTGTGTGTGAAGCAGGTCCACTAGTTAAAGCTTGTCTCAGCGTGGTGAGGCAGAGCATCTCCCACACAAGAAGTCACATGAAGTGGCTTTATCACTGACAGGCAGTGGGGGCCCACACAGGCCTGGGATGCAGTGCGAGCTGGTCCCCCAGGGCTCGGAGAGCAGCCCGGGCAGACAGAGCCCTCTGTGCGCGGCCTCCGTGCGCTGCAGCCGCGGGACCCTGGGGAGCAGCCCGCCCGGGTTGCGTCTCAGGATGAAATGACGCGCTGGGCTACGGCGATGCAGGGCATCCTATCCCGGGGGCACTGGAGCCAAGCCGAGGTTGTCCTGTCCAGTCCCTCCCTATCTTGGGATTTTACGTTTTCAGCACATTGCACATTGTTATTCTTGGAAGCCCAAGTGAGAAAGTGGGGAGAGGTGGTTTGCTTCGTGATCACTTGGAGGACTGTCCTGCAGTGTCTTCAAGCCTTTTGTCACTATTTTATGTTGCCTTTGCAGATGACTGACAATTTGACTATAAATAGAATTCTTCCCTTACAACTCCATCCCACAAAGCTTTGTGTAAATTTATGTTTACGGTTTGCTATTCTGAGGAGATTCAGTGTGCAGACATTTTTCGTAATTTTTGCTTTATTCATTTCATTCTTTGTTTTTCTACTTAGGTATAGAAGTAGGCCATTATCTTTGACATTTAAAAATAAAATACCCTCTCCCCCATTTCTAGCTGTTGATATGTTTGAGATGAATTTTTGCTAAAAATCGATGAGTGCTGACCATGACTGCAGGGAGGGGACAGGGAAGGGAAGGCGAGAGGAAGAGGAGAGGGGACGGCAGGAGCAGAGATGCACCATTGCTGACTTTGAGATGCTGGAACCAGGCCACCACCAGAGCCAAGGGACCAGGTGGCCTCTGGACACTAGAAGGGCAAGGACACGGATTCGCACCTAGAGCCACCATAAAGGAATATAGCTGAGCCGACACCTTGATTTTAGCCAGGCCAGACTTCCTGTCTCCAGAGCTGTAAGATAATAAATTTGTGTTGTTTTAACTGCTAGATGTGTGTTAATTTGTTACAGGAGTACTAGAAAACTGATATAGTCTAAGAAGGTGTTACCTGGACTCCCTGCCCGCTGGGTTCTGGGTGGCCACAGCCAGTGGGGGGCACTGCTCGCAGGAGCGAACCAACAGGTATTTATTTATCCCACCAGCTCCTACCCCAGACCCCTTGGTTGGGAAGTGGCTGGGTTTGTTTTGTTTGTTTGTTTTGTTTTTTCCATCTTAGGTGAGAGCTTTCATTAGGTAGTCCTTTCTTATAGCTTCTACTGACTTCAGAAATTGCTTTCTCCCTCTCCCCCTCAGGCTGGAGTGGTTGAAGACTTTCCACTGGTTCTTGGATTATCACTGCCCATTTTGCTTTCCTTACCACGCCTACACCTTTGTAACTACTGCCTTGATTAAACGCTCTCCAATTACCCCTTTGTATTTCCCATCTGATTGCTGCCAGGACTACTAATAATGAAGGAAGTAATAGAATCTCCCCTCTCTAAGCCTTCATATCTCAAAATAGTAAAGGTGGCGTATGCTCAGTTAGCCTTTTTCAGGAGCTCTGGTAACAGCAGCTACCATATTGAAACACTGGCTTGAGTATTATTTTTAGTTTATTTCTGGTGTTGACCAATTCTTTATGTTCATGGTCTATTTCCTACTTTTTCAGAGAATAAATAGCTTATTTTAAGTTACCTACTTGGAGAAAATGGAGGCATAGAGCTTATTAATTCATACCTGTGTATATAATAAATATAGCAAATCACTGCCCATATATATCTATAGTAAAATACGTAACTGCATTTTATGAAAAAACATAAACTTAGTAGAAAAATAGAACCCTACCTCTAACCACACATTTTAATATTTATCTCTATAAAGATATATATCTATTTAAAGCACAATTTTTTTAATATTATTCCTAGCTAATATAATTTACTATGACTATTAATAAGATTACTTATATCATTATGACTTTGCTTAGTGCTGGAACTTAAGAATACTATGTTTTTATGTTTTTACTTAAAAAATACAGTGTATACACTTTATATTAGCTGAAGTATTCTTCAGTTGATTTTCTAAGTATTTCATTCTTTTTTATATTTGCTTTATTGGTATTTTATTCTAGTTATTTTAGATAGTTTATTTTAACCCATCAATAAAAATAAATTTCAGGTAATTAATTTTTGAGATTTGTCACCTCACTCATGTTCATTATTTTCTAGATTATACATGTGTTTTTTAAACATATCCTTATTGAATTTTTAAAAATGTAATAGATGATTATAAAATTTCTTGATTTTAAAAGATGCATACTATTTCATTGTGTATATTTTATATTTTAAATATCTATTCTCATACTTTTCACTTCATTTTTTTTCAAATCTATGAAAGTATCTAAGTTTTGTTTATTTTTTACATTAATATTCAATTCTGCTGTTTAGATATTTTATTTTAAATTTGTTAATAAAGTTTTATATTGAAAAAAGAATTCAAGGATTTTTCCTGAATATTTGTTAAAGAATTTGCTATGATCAAAAACCTAGATAACAACAGCATAAAGTTTTTAGTGTGCAGAGCTTTAAAAATATCAGAGATCAATCAGCTTGTCTTAAACAACACACAATGGAATATTAAATTCAACATTTTTTTGTACCTAAAGCACTTTATTTTGCTTATTGATCTATTAAATTTTCACGTACATTTTCTATGAACAATGATGGATTTTTGTTAGTGGCCATAAGACTCTATTGTGCATAAATAAGTCACATGTTGATGCGGGGGGCGTGCATAGTTCTATGCACCATAGTCCAAAATATTATCTTGCTGGTATGTTTTATGGTGTGGAATCTGAATTTTATTTTTTCATCAAATATTTTTGATTCCAGTGACAAAAAAACTATATCATTAAACACTACTTATGATTAAATCAAATTGATCTACTTCTTTAAGCAGATAAGGGACCTTTTTGGGCATAGGCAACAATCCTGCCTTTGTTTCTTTTCTCTGATGTTAGCCTCAAATGCCATCAGAACATGGCACTGTGATTTGCCCTTTAGAGTACACAAGTGTGTCAATTTTTTAATGGCAATAATATAACAGATCACAGGTATATATGGTTAGCTCATGCGATTAAGGAATATTTTGATAATTACAGGAAAATTGTTAGTCACAGTCCAATTTTGCATTATCAGTGTGATTATTTAATAAGTATATTGACTTTTTTTTCTCAAATATCTTCACTCAAACTTTCTTTTCTTTTTTCATTATTTAAACAAACATTGCTTAATTACCAACTATATTTTGAAGATAAAGAGGTGAATATGGTAAACTAATTTCCTGCTGTGATGAAGCTTATATTCTAATGTTATCTTATTATCATTTGGCGCATATGTATACACACACATATATATTATACACACATGTTATACATGTGTATATATATGATATCTATATAAATAGATATACAATTTCATTGTATATAATGTATTTTATATTATATATTATATATCTATTCTCATACTTTTCACTTCATTTTTTTTCAAATCTATGAAAGTATCTAAGGTTTATTTTTTACATTAATATTCAATTCTGCTGTCTAGATATTTTATTCTAAATTTGTTAATAAAGTTTTATATTTATTATCTATAAGGTTCATAATTTATGTAAGAAAAACAACTTTAAAAAAATGAAACATCAATGGACAAAAATAATCAAGGGACAGTGTCTTCCCATCCCTCACCACAAAAAAGAAAACTTGCAATTAAAAGAATTCTTAGGGTGAGAAAAATGGAAACCCTCATACAACATAGGGTTAAAACAGCAATAGCTCAATAAAACACAAGTTGTTAAGTATTTTTATTTTGTAAGTATACTAGAAAGTAATTTGGTAATATATATCTAACATCCTAAAAATTTTTATACTGTCAGAATCATTGTTTTCTGTTTTTAGAATTTAAATATAGACTATAATGATGCAATTATTGGATAGGAAAAGGTGCTCATTGTATCCTTGCAGTTGGTACAAATATTACCAGTTGGTTAAAATACATTACTCTAAAAGTTTTGTTAAATAAGTTATACTACGTCCATACTAGTGAATACTATTAATTTTTTTCAAACTGTTTCATGAATTCCTAGGGCTTAAACTCATGAGACTCAGGTTCCCACATGTGGTTTTAAAGAGGGCTATTTAACAGTGCACTTAGGATTTAATATGAAATTTCATCTGAACAAATAAGATCCAGCTATAAAACACGTTTAAATATTTTATGCATATATATCCATATAAAATTATATACTTATAAATAAATTCATACAGTAAGTTTATACAAAATGGTTATTTCTGAGTGTTGTGACATTTGATTTCAAATTTAGTTCAGAATTTATCTAGAAACAAATTGAAACTTTCAAATAGCAAATAATAAAACATAAGCTATATTTTATAAAGTAAAATCTTAAAAATAATACAAAATGAATCGTGTTGAATATTTTGCACAACTTTTTCGAACAAGTTATATCATAGTATTAATATAATTTAAATTATTTTAATTTATGTTTGGCTTTTACAGGATGCTCATATGTTTTTATTTTTGCCAAATTTCTAAATCCTTTACTCATTTTTTCTGTGGCTGCATTCCCTACTGATATACAAATCGTTTTCTTTTGAAGTATCAATCATGTCACCATGTTTATAAATGCCATCATTTCATTGTAAGTAGCTTTTTAGTTCTTCAATATTGCTTCCATTAATTCAATAAAATCCTGTATATATTATAAAATATTTTGCTTTTGCTTTGCAGACGAATTGCTCTGTATTTGCAGATGTTATAGAATGTTTCCATAATCCCCAAATCAGGTATGTTAGCCCAGAAAGACACAGCCTATGTAATCTCATAAATGTGAAACTTAGATTACAGGTAATTGAAAAAATATTTTTTACTAATATGTCATTTGATACTTGTGTTTCTGAAATCACTGTTTTCAGTTTTATATTACAAATTATATAATATAAATCATCAAGTTATGTACTAGCCTATTCTTTCTTTAGTGGCAGAACTTGGACCAAAAGTTTGTAAATATAAATAGACAAATATTAAAAAAAAACCCTCTAGGTAGAAATTGCTAAACATATGAGCTAAGTACAGACTGCATTCTTCACTGTTGGAGCCAATGAAAGAACCACAGTGATGGGGACTAAAAGAAACTCTAAGGCAACTGGGAAGCACCCAAAGGCTGCATGCTTGACAAGTTTGTTGACTGGGCTAGATGGTCTTAATGTCTTTAAAGTGAAGATGAAGAAGAGCCTAAAATCAGAGCTGTTAATTTATCAGTTCTGTCCCAATCTGCTTAATCCAGCCTATACAAAAACATCATTAACTTCAATTTATTTTTTAAGAAAATATCTTCATTTCTAGCTCTCACTTTCTGGTATTATTCCAGCAAATGTGCACAGCAGTAACAAGTTTCTTATTCCATTTTTCCTTCGCTATCATCGTTTGCCTTGCAAATAGGAGAGATCTGAAAGGAAGCAAGCCATTTTACTCTTTCTAAGATTCTTTGATTCTAAGTTGCAGATTAGAATCCCATAGCAGGAAGTTGTTTTACTAAGCTCTATTTTAACATCGAGTAAATGGTGTGCCCAGAACTATAATTCTGACTTGTTTGATTAGCTGACTAAGGATTTACTACCAGTCCTGAAAGAGATGACTTGGGTAACTAGATTAATTCTGTAAATAACTTTTATTTTCTCTCTTCTAAGCTAAAGGTTTAATTAACCTCTGTCCTTTCTGTTTGCTGATGAATGGCTGGCCTGAACAGAAAGCCAGCATCTTCAGTAAGTGGTACCATCATTGCTACTTCAAACTGGCCCCTATTAGACTCTAATAGGTTAAATATTCAGAATCATTGAAAACCATTTTCAAAATAAGTAAAAATTTTAATCTAATTATACAATAATTATCTTACCAGAATTCAACAAATTTTAGTGCATTATTAATATTTGATGAACTGTTTTCAATATAATTTTCTTTCAATTTACAGTCTGATTTGGCACACAGAAAGCTGTAGATGTAAAAAAGTCTAAATTACACTGAATTTTATGGGCAAGGACATGGTTTATTCTAGTGTATACGTAATAATTTTATTCTATTACCATGCAGTTTGCTATATAATACTATAATTTGCAAACTGAAGTTGATGTGCTTCTAATTTCAAGAACGTTAAATCCACTTATAGCCAAAGGAAGTATTAATAGCCAAGACTTTGATGTTTATTACAATGAAATTTTGTCAATAATTATGACTGCTAATTTTAGCTGCTTGAATTCATCAATTAAATAACTTTTCAATTTTATCTTTCTGAATTCATCAAGTTTTTCTTTCATCTATAAAAAATGGACTTGAACTTTCTGCTCTAATTTGGAGATAGCAGTATAAGTATAAAGACAATTAGTTTCCTTGTGATAAGAATTATTTTTCTACTCTGGTTAAAATGAGGCAATTTTTTTTTGTCTCAAAACAGAACCATTTTTCAGCTTACAAAGAGAGCTTTACAGCCTACCTAGTCACAATGCAAAGCTTTCTGTCACACATGTCTACCTCCATTTTATCCAGTGACCCAGAATAATGGTTATTCTTGATCAACAGGGGAATCAGACATAAATGCCACTTTTCTTTTACATTCATGTTTGAATTCATATAGGTGATAAGGGAGGGAGACAGGGATGAGTTCAGGGTGGGAGGAGGTTAGAGATGGGGTCTGATTTCTGAAAAGGCCAAACTGTATGAGTGTATTTAGCTGGGTCTGTAAAATGTAGACTCCTTTATTAACTCAAAGAAGTTCATATCAATAATTCCTGTAAAATTCCTAAATAAATAGATAAATAAATAAAACTCGAGTATCAGAGCCTAAACAATGAGGTTTACCTAAGAGATCCACAGGAATCCAAGACAGTATGCATCTAGGGGTGAAGGGCGAGGAGGGGAGGTGGGACGTAGGGGAGGAAGAGTGGAGGGCAGGGTATACAAAGTCGATCCAACATTACTCTCAGTATTTTAAGGGTATTATGGACTCTATTAGTGATCCAAAAATACTCGTTGATACTTCTTAATTAATATTCTTAAAGTAAAATATATTTCCATTTTAAAGCATTATTTCATGTTATTCTTAAAAACTTCTGTTGAAAAGATAGAACATACACAATCTATGGCACATAGAGTTTAAATGTTTTACCTAAAAGTCCATCTTTCTTACCAAGTATTTTTCCTGATTTGTTCCAGTGATAGGATTAAGGTATGGTACTATCTCTGTCATTTTACTATCTCATAATAAAAATTCTGTTTTCTGAGGCTTTCAAGAAAGTCAAATTCACACAAATTTTTTATTTTTTACTACATGGATTGTTTTAATATTCTAACCCATGCCATGTTCCACCTCAGTGAGTTATAAACAGTTTTCTTTTGTTGTTGTTTTAATGTGTTTATTTTATATGAACAGATAGAGTATGGGTTGTGTACTGTTTCACCTCTGCATAGTTGTGATAACAAGTATAGTTCAAAAATGTGCTATATAACTGTCACAGCTCTGTGTTTCCCGTGTAAATAATACTGGATTGTAAGGAGAAGAAACTTCTATTGCATCTGGACTTAATATACTGAAATGTCTGATGAGCTTTCTCTGTGCTCTAAGTCCAGAGGAAGTCACAGGACGGCAGGGCCAGGAGATCCGAGCAGCTGGGGTGCTGTGAAAGGGAGGTTCCCATCTTCAGGAACCATGAAGAGGTCTAGCAACAAAATCCTATTGACAAAGATTCTTTTGTTTGTACATATTTCAGTCACTTTTTACCCAAGAAAACAGAAATTAATTGGATATTAAGCAAAAAACTTAACACAACAATTAAACTGGAGACCCCAAAACACTACTCAGCTACCAGTGACCCTGACCTGACAAGTCAAATGTTGTGGGAATCCTGCCACAGGGGGGCCTAACAGCCTGTTTTTTGTTCCAATCTTGGTTTTTTCAAAGTTCCTGGTAGTATGATAAACCATCAGACAAACCATTAAATATTTATTTATTTAGGCTTAAGCATTTTCAAAAAAATTTAATTGACACATAATAATTGTACATATTTATGAGTACACAGTGATGATACATATAATTGATACATATAATGTACAATTATCAGATCAGTGTATTTAGCATATCCATTGTTGTTAAGTGGAGATAAGCAGGGAGGAAGAGGAACAGATGGCACTAGGAGATGCTTTGTCTATCAAGAGGAACAAATTGACAAGAGGGGGATTCCAAAAAGGAACATCTGCCTTGTCAAGGGGGTTTGCAAAGACTGAACAGATGTTTGGTCTACAATAGGGGGTCTCCAAGGACTGACCAACCAGAAAGGTAGAAAAACCAAAAGCGGAGATATCAAGGCCACAAAAGGGGGTCTTAGGAGCATGTGTACAAGCAAGGTGACAGTGTCCTCAAGTCGCCTACCCTCAGGAGTTAGCATAGTAATACTAATACACATGTATTAGTAATGCTAATACACAGACCCACCCACACCATGACAGTTTACAAATGCCGTGGCAACCCCCAGAAGTTGCCTTACAAGGTTAAAAATGGGGAGGACTTGCTGTTCCTGGAACTCTCCACCCGTTTCCCAGAAAATTCATGAATATTCCACCCCCAGCTTAACATATTAGGGATTAGCATAAAGGACAGATCCTAAGCCTGGGGTGATGCTGTTCCTTACTGGAGCGGTCCACCCTCTACCGACTTTGAGAGTGTACTGTACTTTCTAAGCTCTGTCTTTAAACTTAGGGTCATCTCCACCCACAAAGATAGACCCATTCTTTCTCTGGAACATACTTTTGCTTTGCAATAAATGCTGCTTGTGTAAATTGCTTTGTGCTTGTGATTGTTCCATTGTATTGGCCCAGCTTGCGATTCTTCCAAGCAAGGAGTCAAAGAACCAGGGACTACGAACCTGACATTTTGACAATGAACCTGGCATTATCTCAAACATTCATAATTTGTATTGGGAACATTCAATATCCTTCTGCTAAATATTTGAAACTATATAGTATATTATTGTTAACTATATCTTTACCTCAGCTCCCTCTCCATATATCCAACTGAAACCTGAGGTGTGCTCTTTAATGTTTTGCCCACGGGGAGAATTTCCTGTCTTTCTGAGCAACCCTGGATGGAAGCAATACACCTCTGGCCTATTGCTTCTGCATGTCATGCAGAACCTTCTATAAAGTAATACTTTTTGTGTCATTGTATGTAGAGAAAAGACTCTCCAAGAATTCCTAAGTATGGGTTAGGGAGAGGCAAAAATATAAACACAGTATATCCTGGGTGGAAGCCATTTTCTCATGAAAGTACTTGTGTTTTCCAAACCGACTCAAGCCTGACGTCATATATACCACTTCCGCTTAACAATGGAGTACGACTTAACTCCTCTAATTGAGTGTTTTGTCACAGATAATACACATTTCAAATCTCATGGTCATGTAGTCTCCTATGGGTGGGGACTTAATTTCTATCATCTCCAGTGTCAGCCAAGAGCTGTTTTTTGAAAGCAAAATAGCAATCAATCTGTGTAAAAGTCCCTTTTGCGTGTGATTCTGGGCTCATGAAACTGAATGGTTGACTCTTATACTGACCTAAATTTTGGAAGGCCTATATTTTCAAAGACAATATTAGCCTAAATATCTATGTTTTCTATTAATAGAGAAAAGTTTTTCATTTAATTTTACTGTAATGATAGAAATTTCCTTCTGAAAATAATTTACATAAGAAAATGTGAGTTGATTTAAAAAATAAAGATGATACTAATATGAATGATACTCAGATATGACAAAATTCTTAACAAAAGTTTGCAAATATCTGAATTTAGGCAAAACTGTTTTGAGATTGATATTTGATTGCAGGCAACAAACCTGCAGCTTTTTAAAACAAATCTTTTATTTATTTTATCTATTTATTTCCAAACAAAGGTTATTTCACAAACACACAAATGAAGCTCAGAGACTCCCTTGACTTAGCATCCTTAAAACCCTCTTCTCTCGTCACATGAGCACATCTCTGCTTCAGCCCTATTCCAACAAGGTGGGTTTTTAGAGTTAATATTATTATAGAGGATAGTGAGAAAGTATTTAGTCCATGAGGAACATGGGGCTTATTTCAAGAAGCATGCAAGTGGACTTCTAATGTTACTATTCTAATCCAGTTTGTGGCAGGAAAAACTTCCCAAACCACTGATATTCTTATCCAAAAATTATTCTTCCAGACTCAGCAGCTGAAAGTCACTGACATAAGCTGGGCGTCAAATTTTTGAAAAAAGGGTCAAAGATAATTTTAATAATTGTTGTTTCTAAAGGGAAGTTTACTTAGTGCTAAGGCTCTGCTATAGACTATAGGCATTCAGATTTTCTGGCAGAAGATGAAGTGTTGAACAGAATAAGCACCCTAAGTAACAGAATAAGGATCCTACCTCTACTTCAGTGAAACAAAATATCCTGAACCTTGAGATCCTGCCTTTCAACAAGAATCAGATGAACTCAGACATGTATTTAGCCAGATAATTTTTTTTCTTTAATTCATAGTATTTTTCTAAGACACAGTACATGGTGATCTATTCTTCATCTCCACATCACTTTTTCTTTATTCATACCCTAAATAAATCTACAGCCAACGCTGATATTCTGATTTCATGAAATTTTGATGATGGCCAATAGGTGCATAAAATAGAAATTTTAGAAACTGTCAAAATAAGACCAACCACCTAAAGAATCCTCAGGTATTCTGATAGAATAATATAATGCTAGACTTACTATATGTATTTAATTTGAGAGCTAAATAAAATTTTACAGAAAAAAATTGTATATGCATTGGTGAGCCCCAAAAATCATGTGTAAGACATTATTTATGATTAACATGTCTTTGTCTACTAAGATATCTTTGACATGAGGCCTTAGAGAAAAGAAGGCCAAAAATCTTGCATATTACCTTAAGATAGGATGGTTTTTTAATATACAATAAAGGTCACTTGGTTAGAATTTCTAAATTTATTATGTTCCATAATTTTCCAAAGCCTGAGGTTCTTATTTCAGAGGCAGATTCTCTCAGTTAACTGATTTCTAAAGTGTAAAAAAAAATGGAATGATAATATACTTCATTGGATTAAGGAGGATATTAATAAAAGGCAGGTATATTTTGTAATGTTGGGAACTAAGAAGAGGAAAAATGAAGTTGTGAGCCTCACAATAAGAAGTGGAAAAATCTGAACCTCATGACCAGAGGACATATCAGGAACTTGACTGACATCTCAAAATCAGTCCATAATTTAGGACTATTTCAAGTGAACAACATACTAATAAATAGAAGTTAGGGTCATATAATAGAAATCCTGCATATTCTCCACTTACTTAGGGGTTAGGCACAAGAAATTAAGTGCAAGTGAATTCCATATTTAATTTTTACTCAGGTACCCTGTTTTATCTAAATAGTGAACTGTGTTAGTGTCCTGGGGAATCTTGCACATTTTTGTTACAGGTGTGCAGTATTTGCAGTAATAAAAAAATACACAATGTATTTACAGTTTTAAAACTGAAGATGAGAAGAAAATAAAGGTAGTATGTGTAGGTTCCACATAATATGTAGCTCAAATAATACTGATGCAATATCACTCAGTGCAAATCAATCATTGATAACCTGCAGGTCCTAAAATGGCCACACATTTTTCTAGTTGCAAGGTAATTCTTTCCCAGGTGATCCTCTGAATGTTATCACCCAGGCCTCAGGTTATACCAGGTTCCTTGGTCATGAAGGAAGGGAGATTACCACCATGCTTTATCTTTTGAGGGTTGATTGTTTTAGGGTAAAGAATGACTTCTAATACCTACAAAACTACTTACCAGAAGGATCTGAGACAATCTTAAACTTGTTAATATTGAGGTTATCCTAGGAAGACATCAATTCTGGTGCATTTATTCAAACACTCTGGGAATAGGAAGGATGATTAAAGATTGTATAATCTAGTTCTAGATACTCATACCACTTCTCCAATACTGCTTATTCACTGATGCATGAACACCTTTCCTAACCACATATTGATGCATTCAACAATGCATGCTGTAAATACATGTTGAAATAATACTCAGTGCCAGGCATTGTCCTATGTGCTGGAGATAAAATGCGTATGACAAATAGCCTTCAAACTTGAGTGATTTAATTTTCAGTGTATGTTAGATTTTTTATAAACTAGTATAAGATGGCAAATAATTAAGAAGCAAAACTAAAACCAAAACAAACAAACAAAAAATACTTACAGAACTAACTAATGCTTTGAGATTCTGCATGTTTTGGACTTAGGAGGAAAGAATCCAACATCTACTTTTCTCATGCATACTCTCAAATGAGAAGTTTATATTGTTCCAGGATGCTGGTGCTTTCATTCGGGGGAAATACATTTGTGTATGTGTGTGTACATGTGTGTGGTGTTTCTGATTCATTCAGGAGAGTGATTATACTTGATCATACATCCTCCTTCTCAATTCTACTTTTGCTGATTATCAGAATTTGTAGTTTATTCTTTATTACTCATGGGATGCAATGAAGGATAAAATAAACAACCGAATATATTCCAGTGGTATACTTGAGTTTCAAGGAGACTTGAACCAACCTGTCAGATGTTACTAAAATTCTGTCTATATTTCTCTTTTTGTCTTCTCTTTGCTCATAGGTATTATTCCTTCTCAGTGAAGTTTGGCTACCTAGATCAGTCAAAAAAAAATGGCCACTGATAGTACATTTCATTTAAATCTTGCTATTTCAGATGTAAAAATGCTACTTATAAAAAAGAATTTCTATAATATTCTAGAATCTTAGACTACATATGAGCCTTTAGTAGGCAAAGCATTCAAATATAAATAATTTAAAGTGGTCAATTTTACTTTGCCCCTTTACTCTCTCATTAAGTAAGCAGAGTGGTCACGTGTATGGGAGGAATATGGAGTGGTTTGTTTGTTTTCTGTTAGATTTAACTATCTGTGGAGACTTGGTACTTTGCAGAGTTACCCTTCATGGTATGAAATTACATGCCAAATAGAGGCCAAGCTTACAGACATGGTGTAGATATGCATATAAATTATTGCTAATCCTTAGAGCAACCTGCTGGGTAGGATAATTATTTTTATATTATTGCATCTAAAGAAACTGAGGTTCCAATGTTTTGGGTGGTGTTTCCAAGTCCACACAACTTGTAGAGTAGTGCTTGTGCAACATTTTCTGTTTTGTCATATCTTTCTCACTATTGTTCAAAGAAACAACACCTGTAAAAATTTGCAAAGTCAGTGCTGCCTATAAGGTAAGGCAAATAAAACTGATGGATTCCATATTCTATAATTATAAATTATCATGAACTGTTATTCCATTTTAGTTTAATTTTTATTGTTATCCCATGTACATTTCCTTCAGCATTCATTTCAACTAATTTAAAATCCACTTAAACATTTGATTCTAAGCATACCATGCTGTTTCAGAGGTCATTGCCAAACATATCAACTGGCTTATCTAATGAATTAATCCACCATGGATTTTTTTTCTAACCATGGATTTTTTTTTTCTGCATTAAAGAAGATTAGTTTAATCTTGTATTATTAATATTATCACTTATATTATTAGCATGTAGCTGATTAGCTGTAAAAATTTCAAAAGATTATGTCTACAAAAAATATTTTGAAAAGGAGTCAGAAAGCATGCATATGAAAAGACCATAAAGGGAAGCTTTACTATTAAGTAGAAAATTATCTTAAGTCTAATGAGAATTATGATTCCAGCAAAATTTTATAAAAGGCAATTGAAAGATAAAGATAATATAGAATTGATTTTAAGGAGAGTAATGAAATCATACTTGTCAAAAGAATTCATTTCACCATTATTTCCCTTATTAAGAATGATTGCAAATTTTCTTAATAAATGATCAATTGACAAAAATATCTACATTTGCTTCCTGAGTATGAAATATGACTTACTTCAGGAGGAAAAAAAATCTTTTTTAAAGATAATATATTCAAAAGAAAATATACTAATTCAATAACAATTAATACTAATATATAACATTTATTGGTCACTGTCATATAGAAATCCTATTAGAGAACTTATTATAGTTGATGAACTGGAGGGCCTGGTTCAGGGTAATCTCAGCTGCCAGAAAATGAAAGGAGTTATACTGGAAATTATGATTCAACAATAAGAAGCTTAAAATTCCATATAAAATCTCCGATCAAATCCTTCGCTGACCCCTGAATTTTGCATGCATATCCAACGAGCCCAGCTAAAGCTACAATACTGAACTCAGCTTTCAGATGTGAATGACTATGTAGAAGTCAAAGTATGCAGTTTGTGTTCAGCCAAGTTTAGTGCCTATAAAGAAAAATAAAAATCAATATTCTTCATAGATACACGACAGAGTCCAGAGTATCTACAACATATAACTTACGATGTGCAGAATACAATATGTTTTGGAATTTAGTGAAATTAGAAAATGTTACCCCTTTTTATAATGAAAGCAGAATAAAGAAAGACTCATCCAAAGATACTCTCACTCTTTGCTGATGATATGATGTTATATCTGGAAAACCCCAAGAATTCAACCAAGCAACTCCTGGAACTGATCAATGAATTCAGTAAAGTCTCAGGATACAAAATCAATACACACAAATCAGAGGCATTCATATATGCCAACAACAGTCAAACAGAGAACTAAATTAAGGACTCAATACCATTCAAAATAGCAACAAAGAAAATAAAATACCTAGGAATATATTTAACTAAGGAGGTAAAGGACCTCTATAGGGAGAACTACGAAACACTGAGGAAGGAAATCGCAGAGCAT
>CM052437.1:91647014-91672905 GCA_028533085.1 Varecia variegata | reverse complement strand
AGAAAATTGGTTTTCCTGATCAACACCTGGGTGCACATTTGGGAATGATACCAATTGTGGGTCGGACAGAGTTGGGGGGAGGGGATGGGGTATATCTACATGATGAGAGCGAAGCGAACTGTCAGTGGAATGGACATAGTTGAAGATCTGACTCGGGGTGTTGGGGGTGGGGGACGTGACGGGTGTATACCTACATGATGAGTGCGATGTGCACTGTTGGGGGAATGGACACCCTTGAGACTCAGTCTCGGGGGGTTGGGAGGAGCATGGGCAATATACTTAACCAGAATGGTTGTACCCCCATAATAAGCTATAATAAAAAAAAAAAAACAACAAAAAAAAACAAAGATAGCCCATATGATGAAATTGTCTTTAAAGCAGCTATCATTATGCTCAAGAATGTAAAGGAAAAGATACCATGAAGGAATGAAAAGATAGGAAATCCCAGAAGAGACATAGAAACCAAAAAAATTAAGTGGAATTTGTAGAACTAAAAATATAACAGTGGAAGAAAAAGCTACTGGATGGAAATAACAACAGAAAATAGATAAAAGAAAAATCAGTGGACTTGGTGATAAATCATTAGAAATTGATCAATACAATATACAGGAAAAAAGTTGAAAATGAAGAGTACTATAGCAGGGACTTATAATAAACATATACATGCACAAATGCATATATATTCTAATATATACTGTGTATATTTTAATACATATGCAATTGGAATTGAGAAATAATAGAACATAAAATATTTTCAGAAAATATTTTAAGAAATAGTAGCTGAAATTTTTCCAAATTTACTGAAAGGCAGAAATCCAAAAACTTAAAAAGCTCAATGAATATCATGTATGAAAAATATTAATAGAAAGAAAATCACACCAAAGCACACCTTAGTTAATCAAAGACATGAGAAAAATAAGAGAAACTTTTGAAACAGAAACAAATGGCATTTTACATTGAGGGAGACAATGATTTGACTTATCAGAAATAATAAATAACAGAAAAGAGCAGATTATATATTTATACATATATGAATATGAAAAATTAATCTAGAAAAAACATATTTCAATGATAAAAGTATACTAAATATACTTTTAATACTTTCTAGAACAGTATCATAAAAATAAATATTTTCAGGCTCAAGGGATAATGATACTAGATAGAAACTATAATCTTCAAGAAGATAAGAACAGCATCAATAATGGTAAAAACTGTTTTGCTCTTAATTTCTTTAAAATATGATTTACCATTTAATGTAGTTATAATGTATACATGTATGACACATATGACAGCTAAAGCATAAAAGTTGGAAGTAAGATACATGACCTATTTTATTTCAACAATTGTATATTTTCTATATTTTATGCAAAGTGGTAAATTATTAACTCTATATAGATCATATATAGTTGAAAATGTGTATTGTGATCATTGTATTAATCACTTAAAAATTTATGAAAGATAAATGATGCAATTATATCTTAAAAGCCAAAAGATGAATTAAAATTGTATTCAAAAATTTTTTTTGTTATAAAAGGAGGCAGGGATGTTGCAACACAGTTAAAAAAAAAAGAGTTAAAAACATAAAACAAATAATAAAAGTTTACATTTTATAGAAAATTCTATTAAAATTTAAAATACACTTACAATTCTATATATTTCCATATACTGTAATTTTTTAAATTGTATATATTCTCCATATATTGAGATTTTTATAATAAAATGCTAAAAGAAACTCATAAAAAGTCACTGCCTTTGCTCTATCTAGAAAGATTGTATGTTGTCAAGTAAAGAAAGACAGACAACATAGAAAGAGATTATACTATTTTAGGTAAGAAAGTTCACTTAGCCTGTTTCATTTTCTTTACTATGTAATAACCCACTGTAAGCTCACACAACGATCATTTACTCTGTGGATCAAGACAGAACACAGTGGTGCTGGTTTTTCTCTGTTCCACAGTGAGGCTTAAGCATAATTTGAAGTCTGGAGACAACTAGATGATTGAGAGTGGAGATGACTCAATGATTGAGAGCTGGAATAGTCTAAAGATTTCTGCATTTGTATGGATAGCAGTTGACTAGAATCTTAGCTGTGACTTTTGGTTGGAATTCAACAACATTGACTCTCCATATGGATGCTTGGACTTCCTCAGAGAATAATGACTGTATTACAAGAGCAAACATCTTAAAATAACAAGGGAATGCATGGCATTTTTATGATCTAGTCTTAAAGGTCACCTAGGGTTACATGTGCCATGCTTCATTGGTGGAGGCAGCCACAAAATTATATACAATTTCAGTGGAAGGGAACATGGGAGAAGTATCATCATGTTTTAAGCAGAGCATGTAAGATGACAGATATTTTTATGGCCATATTTAGAAAATGCAATTTACCATATTGATATAAATATCTTGAAAATGATGAAAGTGAATGTATTCTCAAAAATTTTAAAATAAGATCAATAGTTCTTTATGATGGATGGTTTAGATATGGGGTACTAGTAAAGGTGAAGAAATTATAGCTCCAATATTTTTGGATGAGAAAATGTGTAGATGCTGACCTTCTTTTAATGAGAGGGAGTAACAGAGAATCAGGTTTGGTGGTGAAAATCAAGAGTTTAGGCCGGGAGCGGTGGCTCATGCCTGTAATCCTAGCACTATGGGAGGCCACGGTGGGAGGATCACTTGAGGTCAAGAGTTCGAGACCAGCCTGAGCAAGAGCAAGACCCCATCTCTACTAAAAAAAAAAAAAAAAAAAAAAAAAAAGAAAGAAAGAAATTAGCTGGACAACTAAAAATATATAGAAAAACTTAGCCAGGCATGGTGGTGCATGCGTGTAGTCCCAGCTACTCAGGAGGCTGAGGCAGAAGGATTGCTTGAGCCCAGGAGTTTGGGGTTGCTGTGAGGTAGGCTGATGCCATGGCACTCTAGCTCCAGTGACAGAGCGAGACTCTGTCCCAAAAAAAACAAAAAAGAAAGAAATCAAGTGGGAAAAGAATGAAGACATGGCCACTGGAATTGGCAATGTGTTAGGTCATGTCTCACTTTCACAAAAGTAGTGTTAGTAGTGTGTGGTGGGAATGGGCGTGAAAAACGTGATGAGGAAATAGAGATTTCAGGTAAGTATTTGAAAAAGTTTTACAATGAAGGGAGCAGAGAGACTGTAAATTTAGTGGAATATTTAAGAGAGCTCAATTGAAAATTGTGACTCCAAAATTGAATGCTGAAGATACAATGAGACAAATAAATGCTATTCTAAATTTACTGCTAATAATTATGAACATTGGTTTTCTATTTAGTATGTGCTAAATATTTTACATATATCACCTAATTTGATTTTCACAAAAACAGTGAGTAGGCCTATTACTGTCCAACCAGTAGGTGAAGAAATTGGGACCCAGAAATATTAAATTATTTGTCCAGTGCCAGAGTTCATAAGTTGTAGAGCTCACATTGGAATCAGAGAGTGAGGCTCCAGAAGTTAAGTTCTCTTTCACAGCACTGTGCCCCGCACTAGTTACAGTAATCTTTTGATTGGTTCTTACTTTAGAGATTGGGATATAATGATTTAGGCATGTGGACAATGTGAAATCATAGAGTCTTGACAGTAAATTGGATCTAATCAATATTCCCATCTACCTCTAACAATTCAGGAATTACATCTATATGATTTATAATTGGTGGCTACCTTCCCACTTCTGTTTATATATTTCTAATCATGAAGGAAGATAGCAACTAATCTCATTTATGACAACAGCAGTAAAGAATTCTTGTTCACATTGTGCTAAAGCCTGTTGCTCTGCACCTCTTCCATTAATCCCATAAGAGTATTTTCTTATAGGATTCTATATATGTGTGTGTGTATGTGTGTGTGTGTATACACACATACACACATCTTCTATAAGAGTGTACTCTAACCTAAATTCTATTAATCTTTTAAACATTTGAAGACCTGTCCTCCTAAGTCCAAAACATTCCGCTCAGAAATATATGTATACTGGCTTATCTCTTCTGTATAGGCTATTTTTCAACTAAATTTTCATTTAGGCAATATATTTAGTGTTTTCTCTGAAACAATGATTCTGCTAAATACTGGGAATGCATACTATTTTCTACAAACCAGACCAGTCATTTTAATGATCTTAATTCAATGCATCTATGGGTCTTTAAATGAAGACTTAAGCTTCTCTGCATCATTAGTTCTAACTACATGAGAAAAATCTCTTTTGGAAGTGAACAAAAAGTACAAAATAGGCTATTCCGACAGTGTCAGAAACAGAAGAGCTGTCTCCAGAATCCTAAGTATTTCGTTTTTCTATTTCTAACTTCACAACGGGCTACAATGCCGCACCTACAATAATTTTTGATGTACAAAGGTAATGTGAGCTGGAAAGTTATTTCAAATTGCACAGCAAAACGTGCATGAATAACAAGTACACCATGAGCAAGTGCTATGCAATTATTGGCAGGTGGATATGCAGTGTGCTTTATCTTCTCTATACATGATTATTCTGGATGACCAGCCAAGTTTTCTTTAACACTTTGTAATTTCAACAGATGTGGCTTTTGGGCGTTGGTTTTTATAGACATTGCTTCCTCAGCTGATTTGGGAGACAAGTAAAAATAAATATGCCATAGTTACAGAAGCTAATATCAATACACTTACTAAATAAGAATTATGTTACAACTCTAATTTTAAGATGAGAAAGATGTCTCTGAAAAAGTGATTAAAGTCAATTTTAACATTACAAAACCAACATTGACTACTTTGCTGAAAGACATAAATGATTAATATATTAATTTCATAAATTAAAAAAACTAAAAGGGCATAACAATGAAATGTTTATGGTACTAATGTGCTGGCCATTAAACTTAAAAAATAGGATACAATTTATCAATTGTAAAATAAAAGAAAAACATTAGCTCTGAGTTATGACTCTATCTAAATCTTTTACCACATCATTCATGATGATAATCTCATAGTCAGCAGTGAAAATATGTGTTCATAGGAGGCTTCTCCATTACAGAAAATGATTTTTTGGAGTGAAAGAGGATCAAATAATTTGAACAGTATTACTTAATTTTCACCAGAAAGGCTGAACTGAATTGAGTATGCAGTATTGATTTCTTATTCAATGAATAAAACACATTAGTCTGAACATATGTAAGTAGATGACATGACTTTGTGTCATCTCTGACTAATAAAAATAAGTTATATTTGCTTAAAATCCTAAGACATATTCATCCTGGTAAATTACAAGAGAGGCAAACATATCATGAATGGCTTTAAAAGCTGCCTGAGTAAATTATTCATAAAAATGACTAAATTCTCTTTGGATGAATTAATCTACTTCTGAATGAGGTTAATGCCACATCCTATTAAAGCCATAAATATAGGAATATCCTTATTTTTAATATCCATGCATTATTCTGTCTTTTTTTTTAATCATCTAGAGAGGGAGTTTGTACAAGGTGGTAGCACAATTTCTGAGATGGGCTTAGCCATGGAAATTTTATTTGCTACATATAAATAATTTAAAATATGATAAATATGGTCTGTCTTTGCATACTTTCAATTTGAATTGTCACTTTGATTAAGTTTAAAATCTTTTCTATATCTAAAAACTTAATATTAATAAGAAGTTTATATGTGGACTCTAATTCTGTGACATTTTGATGACCTATCAAGAAATATCTGCTTCATTTTGGTGTGTGTATCAATAGAAGGCTAGACTTTTCTGGAAAACCAAGTCCACAAAGCTAGAAGTTACAATGATTCAGTTCCCAAGATGCATATAGTTCCTATCAAAATTATGTATGAAAACTGAATATATATTATATGTGTACACACATATATATGTGTATTTACATTATATATGCTGTGAACCAATTGAAAAAGAATAAACATGATAGGTGTGGAAGAAAACATCAATATTATTTCTGATAAAAGCTGGATTGAGTGCATTAAATATATGTGCTGCCACAATAATCTTTCTAATAATGAATTTGACAAATATACACATTCATTCACATGCAACATTATACAATTGCAATTCTCCTTCCTGAAGGTACTCACAAGTTTATATAGGCCCCTTTCATACTGTAATTGAGTTATTTGGAATGGCCAATAGCAAACAAAAAAATGATAGCTATGTCCCTTCCAATATCAGCTCATAAAGACAATGTACTAATTAATGCCTTAGACACTTTCTCTCTTGGATCATTTGCCTGGGGAAAGTCAGTGACCATGTCTTAATAACATGCTACAATGATTCCCATGTGATGAGGAACTGAGGATTCTTGCTGATAGCCATGTAAATGAGCCATATTATATGTGGATCCTTCAAGAAGAAAATCTAGGGAAAACTCATCTGAACATTGGTTGAGGCAAAGAATTCATGACCAAGATCTCAAAAGCACAGGAAATAAATGAACAAAAATGACAAATAGGACTTAATTAAACTACAAAGCTTCTGCACAGCAAAAGAAATAACTAATAGAATGAGCAATCTGCAGAAAGGGAAAAATATTTGCAAACTATTCATTCAAGAAAGGACTAATATCCAGAATTGACAAGAAACTCAAACAACTCAACAACAAAAAACAAATAACCCCATTAAAAAGTAGTTAAATTACATTTTTCAAAAGAAGACATATAAATGGCCAAAAAGCCTATAAAAAATGCTGAATATCACTAATCATCAGAGAAATGCAAACTAAGACCATAATGAGTTATCATGTTAGACGTGTTAGAATGGCTATTATAAAAAAGACAAAAAATAACAGATGTTTATAAGGATGCAGAGAAAAGGGAATGCTTATACACTGTTGATGGGAATATCTATTAGTACATCTGCTATGGACAATAGTATGGGGATTTCTCAAAGAACTAAAAATAGAACTACCATTTAATCCAGCAATCTGTCTGCAAGGTATCTCTTCCACCCCACCCTGCCCGCAAAAAGAGAAGTCATTATATCCAAAAGATATCTGCACTTGTATATTTATCACAGCATTATTCACTCTAGCAAAGATACAAAATCAACATAAGGGTCCATCAGTAGATAATTGGATAAAGAAAATTGGTATATAGACACGATGTAACATTATTTAGCCATAAAAGAGGATGAAATCAAGTCTTTTGCAGCAACATGGATGAAACTGTAGGCCATTATCTTAAGTGAAACAACTCAGACACAGAAAGACAAAATGAGTAATAATGTCCTCACTTATGAGTTAAATAATTTGTACACATGAACACAGAGTCTGGAATGATAGACAGTGGGGATTCAGAAGGAGGTGGGAAGGGTGGGAGTTGGGTGGATGATGAGAAATTACTTAATGGGTACTATATACATTATTCAGGTGATGGCTACACTAAAAGCCCTGACTTCACACCATGCAACATATCCATGTAACAAAATTACACTTGTACCTGATAAATTTACGCAAATAATTTTTTAAACAAATAAGTGGATCCTTCAGTTGCCATCACAACTTAAGAAGACTGAAGCCCTGGACAGTATCTTGACTGCAATCTCACAAGAGACCCTGACAAAGAATCACCCAGACAAACCACACTTGAATTCCTGACTCACAGAAGTAGTAACAAAAATAAATATTTTGTTTTACCTTACTAAATATTGAGGGTAATTCTTTATGTAGAAATAGAAAGCTAGTATAGATTATGGTACCTGGAAGTGGAGTTCTGTCAATACAAAAACCTAAAATGTGGGAGAGGCTTTGTCACTGGGCAGTGGGTGGAGTCTGGAAGAACTTTGAGAATCATATTTGAGAAAGAGTATTTTGCTTTGAAAAGACTGTTAGAAATAAGAACTTTGAGGTGGCTGTCAGTGAGGACTTAAAGGAAAGTGAGGAACATGTTACTGGAAGCCGGAAGAAGGGGGATTCTTGTTATGTGGTGGTAGAGGTGGTAGAAAGTTTACAATGTCTTCATCTACAATAATATAGGAAGTACAAAATATATCTAATGAAGTTGGATGTTTTGCTAAGGAAATTTCTAGCCAGAATGTTGAAGACGCCATCTGATTTTCTCTCTTTGCTTAAAAATTTGAGAGGAGAGTGTTACACTAGAGGAAAGAATTTTAAACATGGAAGATTCAGAGCTTGATGATTTTGAGAATCCTTATCTTTGACAGATATCAAATGATGTTAAAATTAAGAAACATGTTCTGAGCCAAGATCAAATTTAGGGCATTGCCAGTAAAACATGGCTCAAAGATAAAGCCAAGAGTGTGCTTTTTAAAATCCTTTGTTGAGTTCTCAGAAATGGTGAGGAATCAATGTCTGTTGCCTTACATCTCTAAATAGTGAGGATGTCTAAAAGTACATTCAGCCTCACACACATACGCGAGCGCACACACACACACACACACACACACACACCCCAAAGGCTCTCTAAAGTGTTTATGGATCCTCTAAATTAAATAATAGATCTTCAAAGAAACTTCAGGGCATTGTCTCTCAGCCATCTCAGCAAAGCCTAATCAGTAGAAAGGCTTATTTCAGAGAGATTTGTGGATGTGACTTTTGTGTAATGGAATAAACCACAATAAGACTCACAGGAGACCCAGAATGATTTCTGAATAATTTATATGCAGAAAGTTTGCTAACTTTGCCTGAAAGGGAAAAGGAGTACACAGTGAAAAGAGACCTTTAGACTCCTAAAATTCTACTGTCAGGAAACGGCCTAATAAGGCTCTTATTCTGCAAACTTGTGCTACCTTTTGTGAAAAAGAAAAGATGACTCAAAATGCAGAACTAAGAGCATGAAGGGTCACATCAAAAGCCCAGGGGAGTCATTTTAGAGTAAAATGAGTAAAATTGTAAAACAGTAAAATTGAGTAATAAATAAGGTACTTCTAATGTGCTCAACTGGATTTTAGAATTGCTTAGGACCAGTGACACCCGTGTCCCTCCAATTTTGCTCCGATTTTGAGTAGGGCAATTTACAGTAATTACCTTATATCTCTACCACCACTGTATGCTAGGAGTATGAGGGGAATATAATTTGTCTATTTCAAAGGTGCATAGATTGAGAGAAACTCTACTCAAGGAGCTTAACTTAATACACTAAGCCTGAGGATCCTAATCCATACCTAGATCCAATTTAGTTGATGCCACCCTTAACTATGAGCTGATACTGTAAGGAGATGAGACTTTTCAGAGCATCAGTATGATATGAGTGTGATTTGCATGTGGAAAATACATGAATCATTGTGAGACAGTGCTCAGACTCTGGTAGCCATCCTCTAGGATAACCTCCATGGATTCCTACCTATTGATATTCACATCCTTGTGTAGTTCTCTTCCATGTTGTATCAGAATTGGTCTCTGTCACCAACAGATTATGGCAGATGTGATGTTATATCACTTCTAGTATTAGGTTATAAAAGACTTTGGGCCACTTTCTCTCTCCTTCTCTTAGATCATTCTCACTGTACAATACCAGTTCCTGTGTCTTGATGACACCCTGTAGAGAGGCTTACATGGTGAAGAAAAGACTCTTGCTGGCAACAATGTGAGTGAGGCACCTTGGAAGTGGTTCCTCAAGCATTCAGATGGCTGAAGCCCTGGCCAATGCCTTGACTGAAACCACAGAAGACCTTGAGCCAGAACGCCTCAGATAAGCTACTGCTAAATTCTTTATTCACAGACAATGTGATATGTTTTTGCTTGTTTATTTTAAGGAATTAAGCTTTGAGAGTAATATGATATTCAGTAACAGATAACTAATAAACTTTATCGATGAGTGTAGGAAGATAATAGTTTTAATATTGATTGATGGATTGATGGATTGCTTCAGCATTTCTATACAGCAGGAGAATGAAATATGTCCAGCAAATGAGAGTAAGAAAGATTTCCTAATGTGAATGTTTAAGGATCCATTCAAAATGGTGTCCTAGAGACTAAGTACAGAAATTATTATTAAAAGGAAAAGATAAAACTTGGGATGATGGCTTAGTGGTAGAAGTATAGTTATTGGATCTTCTTTATTCTCCACATTCCACCAGACAACTGCATAGAAAAAAAAAGCGAAGCAAAATTCATTATAATAAACAGACAACTACTATAATAAAATCTGGTGACAATGTCTTCCTTGAGATTTCAAAATACAAGTGAGTGAGAATGAACCACTAATAGCCACAAGACAAACAAGATATCAGTGTCTATGTGAGAAAGACAAAAGCATGAAAGCAAATGAATGACTGTGGGAATCTCCAAATAGCCAAATGACAGTCACTAGTAACTGTGGCAGGCAAATGCAAGAAGAGCAGGTGAAACTGGCAGCAATTTTTTCCACACCAATATTGAGTACGTACAAGGTTTTTTTACAGCGAGTCCTAAAAACTGATCCCTGACAGATCTCAGAAACTGATTTACTAGAACTCTCTTTCAAGACAGGGTCCCCTGCTAGAAAGGGTCTTCAAGTAGAACAATCACAATAAAGTAAGATAGTTATAGACAAAGGGAAGAGAACTTCTTGACAAAAGTGGATAGAACAGGGAGTAGACATCTTGGAGAATAAGGCACCATAGTTTAAATACCAACAGAAGAAGGACTTGGTGAAATTAGAAAAGCCATCTAAATCAAGCCTTTTAAAGATTATTTACTAATCTCAAAAAAAAAAAAAAACAACCCAATATGAAACTATTGACATCTAATCCTAAGGAGCAAAATAATATTTCTATCAAAGGTGAAAGAACATCAGAAAGATATTCCTATTATATGTAGTTTAGAACTGTAATTTAAGTAAGGTGAAAGACATTAAGAAAATGAACAACACGTGAAATGAAACTATTGTTTTAGCATGGGGTAACATAACAAAATAATAGACCAAAAACAATAAACTAGACTGGGGAGCTTAAACGGACTGGGGAGCTTAAATAACAGAAATTTGTTTTCTCACAGTTCAGGAGTCTGGAAGTCTGAGATCAAGGTGCCAGCATGGTCAGGTTCTGGTGAACCTGGCTTGCAGATGGTAGCGTTTTTGCTGTGTCCTCACATGGCAGAGAGATAGAGAGCTCTATCCTCTCTTTGTCTTCTTATCTAATTACCTCCCAAAGACTGCACCTCCAACCAACTCAATCACATTGGGGATCAGGCCTTCAACATATGAATTTAGAGGGGACACAAACATTCAGTTCATAACAATGATAAATCCAAATTAGAAAAAAAATGAGAAATAAAGCCATGAAAGTCAGGAAAGAATTAGAAACTAGAAAAACATTATTTTACAAATAAAGTCTAACATAGAGTAAGCACAAGAGTCAATAAACACAACAAAAATTCTCTAAGACAAGTAGAACATGAAAAAGAGGACAATTTTATTTTTTAATGAAGAAAAAGAAAAAAGAAAATCCCGGAGAAATTACTAATATTGACTGTTGTTGGCAAAGAAGATCCAACAATTTGGTAACATGAGTCCCTGAAGAAATCGAATAAACAAATTCCAAACATTATCATTCAAGAAAATTTCCTGAAATAAGAAGAAAAGGAAAATAAAATACAAATTGAAAGGGCACAGCATGTACCTGAAAATGTTGAATCCATATTGAAAATACTGATCCAGAGCAACTAACACCAAGACATAAAGTAAGTTAACTAGAATTTTAAAAAAAGAAACAGAAATAAAAATATTTGGGGACTTTAGGCAAAAAGAACAAATAACTTGTAAGAGAAAGTAATTTAGATTATTATCAAACATTTTTATAGTAAACCATTTGTATAAAAGGGAATGGGATGCATTAGTCAGTGTTCTCCATAAAAAAACAATAGCTGATAGTTGATAGATAGGTAGATAGATTGATAAATAGATAGATAAGACACCATCTATTATGGGAATTGGCTCACATGATTATGGGGGCCCAGAAGTCCCACAATCTGACATCTGCAAGCTGGAGAACCAGGGAAGCCTGTTACATCGTTTAGTCTTAGGCTGAAGGCCTGAGAATCAGGGACAGGAGAGCTGCTGGCGTTTTAAGTCTCAGAGTTTAGAGCCCAAGAACCGGGAACTCTAATATCCGAGGACAGGAGGAGATGTACGTCCCTGCTCAAGAAGAGAGAAATTGCCCTTCCTTTGCCTTTTTGTTCTAGTCAGGCCCTCAACAAATTGGATAATGCCTCCCCACACTGGTGAGGGCAGATCTTTTTTATTCAGTCTACTGATTCAAATGCTATTCTTTTCCACAGACACTCTCACAGACACACCCAGAATTAATGTTTTACCAGGTATCTGGGCATTTCTTCCCTCAGTCAACTTGACATATAAAATTAACCATCACATGGAGTAAATCCCTTTATTGAATCAAAACTGATTTAAATTATTAAAGGCAAACTATTAGTAATTGGCAAGAACTCAGGCAATACTATTTTCTTGAGTTCTTAAGGAGTCTATTTGAGAAAATCTTTGGACAAACAAGATATCTAGAGAGGCATTGCCATAGCACTGGTGATAAGCATTTAATGTATACTTATTTATAGATTTAAAATTCAATGAAGATTAAAAAACAAAGAGTATACAGTTGTCCCTCAGTATCTATGGGGGATTGATTCCAGTATCCCCCACAGATACCAAAATCCAAGGATGCTTGGCACTGTGGAATCTGCAGTTATAAAAGTTTGGCCCTCTGTTTCCAAGGTTATGAATCCATGAATACCGTATTTTTGATCAGTGGTTGGCTAAATCTGTAGATGCAAAACCTGTGATTATGGACAGTTGACCATAGTAGGTATTGACAATATTCTTTGACTATTAAAAGGTGGAGGGAATAGGTATAACATATACAAAAATATCTCTTTTAATTATAAATAATTAGAAATAGTAGTGTTAATATTGTTACAAATTGTTCTGTATATAGGTTGGGACAAATTAAATAAATAATTATGGAGTATTTTGTGATTACCTAAATTCTTGAGAACCAGGGTTCTTCGTGTGGAAGAAATGAAGACGATATGGATATAAAAGACGTTAAGTAAAAACATATCCTACACTTAAATTTGAAATATCACCATGAACTCATGATTATGGCTTTGAAATTTCCTCTCCCACTAAAAGTAATCAGAGCTTCCACCTATAATCTTGCTCAAGGGATTAAACTTGTGTCATATTAAGACTCTAAGTTTAGTCACCAAATTGCTGGAAATTCGGAAGATAGAGAAAAGCATTGAACTGCACAGAATTCAGGCATGCAAAGATCTACAGGCTAACAACATACTTACTTGATCAGGTAAATTGGAAAGAAAAGAAAGGTAAGAAGGGGGAAACTGTATAATAAAAGAGACCTAAAAGATATTCTGGAAAAAAATAAAACTAAATAATAGTTCGATGTATGTGGACATGAATGGTGAAAGCCTAAAGGCATGTAAATAAATCATAACTAGAAAAGTCAGAACAGTGTTTAATTTGGAGGGAAGCTGGGGA
The DNA here is from genome assembly GCA_028533085.1 of Varecia variegata. NCBI lineage: Eukaryota > Metazoa > Chordata > Mammalia > Primates > Lemuridae > Varecia > Varecia variegata. Next base: position 91,659,464 of record CM052437.1, on the reverse strand, counting down.
CTGTGAGTGGGATAAACCAAAGCAAAGGGCCTCGGAGTGGCTGGAAGTTTTATTGTTGACCTAGGTAATAGTCACAGGACTGTCTTTTAATATGTAATGATGTTAATAATTCACAAAGCCGTATGTTTGTTTTGTGTGTTGTTTTATATGTTTGTCTTATGTCTGGATCTGTGTTTTATTTTTACAATACAAAGTTTTAAACAGAATGAGTGATCAGCTGTGTCAAATGTTGCTCAAAGGTCCAATGAAACTAGAACTGAGAATTGAATTAGATCTGGTGAAGTGCAAGTCATCTCCAATGGACATTTTAAATTATTTTCTGGAAATCCATTTTTCAAAATAACCTTTCATATTAAAATACTACTGATGTGCTTATATACTATATTGTAGTTAGGGTAAGCCCAAATTTTCATAAGCTCATATTTTAAATAATGCAATCTAGTATAAAACATATTTTTAATAAAATTCCACATATATGATCTTACCAAGCTTCATAACATTTATCTATGTTCTCAAAATGCACTTACAATAAAAGTTAAGATATGATATTTACCTTTTAATTTAAATAATTATGTCAATTAATACTATTATTTAGTTAAATTTATTTAATAAATTTAGTTACAGAAATCTTTTATATTAATTTTATAGCATTTATACCAAGTCAGACATTGCTTATAAAATCATACTTGTGAGAACATTTATTTGAAAATTGCTATCTAACTTTAAGAAATAAAAATATATTAAAAAATGTTTACTTGCAATTAGATGCAAATGCCAGTTACAAAGGCAGAAAGGATAATACTATACGTAGAAGCTATAATTAGAGTAGCAGAATGTGAGTAGATAAAAGAAAGTTGAACCAAAAAACTAATACAACTACCAATTTTAAATTCTATAATGCTATTAATAATAAGCCCCTAAACTACATCATTACTAGAACAAAACAATTTTAAAATTTAAAAAAGTACATTCTTGAGAAATCTTGGTGTAAAACAAAAGGTCATATATCACTGTCTTTGGTAATTATTGCAGCATAAAATATGCTTTGTCTTTAATTTCTCTATAGCTTTTGAATATACGATGAAAAATTACCATAATTTTCATAGCACAGGAGTCTGGGCATTAATCATCTTCTCAGTAATGGCCAAGTGCATATTTCTGAAGAAAATGTAAAAAGGTATCTTCTATGTATTGAATTGAATTACTCTGTGTTGATTACAGAATATCCAAATTTGCTTTAAAATTGATAAAAATATCACTGAACATTAAAAAGATGTTGTTAATAAAGCCCAAACTAAAATGGCTCACCTATTCTAGATTTTGAATTTGTTCAGTAAAGGCTAAAATGTGAATGCATTTTCTAGAATCGGGTTACATATAACTTATCCATCCTTGCTGGAGGCTGACTCATTTATTCATTGTGTGATCTTGGAGGAGTCATTTGGTTTTGCTGATTCTCAATTTCCTCATCTATACTAGAGATTTAAAAGAAAAAAAACTACCAAGTATGTTTCTGTGGAATTAAATGATTATATTTACATATTTTTTTAATTTTTTTTATTTGTACTGATGTAGGGGATACAAGTGTAGTTTGGTTATATGGATATATTACATAGTGGTGAAGTCAGGGCTTTTAGCGTAACCATCACCCAAATAGTATAGATTGTACCAGTTAAGTAATTTCTCATCCCTCAAGCCCCTCTCACCCTCCCAATCTTCTACTCTCCAATGTTAATCATTCCATGCTGTGCACACTATTTTGTAGTTTTCCTTGTAGAGATCTTTCACTTTCTTGGTTAAATATGTTCCTACTTATTTTATTTTTTGTAGATATTATAAATAGGACTGATTTCTTGATTTGGTCTCAGTTTGATCATTATTGGTATAAAGGAATGCTACTGATTTTTATATCCTGAACCTTCACTAAATTCATTTCTTAAATCTAAGTCTTTTGCATGAGTCTTTAGGATTTTCTAGGTAAAAGATTATATCATCAACAAAAAGACTTAGCTGACTTTCTCTTTTCCAATTTGGATGCTTTTTATTTCTTTATCTTTCCTGATTGCTAAGACGGCTAGTACTATGTTGAATAGAAGTGGTGAAAGTAGGCATGCTTGTTTTGTTCCAGTTCTTAGGAGAAATGCTTTCAAATTTTCCCCATTCAATATGATATTGGCTGTGTGTTTGTCACATAACGCCTTTATTATTTTGAAGTATGTTCCTTCTATGCCAAGTTTGTTAACTTTTTGTCATGAAGGCTTGCTCGATTATTTTTTTATTTCAGCATATTACAGGGGTACAAATGTTCAGGTTACATATATTGCCTTTGCCTTGGCCGAGTCAGAGCTTCAAGGCAATCACACAACAACAAAAATGAATAAATGGGACCTGATCAAATTAAAAAGCTTCTGCACAGCCAAGGAAACTATCAGGAGAGCAAACAGACAACCAACAGAATCGGAGAAAATATTCACATGCTATGTATCCAATAAAGGGCTGATAACTAGAATCTATATAGAACTCAGGAAAATCAGCAAGAAAAAATCAAACAACCCTATCAAAAAGTGGGCAAGGTCGTGAACAGAAACTTTTCATAAGAAGATAGACTAATGGCCAAGAAACATATGAAAAAATGCTCAACATCTCTAATCATCAGGGAAATGCAAACCAAAACCACAATGAGATACCACTTAACTCCAATGAGAATGCCCTTTATCAAAAAGTCCCAAAACAATAAATGTTGGCGTGGATGCAGAGAGATAGGAACACTCATACACTGCTGGTGGGACTGCAAACTAGTGCAACCTCTGTGGAAAGCAATATGGAGATATCTCAAAGAGGTACAAGTAGAACTACCATTTGAGCCAGCAATCCCATTACTGGGCATCTACGCAAAGACAAAAAGACATTCTATAAAAAAGACATCTGTACTCGAATGTTTATAGCAGCAGAATTCACAATTGCAAAGATGTAGAAACAACCCAAGTGCCCATCAATACATGAGTAGATTAATAAAAGGTGTTATATGTATGCCATGGGATGCTGGATTTTATCAAATGCTTTTTCTGCATCTATTGAGATGATCATATGGTTTTTGTTCTTAATTATGTTTATGTGATAAATCACATTTATTGTTTACATATGTTAAATCATCCTTCCAACCCTGGAACAAAACTCACTTGATCAGGGTGAATTATCTTCTTGATGTGATGTTAGATTCAGTTTGCTAATATTTTGTTGAGGATTTGTGCATCTATGTTCATCAGGGATATTGTTCTATAGTTTTCTTTTTTTGTTGTGTCCTTGTTTGGCTTTGGTATCAGGGTCACACTGGCTTCATAGAAATAGTTAGGAAGAATTCCCTCATCCTCAATATTTTAGGAATAGATTCATGAGGACTATTATCAGTTCTTCTTTTTTTGTGATAAAAATATGACATGCTTTATTTTCTATAAAAAATTTAATTTTTTGCCTCCAGGTTGATAGTCAGTTCTTGTTTGTACACTTGGTAGAATTCATCTGTGAATTCATTTGTCCTAGGTTGTTTATTTTTTTTTAACTGGGAGATCTTTTTTCTGATTTAATATCACTACTTATTATTGGTCTGTTTAGGATTTCTATTTATTCCTGGTTCAGTCTTGAGACATTGTATGTTTCCAGGAATTTATTAATTTCCTCTAGGTTTCCTAGTTGTGGGTGCATAGTTGTTGATAGTAGTCTCTGAGGGTCTTTTGTATTTCTGTCATATCTGTTGTAATGTCTTCTTTTTTTTTTGTTTCAGATTATGTTGATTTGGATTTCTCTGTTCTTTTCTTAATTAGTCTAGCTAGTCACCTATCATTTTTGTTTATCTTTTCAAAGAACCAACATTTTGTTTCATTGATATTTTGTATTTTTCTTTGTTTATAATTTTATTTAGGTTCTTCTCTGATCTTTATTATTTCTTTTCTTCTGCTATTAATAGCTTTGGGTTTGGTTTGTTCTTGTTTTTTTAGATACTTGAAGTGAGACATGCAGTTGTTCATTTGTGATCTTTCTGTTCTTTTGATGTAGACATTTAATGCTATAAACTTCCCTCTTCGCTTTGCTTTCCTGGTATACCAGAAGTTTTGGTATGTTGTGTTTCTATTTTCATTCATTTCAAAAATTTTAAAATTTCTGGCCAGGCACAGTGGCTCATACCTGTAATCATAGCACTCTGGGAGGCCGAGGCTGGCAGATCATTTGAGCTCAGGAGTTCTAGACCAGCCTGAGCAAGAGCGAGACCCCGTCTCTAGTAAAGAAATAGAAAGAAATTAACTGGACAACTAGAAATATATAGAAAAAATTAGCCAGGCATGGTAGCGCATGCCTGTAGTCCCAGCTACTTGGGATGCTGAGGTAGGAGGATCGCTTGAGCCCAGGAGTTTGAGGTTGCTGTGAGCTAGGCTGCTGCCACGGGACTCTAGCCCAGGCAACAGAGTGAGACTCTATCAAAAAAAAAAAATAAAATAAAATTTCTATCTGAATTTCATCATTGACCCTAAGATCATTCAGGAGTATGTTGTTTAATTTCCATGTATTTGTATAATTTAAGAGTTCTTTCTGGAATTGATTTCTACTTTTATTCTGCTGTGGTCTTAGAAGATATGTGGTATGATTTTGATTTTTTAAAATTTATTGAGATTTGTCTTTTGGCCCATCATATAGTGTATCTTGGGGAACAAACAGCCCATGTACTGATGAGAAGAATGCATATTCTAAGGTTGTTGGGTAGAATGCTCTATAAATGTCTGTAAGGTCCACTTGGTCTGAAGCCCAATGTAAATATGATGTTTCTTTGTTGATTTTATGTCTCAATGATCTGTCTAGTTCTCTGAGTGGGGTATGAAATGCCTCATTATTGTTGTATTGCTATCTCCCTTTTTTTAGGTCTAGTAGTATTTGTTTTATGAATCTAGGTGCTCCAGTGTTGGGTGCATATATATTTAGGATTGTTATATCTTCTTGTTGAACTAATCCCTTTATCATTATATAATGATCCTTTTTGTCTTTTTTTAGTGTTTTCAGTTTAATGTCTGTTTTATCTGAAATAAATATGACTACTCCTGCTCACTTTTGGTTTCTGTTTGCATGTAATATCTTATGTCAGATTTTTACATTTAATATATAAGTGGTTTACTAGTATAGTGAGTTCTTGTTAGCAACATATAGTAGATTGATTTCTTTAACCATTCTACCAATCTATATCTTGTAAGTGGAACATGTAATCCATTTACATTCAAGGTTAATATTGATATGTGAGGTTTTGTTCATGCCATAATGTTAATTGTGATCTTGTTGCTTTGTAGATTCTTTGTTTTATTTCTCTGTTTGTCTTTGTGGTTTGGTGGAGTTCTGTCCTTTTACCATTTGATTTCCTTCTCTCACTCATTTGTGTAATTGTTGTATAAGACCTGTGAGTTTTATACTTTTGTGTGTTTTTATGATGATGAATATAAACCTTTAGTTTCCACTTTTAGAACTCCTGTGAAAATTTCTTGTAGGTCTTGTCTAATGGTGACGAATTCCCTCAGCATTTGCTTGTCTGGGAAAGATGTTATTTCTTCTTCATTTATGAAGGTTGTTCTATTATAGTAGAATACAAAATTTGTGGTTGAAAGATCTTTTTCTTAAGCACTTTAAAAGTGGAATACCAGTCTCTTCAGGCTTGTAAGGCTTCTGCTGAGAAGTCTGCTGTTAGTCTGAGGAGGTTGCCTTTATAGGTGACCGTACACTTTTGTCTTGTTGATTTTACAAGGTTTTCCTTCATGTTGACATTAGACAGTCTGATGACTACATGTCATAGTGAGGTCCTTCTTACAATGTATTTTCCTAGAGTTCATTGAGCCTCTTGTGTCTGGATGTCCAAATCCCTCGCTAGACTAGGGGAATTTTCCTCAATTATTTCCTTAAATAGGTTTTCCAAACTGATTTGGGAAAAACTCTCAAACCTTGTTTTTCCTTTTCTTTCACACCACAACAATCATCAACATAGATGAAAACTTCTGTGACAAAATGTGGGGATTTTTCCGCATATCTCAAGCAGTGGACACCAGCTGGGCATCCTTTAATTCAATATCACTACCAAGAGATAGTGTCAGATCTCCAATGATGAGGGCTCAGTCCCCATGACTGCTTCCCTTTCAGATGCCTGTCACAAGTCTGGGCCTCTGGAACTTCTGTCTGACCAGTTATAAATTAGGGTTTCTACAACTCTGTCTTTGGGTTTGATTAATTTGCTGCAGTAGCATATAGAACTTAAGGGAACACTTATGTTCTCTGGTTTATTATAGAGGATATTACAAAGGATGCAGATGAAGAGATGCAAAGGCAAGGTCTCGAGGAAGAAGCACAGACCTTCCCTGATCTCCCTGGGTGTGCCAGCCTCCAGGAACTGCCACATGCTCAGCTCTCTGAACCCTGTCTTTTGGGTTTATATAGAGGCTCCATTACATAGGCATGATTTAACCACATGGAAATGTGATTTGACAAAAAGCACGTGACTAGAATCTAGCAAGGCCTGTCTGTTCAGACTTTTCTTGGCCTCTCTGGGTGGCATTCCTTCCTCCAGGTTATGGGGCAGGCTCCCTTTTGGAATGAGGATATTTTAACCCACAATTACATTAGAGTCTTGCCTTGGGCAGGTGAACAGAAGACAGAAGGTGGTCAGAGAGAAATATATGTTTTCTGAGGTCTCTCCTGAGGCCTAAAGTGCCCCAATATTATAAAAAATATAAAACTCTTACAAGGGCTATAGGAGTTATGAGCCAGGAACCATGGACAAATATATATATATATATATATATATATATATATATATATATTTTTTTTTTTTTTTTTTTGTCTGACTGGATTAATCCAGAAGACCTGCCTTCAAGTTCTGAGATTCTTTTGCTTTTTCTAGTGTATTGCTAAAGATTTCAACTGTATTTTATAATTCCTTCAATGAATTTTTCATTTCCAGAAGTTCTTTTTTTTAAGATATGTATATATTTTGTGAATTTCTCATTCATATCCTGAATTGATTTTCTGATTTTTTTTATTGGCTTTCAGATTTCTCTTGGATCTCATTGAGTTTCTTTAAAATCAATATTTTGAATTCTTTATTCAGCATTTCAAAAATTTTATTTTGGTTAGGCACCATTGCTAGAGAGTTATTGTGATTTTTGGTGGTATTATAACACTCTCTTTCATCCTTCCAGAATTGTTACGCTGATTTCTTCTTATCTGGAGAAACTGTTACTTCTTATTTTTGAAATTACTATTATTTGGTTGAGACTTTTTTTTCTTGAGGATATGACTATAATGTATTTTGAGTAGGGTTGTTTGGCTTATGGGTGCTTTAGGTGAGAGTCGCTGTATGAATTCCTTAGTTATACGTAGCCTTAGTGTGGTGGCTTTCTCAAATACCAATTGTTGTAGCTGTGTACAGGTTATATGAGCAAGCTCACAGCCTCCTATGAAGCTGGGGTTGTGGAGATATCCTAAAGATTATTTTTTCTCCAAGCACAGTGACCTTGTGTCACCAGATTTTGTATTGGATTGTGCAGGTTGACCTCTATGCCATTAGGTGGCACTTGCTGATAAGAGCTGGCTGTGCTAGTAGCAGTAGGGTTTACATTTGATCTTTGTTTACTGGGAGAAGCTCTCTTGTGCCTCATGCAATGGGCTGGGCTGTGGAATGCATGGAAGTCAAACCTGTGTTCAACAGCAAGGAGATTGGTGAAGCTGCGTGGAACTGGAGGGGGCAACCCCATACTCAGGCCCCCCACTGGTGGCTCAAGCACCAACTCCATTGGGAGTTTGACAGTAAGCTGCCAAATGCTCAGATACATATGGCTGGCCAAGAAGTGGAGAAATTGCCACTGCAACAAGTTCCCTGTAAGGGAAGGGAGGAGTGGCCCAAGCTGTCTATCCAGGGGAGTGGGTGTGGGATCCACCTCCCTCCCACTCCTTGGAACTGGTGAGACTCACTCTCCCATCTGACCAAAGGAGTAAGTTGGAATACTCAGCAATGTCACATGCAGAATGGCCCAGGTCACAAAGCTATTCCTGTCGGCAGACCTCATCAGCTGGGCAAACCGGGGTTATAGCAAATGTCCCCTCGCTCCAGGCCCACAAAGGAAGAGAGCCCCAGTGCCAGTGCCTACAGAAGGACCACCCCCGTATTCACCTCTCAGTTGTGGCTGTGGGGGCTCAGATCCCACTCCAGACCAAGTGCTGCAATCTCAGGCTCAGACTCTAATGCCCGTGCTGGCTGCCACTGCCAGTTCGCTGAACACTGGCTGGCTTGTCATGAGCCCACGTTAAGCATGCCGTCTCCTATCGGTCTCGTCGGTGGGAAAATGTCTGAAGCCTTTCCTGGTACCTTTCCCTCTCACAGTCTCCTGTCCTCTACTGAAGTTAGATCCAGGCCTTCAGAGGGACAAGGAGGTGCCCTTGGATTGTATGGTTCACCAGTGGAAAAGCGGATCACAGAGACACAGTCTCTGCTCCTCTCCCGTACTGGGGCTTCACTCACAGTTCTCAACTGGACACCGCCACAGGGCTGCTTGCCCACCTTCTGTTCCCCGGGGTCTGAAGTGTCCTTTGCTTTTCCAGTCAGTTTCCATGATCCTTTTTGAATAGAAGATCACAGTGTAAATCTCTACACACTAGTTTTCTATTTCCAAGTGGGTGAGGTGCACTAACAAAGCCTTTAATCTGCCATCTTGGAAAACTGTGAGTAATAATACTTAATACAGTCACTACGAAGCCTAGGAAGTAAGATGAGCAGTAAGCTATTTTCCCCCGACCCCCTGCCTCTTCACCTGCTCACACTTAAAATTTTAATGTTTCCGTGGGATGGAATGTTTTTCCCCACTTGCATTTTATTTCATGTGACTGGAGTTCCACTTGTATAGCCCTCTTGGCATTTCCGTTCAGAGAACCTGGTATTTCTTAAGTAATTGGTAAACTTGAGAAGAATGGATAGGGTATGTTCTTCCCTGCTCCTCCTCTTTGTCTGGAGTAATTTAAGCCTAGGCAGTTGGAAATGTCCTCTGTCCGCTGCTGTAGGCCTTCCTTGTGGAGATGCTTGCCCTGGAGCAGCATTGCTTTATTTGTGTGGGTGCTTCTGTCTAAATCTGGGGTTCAGTATTAGGAAGTTTACTACTGGCATGTAAACCCCATCTCCCCAACCTAGACTTTATCCATTCTAAAAATATAACTTTTTTTTTTTTACTTTTTATCTACTTTAATACTTGTTATTTTGCACGTGATATAGAACTCAGATGGGAAAGAGTGTTGCTAGTTAGTGGGCTTCCTCCCAGACCTCAGCATTCTTCAGCTGTCATTGCCCTTGGCTACTATTTGGGCCTTGGCATATCACAAATGTTGATATAATAATCCAACTCAGCTCATGTGTCATTGCTTCAAAAATCCAAGTCACAGGGTTTGTTTGCCTTTTTTTCCCTAATTAAAGCAACAAAGGAACTATCAGAAGGCAAGTATCTAGGGCCTGAATATTGTCACTTTTCAATTTCCTGTCAATTTGAGGACCATTATCTCATTAGCAATGGCCCATCAGAAAGGTGACCTTGCTTACCTTCCCAGTGTCTCATTCCTCAGCACTCCATTCCCAAATAGGGAGAGTATTGGACTCATAAAAAGGCAATGATTTTAGTACAACATGGGTTTACAGTGGTTGCCCTAATAGGAAACAAATACTTTAAATTATCGAAGCCAATTTAAAAAGCAATAAAGAAAGTCCATGATTATCACTGTGTCACTGAGCTTCAAATTTGGCAGTGAAGTCTAAAAATTCTTAGCCCTGTCACATGGGTAGGTGTAATTGTTAAGAAACGCAGTCAGTTAATTCATAAAGCGTTTTGCTTAACACATATTGTAGTGCATTCTTATGACTTTATGTTGTCTCACTATCCTTTTTGAATGCAGATTTAGCTTTCTCTTGCCAGAGGCAGCGCTCAGTCACCCTGACAAGTTGCTAGTTCTACACCACGAATGGCTCATACCTGTAGCCAGAGAAGTTAGAAACATCTCTCCCACCTAGCAGAGTGGGCTCCCTGCTTTCCCACTGCTTTCTTCAAATGGACCATTTATTTAAGCATTTGCCTGGGAACTTAAAGTGACCAATGCTCTATTCCCTTATATACACTGCCAGTTGCCAAGCTCTCTTCTCTCCCCCTGCCTTTGCTCCCTGACCTCCCTGCGTGTAGCCTCCGAGTGTGCTGCGCACACCCCAGGGTCTATAGTTACTAAAAACTCTCACACTTCCCCACTGTGGTTGTGGCATTGAAGCCGTGCCTGCGATCTAAGCCCCGACAGAGAGGCTGCCTAGAGGGACCCATGAGTGTGGATCCCCTGCTGGAGCTCCTTTGTCTGGGCCTCAGGTGGCTGCTGGGGACAGTAGCCACCAGCTAAGTTGATAGAGAGACTCAAAGAGTTTCATCCATAACACTTATATCAAATACATATACTGCAAACTCACACCATTTTAATCGTGTTTTATTTTCAAGATAATGTGGCTATTGCATTATCGAAACACTTCAAGAAGAAAACAAATGGAACATTCCCATAATATTTCAGTGTGCATATATGAAAACTTTAATTAATGGCCTGTTTTAAGTGTTTACAATCCAAGTCTTAGGTTTTGTGCCAGTCATTGTTCCCTCTCCACCAAATGCATTGAACTTTTGAAAGTTTTTGAACATTTTTTTCAACCATTTGGGAAATTGATTTCTGGACTAAAGTAGTATATTAAAAACAATTCTTATTTTCTCATTTCTTTCAGCATAAATTTCATTATACTTGATGAAAATTTTACTTAAAAATCTGAAACATTAACTTCTCTAGTTGTTTAAAACTTGAATCTCTAAGGAAGTGCAATTAGCACTTAAGTTAGAAGATTAAATTTAGTAAAGACTCTGCCTTTGTATCATGATAATTTTGAAGTGAACAGAAGAGTCAACATACAGCTAAGCCCAGAATATTTTACCCAAATCCTAGAAAATAGATATATTTTTAGGTTTGCTTTCTCTATTACCTCCCTTTGTTCTTTAACCATTCTTACATATGTGTGTGTTTAATATTAGTCACCCCTTATGAAACATTTTCTATGTGTCAGGAATGGTTGTAAGAGCTTCACATGTATTAACTAATTTAATCCTCTCAGTATCTTAGGAAGTATTTTCCTCTATTTTATAGAAGAATAAACTGATGCTTGAAACATTAATTGACTTACCCAAGACTATACAATGTTGTCTGTCCATTCACTATCTACTACCTACAAGTGTTTACTCCATTTTAGTGAGCTGCTATTCTTTCAGCATTTATAATCAAAAGTATTTACTCAAGTGCTTATGGGATATCCAATTCTTTAAGAAAAGAATGTAGAATTGCTATTCGGCTAGATCAGGAATTGAGTCCTGAGGAGAAATAAAACAAATGGACAAAAGTGACTAGTGCAAAGTCTGAAGACACCTCGCTGCAAGTATTGCCCAGTTTTGAGAAAGTCAACTCTCTACCAGAGGGAAGTAAGGCTTACAGGGAAATGATATAGCAACACAAAGCAACTGATTCAATGGGAACTCCTGGTAGAGAAATGCGAGTTCCATTACTCTTAGGAAATATTACACTGCTAATATACTACTGGTATATTGTAGTCTATGCTGAGAGCATATAATTCAGCCATAGGAAATTTCAATGTAGCCAAACTTTTTTTAGTTATATGATTTAGTTTTTCATTGGTATTTGCATTAGTAGTGTAGTATTGTCACTGTGTAAAGGTTCTTGCTAACATCACAGAAAATTTCAGGACGCTCACACAACCAAGTGATAGAGCAAACTTATTGAGCGAATGTGGACAGGCTTAGAAAAGGCTGTGAAGAAGCAAAAGTACACTCTCAAGAAAGGGAGTGGTGTGGATCAGAAGAATCAACCTTGTTAAAATGTCTGTACTACCCAAAGTGATCTACAGATTAAATGCAATCCCTACTAAATTACCAACATCATTTTTCACAGATATAGAAAAAATAATTTTATGCTTTCTATGGAACCAGAGAAGACCCCTTTTAGCAAAAGCAATTTTAGGCAATACGAACAAAATGGGAGATATTAATTTACCAGACTTCAAACTATACTACAAGGCTGTGGTTATTAAATCAACTTGGTATTGGCACAAGAACAGGGACACAGATCAGTGGAACAGAACTGAGAATCCAGATATAAAACCAACCTCATATAGCCATCTAATCTTTGACAAAGCAGACAAAAACATACACTGGGGAAAATAATCCTTATTCAATAAATGGTGCTGGGAAAACTGGATAGCCACATGTAGAAGACTGAAACAGGACCCACAGCTTTCACCTCTCACAAAAATCAAATCACAGTGGATAACAGACTTAAACCTAAGGTGTGAAACTTAGA
>CM052437.1:91626046-91646514 GCA_028533085.1 Varecia variegata | reverse complement strand
AATCCTTATTCAATAAATGGTGCTGGGAAAACTGGATAGCCACATGTAGAAGACTGAAACAGGACCCACAGCTTTCACCTCTCACAAAAATCAAATCACAGTGGATAACAGACTTAAACCTAAGGTGTGAAACTTAGAATTCTAGAAGAAAATGTGGGAAAAACCCTTATAGAAATTGGCCTAGGCAAAGAATTTATGAAGAAGACCTCAAAGGCAGTGACAGCAACAAGAAAAATAAATAAATGGGGCCTGATTAAATTAAAAAGCTTCTGCACAGCCAAAGAAACTGTCATGAGAGCAAACAGACAACTTACAGAATGGGAAAAAATTTTCGCATGCTACACATCCAATAAAGGGCTGATAACTAGAATCTATTTAGAACTCAGGAAGATCAGTAAGAAAAAATCAAACAACCCTATCAGATAATGGGCAAAGGATAGGAACAGAAATTTTTCAAAAGAAGACAGAAGAATGCCCAACAAACATATGAAAAAATGCTCAACATCTCTAATCATCAGGGAAATGTAAATCAAAACCACTATGAGATATCACTTAATCCAGTGAGAATGGCCTTTATCAAAAAGTCCCATAACAACAAATGTTGGCGTGGATGCGTAGAGACAGGAACACTCATACATTGCTGGTGGGACTGCAAACTAGTGCAACCCCTCTGGAAAGCAATATGGAGATACCTTAAACAGATACAAGTAGATCTATTTGATCCAGCAATCCCATTATTGGGCATCTACGCAAAAGAACAAAAGACATTCTATAACAAAGACATCTGCACCTGAGTGTTTATAGCAGCACAATTCACAATTACAAAGATGTGGAAACAACCCAAGTGCCCATCAATACATGAGTGGATTAATAAAAAGTGGTATATGTATACCATGGAGTATTACTCAGGTATAAGAAACAATGGTGATATAGCACCTCTTCTTGTATAATCCTGGATAGAGCTGGAACCCATTCTACTAAGTGAAGTATCCCAAGAATGGAAAAATAAGCACCACATGTACTCACCATCAAATTGGTTTTACTGATCATCACATAAGTGCACATGTAGGAATAACATTAATCAAGTGTTGGGCAGATGTAGCAGGGGGAGGGGATGGGTGTATACATACATAATGAGTACTATGCGCACTGTCTGGGGAATGGACATGCTTGAAGCTTTGATTCGGGGAGAGGGGAGGGCAATATATATAACCTAAACTTTTGTATCCCCATAATATGCTGAAATAAAAAAAAAAGAAAGAAAGAAAGGGAGTAGGCAGGTTCAAAAAGAGCAACTGCGCCAAACCCCAAGTGGTTGCAGTTTGTACTTGATGAAGTCAATGGAGGCTGGGCAGTCAGTGTTTATTCTGTCCTGCCTCAGTTCTTGCTTATAGTTACCCTGTTTTGCCCACAAGGGGGGTCAAAACCACAATGTTAATTTATTGTAATTGTGGTATAATGATGGAAAGATCACTTTGTATCTGTGCAAGCTGGTAAATTAATGGCTCCTTTCTTCTCAGGTTAGCCACAGATCCAGGTGTTTGTTCAAGGGCTGTTTGTTCAAATCAGCTGATTAACTTCTCTGTTCTCTCCTCCTTTGCTCATACCTACCTAACTATCTACTCTAACAGTATGTTGCCAAATCCTAAATCTGATTGTATCTTTAAGGCTTGGTCTATTTACATAGTGCCTTATACAGGGTGCCAGATACATAGCAGGCTGCCAGTAAGTATCTATTGAACAAATGAATAAGAAATCAATCAATCAATAAGCCAGGTATAAACTGTATCACTTTATTATTCCAAATTAGAAAGAGAGAATTAAGATAATTATTCTATTGGCTTGATCCCTTTACGGATATTATTTGCCATTTCTGTATAATGATCTAATAATATTGAGTTATTTTCATCAAAAACAATTCAGCACTCATACATAAAACCAAAACCATGTTATATATTGAGAGCAAAAAGTTCAATAAACTTCTATCTGGTCTTGGAATATTTTGAAATATAAAGGTGGAAACAAATATGTAAATGAGGAATTAAACACATAGGATTGGTGTCATAACATGGTAAGCAGAGAGTAAAATGGCCACCAAAAGAACAGCATCTAAGGAACTCCTGAGTTTTTTGGTGAAAATAAATATAGGAAAATACAGCTGAATTGAACCATTTAGGATGAGTGAGAGGAATTGAGTGACAGCGAAAGGGCAAGGCAGATAGCAAACCCTGTAACTGAATCTGTAAGAATTTCATCAAAACTGAAATGAGTAGGGCTTGAGTGCTTAAGAAATAGAGTAAGTTACAACAGAGGATAGAAAAGGAAATGAAGGTAGATCACGGGATATCTTAGGTGCTAGCTTGTCTAAAGAGTTTGAGCTTTATCCTGAAAGTCCTGTGGACAGCAATTGCATTGTTTGAAAATGAAATATTATTATATGACTGATAACAGTGATAAACAGCTATATACTTAATTATTTCATGAAGCAATGCAGATACTATAATAGTACCCATTAACTATCAATAGAAGCATGAATAATGTCACAAGAATTCCAGTCATTTTTTTTAACTTTACCGTTCTGTTGAAATCTTGCCAATCAAGCATGTAAATCCCTGCACAATACTAAAAACAGAGTGCACACATGAAATTGAGAAGCAGCCGGGTATTATTGCAGAACTCAACTTCAGATGAGAATTTTTTTTTATGTAAGTCAGTAATTTGTAATGAAGATCAGAAAGGAGAATGCTTATTTAGTAAGGAATCTCTGTTAATTTTAGGAGTTCAATTCTCTCTTTATATTCATTTTCTAGTTTCTTGCTTTAAAGAATATCTATTTTCTAATAAGCCTGTTTAAAGCATTAATATGCTTAAAACCTGTTCATAATAGAATATGTAGATGACCTCTGAAGCAATCTACCACATTCAAACTAAATACTCATATTAATTTTTTCAAGACTCTTGAACACTTTATAGTGCTAATTATGTCTATTAATGTGTCATTTACTTTGAAATGATATGTATTTTTTCTTCTAAAACAGAAATCCTTAGTTTTACTTAGCAGAGTTCTATTTCAGTAAGTCTTTCTGATCTAATGACTCTGATTTTTCCTAGAAATAATAGGTTTACTTGTACAATGAATAATAACACATATGTTTAAAGCAGATAACTGGCTGCTTATTAAATTGGTTCTAATTAGACATTCTTGCATTACGGGATTAATATAAGCACTGTTGGAACAGGGCAAACAAAGCATGTGAATTTTCCAAGTGAGAATACATTTGTAAAGGTGGCATTTTCCATTTCACACTAGCTTTGTACCATTTGCCAAATGCTAATGACTATAGGTGCACAATTGGGTTTGAAAGTACCTGCCTGGCAAAAAAATATGGTGGGATTCGGGTAGAAAATAACAGATATGGTGGGATTGGATTCAATATTTAAAAAATATTAAAAATGTTTTTTAAATGACAGTATATTTCCACATAATTCCCCTTCTAAGTAGATGTATGAAGACATGGGACATTTCCCAAGTAATAGATTCCAATGCTAAACTCATTGTATTGGTACAAAATGATGTCTTTTCAGCTTGCTATTGAATAATATAGTAGGAGAAACCTGGTTGATTCATCTGTATGGTTCCATCATTCTTAGTCTCACTCATCTGGTTTTTCTAAAATGTTTGTGGAGATTAAACATTCCTGATTACACATTAATGTCATGTAAGTTGTATTTAACTCATGCTAGTTTTGAGCCCGGGGCTTTGTGAAACATATGTTACTCACAGATCACTTCACCTTGGGAGTCACAAGAACTATTTTTCAAGTTGCATATAACTTAAACATAGAAAACAATAAAAAATAACAAATTTTTATTAAATTAGAAAGGATCTTTTTTTTTGAAGTTTTTATTTTATTTTCATAATAAAACACCATGGCCCCAGGAAATTTTTTCTAGTGTGCCATTTAGTGTGTTAAAGGTTGTTAGTATAAATACAAGGCTAAATCAGTTTCCAAAAAAAATATGGTTTATTTTAAAACAATTCACAATGAATAGCTCCCTTTACCATTATATAATGATCATCTTTGTCTTTCTTTACTATTGTTGATTTTAGGTCTATGTTGTCTGATATGAGAATGGCCATACCTGCTTTCTTTTTATTCCATTTGCATGAAATAATTTTTTCTATCCCTTTACTTTGAGTCTGAATGAGTCCTTGTGGGCTAGATGTGTTTTCTGGAGACAGCAGGTACTTGCTTGAATTTTTTTATCCATTCAGCCGGACTATGTCTCTAAAGTGGGGAATTCAAGCTGTTCAGCTTTGTTGACAGAATTGATAAGTGTGATGAATTTCTGTTCATCCTGATCTGTAGAACCTTATTGCTTTGTTCTACCTCTGGAGCCATTATTTTATATGGGCTCTAAGATTTAGCTTTTGGGTGATTTTACACTGGTGAGTGTCTAATATGCTGATTGATATATAATGCAGATCTGAGTACTTTCTGCAGGGCAGGTCTGGTCTTGACAAATTCCCTCAGTGTTTGCTTGCCTGGAAAAGTCTTTATTTCTCCATTATATAAGAAACTTAGTTTTGCAGGATGCAAAACTATAGGCTGGCCATTCTTCTGTGTAAGAAGACTGAAGATGGGGTCCCAATCCCATCTGGCTTGTAAGGTCTCAGTTGAGAAGTCTGCAGTTACCCTGATGGGTTTTCCTTTGTAAGTTACTGATTCTTCAAAGAACTAAAAGTTGACCTACAATTTGATCCAGCCATCCTACTACTGGGTATTTATCCAAAGGAAAAAGTCATTTTATCAAAAAGACACTGCACTAGAATGTTTATTGCAGCACATTCACAATCACAAAGATGTGGAATCATCCCAAGTGCCCATCAATACCTGAGTGGATTAATAAAATGTGGTATATGTATATCAGGGAGTACTACTCAGCCAAAAAAGGATTAATACCTTTTGCAACAATCTGGATGGAACTGGAGACCATTCTCCTATGAGAAGTATCACAAGAATGGAAACACAAACACCACGTGTACTCACTATTAAATTGGAACTAACCGATCAGCATCATGTGCACATATGAAAGTAAAAGTCAATGGAAATAATATGGGTAGGAGGGGGGAGAAAGGGATGGGTAAAATCATAGCTAATGGGTGCAATGTACATTGTCTGGGGAATGGGTACACTTATAACTTTCACTCAAGCAGCGCAAAAGCAATCCGTGTACCCCCATAATATTCTGGAATAAAAAATAAACAAAAATAATTCAATCAATTTTATATGTAATTTTCTTTAAATTGTGTCACATCAAAATATATTTTCACTATAGCTGAAGAACGATAACCTACGCATTTATTTTTACTTTAACAAAAACGTTTAGATGCTCACCTCTCCTTGCATAAAACTCTATTTGCCCTCATTTTCTTACATAAGACCACATATTCTTCACACATTTGGACTTTTCCAAAAATTTCCTTGCAATTATTATATCTTTCCAATGTGATGTCAGGAAGATAAATAAGGAATCCTTTAATCACCTGTGTACAATATATATCATGCCAGCAAGGACAAAGGGCTTGGTAGTCTTGGGCCCAGGGCTGGTGGAGCAGCGTGGACCAGGGTAATCTCACACAGACAGTATCTGCAGCAGGTGGGCAGGCCACTTATTATTCATTGTCCTCTAAGACATTACACAGCTATTTAGCAGGGCCAAGCACCACAGTGTGAAGAATTTAAAAAGGGACCCCAATTTTGGCTGTGCAGCTTTGAAACTGCATGCTCAGGGATGAACCAGCCCTGCCCCTGGTGTCAAAAGGAGCCAGTGCTCATATGATAATATGACATGCAGAACCCTGGCTTCTGCCCTATTCTGCAGGCCAACATCCATCCTGTCGTTGGCATAATCCTGGGGCTGGGGTCAAATCTCTGTGGTTGCAGCTGTATGATGTGGCATTATTTGCCACATCTCTGCTTGGGATTGAGAAGGCTTTTGCCCCTCATGCCTTCTCTCATGATGAGGATTGGGAAAGGAAAGGGCTATGGTCCAAGCTTTGTAGCAGAACAGGTCAATTGCTTCCCACTGTGCTAAAGCTTGTTTCTATGCACTTGTATAGGGGGCCAATTTCATTCCAGGGAGTCAGCAAGAGTTTGACCTTGGAGAAAAGTTTTCTTACTGTTTATATTGCATATATGCAGTATAATTGCTTAAAAAGCAGAGAAAGACAATAAATTATTTTTCTAAATTGGCAATTTTCTTATAGCCATTTGTCAAATAGTCTATTCTAAATGAAAAATGTATTCATTTTGCAATATCCCTTGTGTCAAATACCAAGTTTTTCATATCCCGTACATATGAAAATGGGTGTATCTTCTTCCATTGGTCCATTTGCCTAACCCGGTATCAATAATCAACACCACAAACTATGGTTGCAGATTATTTAATTATCCATATTATTAATAAATGGAAGAATATTAAATAATAATGTTTTTCAAGAACTTTTAAAATGATTTAAGAGTTATACAGACATGTAGCATGCAATCCAAACCTTATAAGTTTAAATTTACTGAGGAAAGCTTGATGACAGGCAAGCGGTACCAAGCACTCATAATCTATCTCAAACATATGACACACTGTTCTCTAACAGAATGATGTCTATTCTTTTTCCCATTAAATTTTACATTGTAATTCATCACCCACAATAACTTCATGAGTCATTAATGTTCTTTGTTAAGAAAGCATCAGGACATGCTTTGGGATAATTGAATTTATATATGAATTACATTAAGCAAAATACATTTGGAAGGTTCAGAGCTAAACATGGGCTTAAACATGAATTATTTCATTTTGATTAGGAAAAAAACATTTATTTAAGAAAATTTGTGTTTCTAGGTATGGGATAAAGCATAGTAAAAGGAACGTATGTTGTGAGGAAGCTTGTATGAGAGAGAATGTCAGTTGGAAAATCTGTGACTACTATAGAGGTAACAGGATATTCTTTTTTTTTTCTTTTTTTTCCCATATCAATAGAGATGGGCACAGGACAGTTATTCTTAATAGTCAAATGTTAAATATGATACATATTTCACACTCTTGAAAGTACCATTAGCTATTAATTCATCAGAATTATTGAATGAGATCACTTAAACATAACATGGGCAGGCTTGTCAGAGTAGGATGTTAGATAAAAAGGTGTAAATTTATATTCACTCCTCTAACACAACGCTTTCTTGGGCAATATTAGAAGGCAACTTCAACTGGGATCATAAAGAGGACTGAGAAGTCGATTTGTTCATCTTTATTACCTGTTGTATAATAACTTAATAATCAAGATTATAACAATAACTGGTGCTCAAGCCTTCTCTTAATACCACGCCAATTTATTCGTTATATGACTTCAAAAATACATTTCTAATCTAAAGATCGACTATGTCACTACCATATTAAAATCGTTAATTTTTTTCCCATCAGCAAAATGATCAAGTACAAACACTTGGGAAACTGTGGACTTCAGGATCCATAAGTGCGGCCTTTTGACTGAATCCAAATTTTTTGTTTGGATTTGGTCTTAAGGGCCACACTTGAGGATCTTGAGGGCCACATGTAGCCTTGAGCTGTAGGTTCCCCACCCCTGGATGCTTATCTGCCTAATATACTCCCAGCCCACACACACATGCAAACACTCACTCCCTGATAAGGATGCTGTTATCAAGCAATATGGAACTATGTGAAGGTGAAGTTCCATCATGCACTGGGAATACTACAGCAAACCAGACGAAAATCTCTGTGCTTATTAGTTGACCTTACAGTGGAGGAGGCTAACAAAAACCAAAATGAGTAAGTATATAGTAGAACAATATATGCTAAGGAGAAAAATAAAGAGGAAAGAGATAGGAAGTATTGTGAATTGCAATTTTTTATAGGTTGTTCAGAGAAGGTCTCACAGATGAGAAATTTAAATAAAAATATGAAGGAGGGAAGGGATTAATTTATGTGGCTATCTTGGGGAAAACTTTCTAGGCAGAAGGGACATCAACTGTGAAGGCCTTGCAGTGAGAGTTGCCTGACATGTTTGTAAGTAGAGCAGTTAGAATGAAGCAAGCAAGCTGAGGAAGAGTATGGGATGACTGCTGTTAGAAAACCTCTTCAGGTTACAAAATACTGTCACCACTAAGCGTTTATCTGGCTTTTATTCCTTTTTCAAAAGTTGTCTTAGGTAATTCTTCCAACTGGAAGACTTTTTTTCTATTTACCAGTCTGGTTGGTAAAGGATATTTCTTGGAGTTGTAAATAGCATATTCTATTAATATATCATATTAATAATTGTTAAAGCACATTGTAATTTACATGTTTTACATGTTTGTTGGATTATCTATCCTCTACTCAGGAGGGAATTGACTATGTGTGCGAATCAATAGTATGAAAGGCAGTAAAGTGTGGCCATTAATGATACAGGATCTCGAGCCACAGTTATTCACCTCTAATCCCAGGTTTTCCATGTGCTGACTGTAGCTCTAGAAGTTGCTTAATTACTGCTTCAGATTCCTCATCTCTAAATTGAAAATAACCAAAATGATATAATACTTAATATGGACAAAGCATTGTTCTGGGAACCACATATTTATTAACCCATGCATTTTTCACATCGTCCATATCTGTGAAGCTTTTGGGGTTACCATTAAGGTATGGTACTGATTAATTAAATTAAGTAAAGCAACTTCAAACAGCTTCTTGCATACAGTTAGTGTTTATCTACTTGTATATACATTTATGAAAAATACATATGGAATAAATTATTATGGATTTCCTATAATTCGTTCCTATTCAATGGTCTACTTTTAATTATTTTTAAAATCTGCATCAATTTATACTTATACAATATATCATTTTATGTAAAATAAAGATTGTGATTCATACAACATTTTTTTAAAAAGTGTTTTATTCTTGTTCCTGGGAATTTCTCCAAGCCTCAGACATTCATCTGGGTACTTTTTGATATTATTGAATATCATAAATTGTCAATAAAAGTTTTTTTTAGAAAACAATACAGACTCATATTCCTTCTTCAAGTGATTCTTACATGGAACATTGATTTTGTCAAAGTACTGCAATTGTCCAGCCATGCCCTCAAGATAACAACTACATGTTTTTCACACCCAGGTAAGGAAAAGTCTTTCTCTTTTGGCTAATAGTAATTATAAAGTTCCTTAAATTGAAGACATTCCATTCTTAGAGATATATAAACAAAAGTCATTTTTAAGCATAGAAATATAGTAATTATTTCTATATCTCCTGAATTCACCGAGGTTCTTGAAAAATATTAGTAAGGCAATGAAACTGCAGAATGAATAAATTAATCAATCAGAGAATAAGATTATTCTTAATAGTATTTTAGATCAGCCAGAAGTTTTGACCAAAAAAGTAGGTCCTTCTTATGTAAGAAAGCAGCATAAGCTAAACAATATAGGTAGCATTTTTCTAGAGAAAGTAGAAAAGCTGCAAATAGCTGTGTGTGAATCTAGGGTATAAGCAGAGTTACTAAGTGTCATCCATGGAGCATACTAGTCCAAGAATTGTTTGTACCTGTATAAAGGGATAAGGAGTTTCTTCAGTTATATAAACCAATGCACTGCTTCATTTATCAAGAAAGTTGATGAAAA
The DNA here is from genome assembly GCA_028533085.1 of Varecia variegata. Lineage (NCBI taxonomy): Eukaryota > Metazoa > Chordata > Mammalia > Primates > Lemuridae > Varecia > Varecia variegata. Next base: position 91,636,846 of record CM052437.1, on the reverse strand, counting down.
CATAATGGAGGCTTAACTACTGTGCATTATAAAGTGTTTGATTTATGTTCTTATGCAAGCTCTTTGTCTAACCAAGCACAGGTAACAAACACTTTGATATCAACACTTTAACTAGGATATAGAGAAAATAGAGAAAAAAATGAATTATATATTTGGTACTAGAATATGAAATGCCTTATATATCAGGCTCAAAAAATTTTACAGGCCTTGAATATTATTCATATGCTCTGAGTAGACAATTATATACTCAGAATTAATTTTAAGGGCTATTACACAGCAAATCTTATAGGATCTATGGGTGTGGCAAAGAAGGGAGACACTCACCTGGTAAACAATAAAAGAAGGATATGAAAGAAGGAAGGATGCTGAAAGTTGGAATGAAAATGAAAGGAGAGATTGGATAAACAGTCCAAGTAGATAACCAAATGATGTTGGTTATTTGACGTTGATATTATTTTATTTTTTCCATTGGGGTAAATTTTATTCAAATTTACCAATAAGGCATATCATTGCCAAAAATGGGTATAATGCATAAAAAGATGTAAACAAAAATAATATACAATAAGACTTACACAGATTATTTTTTCTGTTTGAAAGGGAACTAATTCATCAACAATTTCAAGGATATCTGTAATGTAATGCAGCAATGAAAATGCAACATACACTTCATGTATAAATATAAATATTTTCATTTGTCAACTTCTGCATCAGAAGTTAGCTTATGCAAACCCATATGAGGCAGATTCCATGTATATAACTAAACATTTACTTAGATAGTTGTAAATAACCCAAGTTTAATAAAATCTAGCTCTGTTATACTTTAAAGTATTTTAAAAGAAGAGTTATTGCAATATACTATGGCAGAGTAGATAGTATAAAGGGCCAGAGAAAGTGGTTGTTCCTTCCATAGCTGTGCAACATGCTGAAAGGAGTAATAAACAGAACATATTTTATCACCAACATGTAAATATATTAATATATAAAAGTAGAAAGATTCAAATATTTTCCTTTGTACCACAGACTAGATTTACTAATGAGAGAGAAACTTAGGTTATTTATTCAACATAAAGGAAAGGTCAACATAACCTTCAGAAACAAAATTAGAAAAGTACTTTTGAATTTGACTGAAACACTACAGCAATTGCAAACAGAATGATGATAAATTATGTCTCTTAAATCTAAGTGCTGCAATTATGAGATTCTCAGAACAGTCTTAGAAATGATAGATTTAATGTTCTGCTACATAGAAGAGAATATAAAAGCACTAGGCTGGCAAAGCTTTTCCACTTTGAATTTCCTTTTCTCTTTTCAGAAACGATTGACAATAAGAATGGCTATCCCTGAGGACAGTTTGGAAACATCATAATACCTGAAATACTTTTTGAATTTCAAAGAAGAAATGATGGAAAAGAAAATGTGCATAGAGTATATAACACAATGACAAGTTTTATTCCCACTTTGGAATAATCATCAAAAATTACAGTTTCATCATATGTCCCTTGGGGTTTGACAGTAGAATATTGCCTTTACAAAGGAAAAAAAAAAATAGAGAAAAGGTAAAAAAAGATTCACCTCCTAGGAGATTCTGGCTTTCATGGACTCTAGAAATAAGACAACAAAATTGTAACTCAAAGAAGTAATATCACAATTATTTGTCCCAATAACCACAAGAAAGTATTATCAGTTGTGCCGATTTTATATAACACAATTAAAAAGAACCTGTATGTTTATGAAAGACTTATACATGTTAAATTTTGCTTCTAAATTCATCATTGTCAAAATTTTAAATTTACATATATGCTATAACGCATGTGAAGATAACATTCCTCAGGCTTCAGAACATTTGGATAAAAAGAATGCCTTTCATTAAGGTAGAAAGTATGAAGAAAACTTGGTCTAACAATTACACAATTTGCGGTACTATGGGTATAGAAAAGGAATTTGAGGTTATGTACAAGAGTTACTTTCAAAGAGGAATGGAAATTGTCTAGTCAAACATTTTAATATAAAATGTCTGTATGTCTGTTTTTCCCAACATATTAAAAGATACCATCTTAATCCAGGGAGATTTGGTTCTCTTACTACTTCAAAGAAGATTAAAAGGGTTGCCCTCCTAGAGTCAAGTTCTATTAAGTTTATTAATATTCATACCATTATGAAAAGTTTTAAGAATACTAGATTTTATCTTATTGCTGGGAAATTTTAATCTCATTTAAAAAAATAATTTGGCTATTTAGGTTTATATTAATACCAAGGGTCAGAAATGCTCAGATATTTTAGTATTGATAGGAACTCCTTTAGACAGCTAAATGTTGGAGACTTTCAAAAAATTTAAACAGGTGACTGTCTTGAGTACAAAGATTTTCCCCACTGAAGGAATTCACTTTTCTGTCAAATGTCCACTTTGTAGCATTTCTTGTAACACTAAATTACAGAGATGAATGAAAAACTCAGTACCGTGCAAGAACCAGAAAATCCCTCCCAAAAATATTCAAAGGTAATTAAATTTAATAGAAACCTTGAATATAATGCTGACTCACTTTTTAAATTATGACATTAGAAATGTGAATTAAAATAAAATCCTAAGCCCCCTTGCCAACTTAGTGGACCCCCTCTTGGCCAAGGGACTCCTCAAAAACCTTAAAACTGAGTTCTTGGCCATGAAGGGAGGGGAGGTCACATGCCTTGTTAAACCTGCTCCCTTTTTGGAGTTCCGTTACAACATTTGACCAGCATTAATGTTAAAACAGAGATCAAAAGACTGATAAAACAGACTCTGTGACAATAAGACACTAAATTATTAACAGGGGACCTAAGGTCGTCAATTTGCTTAACAGATCATTTGAGTATATACTGTGGGTTGTCTCCAGTTAACAGACTACCTTATCTTAACTTAAAACATTCCAAACTTTTATTTTATTTATTTATTTATTTTTGTTGTTGTTGTTTTGTTTTGAGACAGAGTCTCACTCTGTTGCCCAGGCTAGAGTGCCATGGCGTCAGCCTAGCTCACAGCAACCTCAAACTCCTGAGCTCAAGCGATCCTCCTGCCTCAGCCTCCCGAGTAGCCAGGACTACAGGCATGCGCCACCATGCCCGGCTAATTTTTTCTATATATATTTTTAGTTGGCCAGATAATTTCTTTCTATTTTTAGTAGAGACAGGGTCTCACTCTTGCTCAGGCTGGTCTCGAACTCCTGACCTCGAGCGACCCACCCGCCTCAGCCTCCCAAAGTGCTAGGATTACAGGCGTGAGCTACCGCACCTGGCCTAACATTCCAAACCTTTAGACAAAGCTTTATTTCTTCAACCAATTACAAATCAAAAATCTTTAAACTCACCCATAACATATAAGCCCCTGCTTTGAGAAGTCCCACCTTTTTGGACAAAACCAATGTATACCTTCCATGTATTGATTTATGATTTTACCTGCAATTCCTGCCTCCTCAAAATGTATAAAACCAAACTATAACCTGAATGCTTCAGGACTACTTGCTTAGCACTTACTGGGTGTGGCTCCTGGGGCTATGGTCACATATATTCAGCTCAGAATAAATCTCTTTAAATTATTTTACAGAGTCTGGCTATTTTTTTTTTATTTCAGCTTATTATGGGGGTACAAAAGTTCTGGTTAGATATATTGCCCTTGCCCCTCCCATCCCCCCGAGTCTGAGCTTCAAGCGTGTCCATTCTCCAGACAGTGCACATGGCACTCATCATATAGGTATACACCCATCCTCTCCCCCACTCCCATCACCCCGAGTCAGAGCTTCAAGCCTGTCCATTCCCCAGACAATGTGCATCGCACTCATCATGTAGATATACACCCATCCCCTCCCCCTACTCCCCACCTCTGTCGGATACCCAATTGGTGTTATTCCCAAATGTGCACTTACGTGATGATCAGGGAAACCAATTTGTTGGTGAGTATATGTGGTGCTTATTTTTCCATTCTTGGGATACTTCACTTCCATTCTTATATCTTCTTTTGAAAAATTTCTGTTCATGTCCTTTCCCCACTTTTTGATAGGGTTGTTTGATTTTTTCTTACTGATTTTCCTGAGTTCTAAATAAATTCTTGTTATCAGTCCTTTTATGTTAACATAAATTATATATAATATCATTAGCAAAGGGTAGTGCCACTCATCACATCTGTGTACCCATCCAGAGTTTGCCCTCCCAGTTTGCTTCTATACTTTCTCAAAGGAGTATAGCAGTTCAGTTAATTTCAGAGGTATCTTTTATGAGTGGAAATCCCTTTGAGGTTTGTGCTACCAATTTCCTTTTAGTGGTAGTTTACAAATTGTAACCAAAAGGCTAAAATTCAATTAAATTCAACAAATCTTTATTAAGTTCCTTGTGTCAACAACAATTTGCTGGATGCAATAATGAAGAAACTCATAGTGTAATGAAGGTAGACAAATAAATTTTTATATATGTTACAACGCATTCTATAAAAACCTATAATCAACAATGGTAAGTTCCTAAACATAACATATATTATTCTAGTAAATATTGACATTTATAAATGAAGTATAATTGAATTTATCCCTTTCTTTTTACTCTTAGTGACAACATTCTGCTTTATAATACTCGAAAGTGTAATGACTATTCCTGAGGTTGTGCTTTCCCGAGCTGATCACTTCTTGCTAAGCACATACATTTCACATGACTATGCATTGGCTCTCTTCTCACTTGCTGTATATTCTCTCTTTCTTTTTGTTCTTTGTCATGTTTTAATGCTTTAGTAGATTTGCTTTTTAGTTGATTAGATCTTTCTTCTTTAATGTTTCTTCTATACTTTCTCAAGGGTTTTGCTGTTTTTCTTGTTTCACAAATTTTAGTCACTAACACATTTCTTAAAACTTTTAACATGCTATTTGCATTAACATGTAAAATTTTCAAAAAAGTTTTCAAACAAACAAAATTCTAAGTGCATCCTTATAAATAATTATTGTCCTCTTGTCATCTACCATTGTCACCACTGACTAATCAATAGGTGTGGTTTTCACAATATTTCCTGCATGCCTGCCTGGTTTTCATTATTTGGAACACTTAAAGCTGTATATGGTAAAGAATATACTTGGAAACATGCAAAACATTTTATAGATGTGAAGAGACAGTGTGGAAGCTTGCAATTTAGGGTTTATACAAATGTCCAAATTTGGGAGACAGTAGAGTATAATAAAATTAGAGCATATAAACTAGCGTTATCTGAATTTACATAGTGTGCAGTCACAGGAGTAAAAACACAAATAGCATTTTCTATGCTCCAGGCACTGTTTAAGTGTTTCACCTGTATTAACTCATTTAATTCTTGTAACAACTATATAGGGAAAATCCAATTATTTATCCCTATTTTAGAGATAAGGAAACTGAGGCCCAGGACTAGGCAATAATTTGCCTAAATTTTTATAGACAAGTAAGCAGCAGAGTTGTGGCTTGGTCCCAGTCCGTTCGGCTGCAGAGACTGAGCTCTCCAGAACTAGGTAATACTGCTTATCTGGAGATGCATGCAGGAAAAATGGAGGCTTTTGAATTCCATGTTAAATAGTAAGAAACTACATTGACAATGATTTATTTAAAAAAATACCACCTCATGATATATTTATACAAAAATACTCTATTATACAAAATTTTCCTGAGAATATATAGCAATAGATTTAGAGAATTCAAAATAGTAATTAAACTGCTGGTGAAGACAGAGCAAGTAGTAGAAGTCAATTGCTTTAGTCTAGGGAAATAGAATGCTGGCCTAGCCTGGAAGGAAGTCAGAAGGAATAAAGTGCTCTATGTGTGTCTATGTGTGTAAACTTTTGAAACAATTTTACTTTCTCTAGAGGACGCAGAGATAAATGTTTTTGGTTTAGTTTAGTTTTGTTTTCTGTTTTCCAAAACAGAGGTCATATGCAAAGCAACTTTATGCAGTTGATTAGAAATTATAATAAGGTAGATATAGTATACATGTATACAATTTTAAGTAAAAAAGGAGATATTTTTCTCTTTTAATAACAAGCTATAAATGCTTGAGGGGATGAGAATTGAAGGTCACAGGATAGATTTATTTAGAAAGGTTTTTTTAAGGAAGAAATAGTTTGGACAAAGTTCCAGAGTAACAACATCTCTGAAAATTAACTTTAAAGAAGCAAAGGGTTTCTGAAGTAGTTTGTCCTTTTGGATTTGAACAGACTGATTTTTGCAATGAATTGTTATGTCAGCACTTCATCTTCCCCAAAGGAAAAGCATGATAAATCTGCATTATGCTTTGAGGAAAGAGCATTACCAAGCCCTGGTATTAGCTTTCAAACCAGCTATTTCTAGTAACAGGTCAGATTTACCCACTAGCTGTTCTGCCACACATGCACAGATGCACACTTTATGCTGAGTGGGCTACATTTTTTTTGAATGCACCTATTATTTTAACACTCATTACAACATATATTTTTAACATTTAGCAAATTATATTAATATGTACTTACTTTGCAATTCTGTCCTGATTAGGATATACAATTAATTACAAAGAGCATCAGAATGTAAAGTGTTTTGATGATGTTAATCACATATTTTTCATCAAGAACAATTATCAAGTATTGCCTGTGCATTGACTCTATATTAATGTTAATATGATTGTAATTATTTATTAATTTGCACTCTTCTTCACATGCACTGATCTATTTTTTTCATATTTTACTTTGATTGTAAGAATAAATAAAGACAAGTCACAGAATTTCTCCCTTAGGATTTCATTTTTACTGCTTTGAAATTGAAACCAGACTGTCAGCTGACCCTTCCCAAGGGCTTATGAACATGCAGTAGAGGACAGAACCAAGGGTACTAAAATCTTTCATTGAAAACATGACTGATTAATTTTTTTGCCATACATGATTCTTCCATTAAAGAGAAACATCCCTATTCAAATCATATGAGCTTTGACTATTAATATAAAATTGAGAGCAAAACAATTAATAGGAAAAGTAAGCACTCCTTGGCTGCTTGGAAGTAACTGGGAACCTGAAGAAAAAAGAGTACTTTTGCATATTTTTCATTATTCCTCCTTTGTGTCTCTGATTTGCTCCTGCAAGACCTTTCATATGGCTATGGTATTACTGGTTCATACAGCTAAATTACTTAGAAAAAGATGGAGAAATGAAAGGAATGAACTAAAATATAACATTTGCCTATTGGCCTTCCTATAGAAAAAAAGCAAAATATATGGTAAGAAAATGCCAATGCTGAAGCAAGTATGAAAATTATGATCAACCCCATCTTCTCATCCCTCATCAGTGTCTGCTCACTTACATGTACTAGAAATAGCTTTCTACACGCCAGGATGTTGAGATTATGGGCTACTATCAATCAATAGTCATCACACATACTGAGCATGTACAAGGTTAAAAAAGCAAATCTCATAGGCGTAGCCAGTAGAATGGTGGTTACCAGAGGCTGGGAAGGGAAAGAGGGAGGGGAGATTAAGGGAAATTGGCTAAGGGGTACAAAAAGACAGTTAGATAGAATGAATAATGTTTTTCCAGCATCTATTGAAATGATCCTATATTTTTTGTCCTTGATCCTGTTGATGTGATGAATCATGTTTATCAGTTTGTATTTATTGAATCATCCTCGCATCCCTGGATGAATCCCACTTGATCACAGTGAGTGATCTTTTTAATGTGCTGTTGAATTAGGTTTGCTAGTATTTTGTTGAAGATATTTGCATCTGTGTTCATCAGGGATCTAACCCTGTAGTTTGTTGTGTCCTTGTCTAGTTTTGGTATCGGGATAATGCTGGCCTTGTAGAATGACTTTGGAAGTATTCCTTCCTTAACATTTTTTTTCCAAATAGATTAAGTAAAATTTGTATTAGTTTTTCTTTAAGTATTTGGTAGAACTCAGCAGTGGATCCCTCAGGTCCTGGGCTTTTCTTTGATGGGAAACTTCTTATTACTGCCTCAATCTTGTTACTTGTTATCGATTTGTTCATGTTTTCTATTTTTCCTGGTTCAATCTTGTTGGGTTGTATGTGCCCAGGAATTTATATGCATTTCCTCTAGGTTTTCCAATTTGTTGGTAAATATTTGTCGATAACAGTTCCTAATTATTCTTTGTATTTCTGAGATATCAGTTTTAATGTTTCCTTTTTCATTTCTAATTTTATTTATTAAGGTCTTCTCTCTTTTATTCTTAGTTTTTCTAGCTAACTTTGTTAATTTTATCTTTTTAAAAAGCCATCCTTTTGTTTCCTTGCTCTGTTGTATCATTTAAATTTTTTTGGTCTCTATTTTGTTTCTATTTCAGGGATGCAAAGATGGTTCAACATACGCAAATCAATAAATGTGATACATCACATCAAGAGAATAAAGAACAAAAACCATATGATTATCTCAATAGATGCAGAAAAAGCATTCAATGGAACTCAACATCACTTCATGATAAAAGCTCTCAACAAATTAAGTACAGAAGAAATGTACACTATAAAGGCCACATACGAAAAACCCTTGGCTAACATCATATTGAATAGGAAAAGAAAAAAGCTTTTCCTTTAAGATCAGGACAAGACTAGGATGCCAAATTTTACCACTTCTACTCAACATAGTTCTGGAAGTCTTAACCAGAGAAATTAGGCAAGAGAAAGAATTAAACAAGGTTTAAATTGGAAAAGAGGAAGATATATTGCCTCTTTTTGCAAATGACATAATCTTATATATAGAAAAAGCTAAATACTCCACAAAAAAACTCTTGAAACTGATACATTCAGTAAAGTTACAAGATAAAAAAATATTTAAAAATCAGTAGCATTTCTATGCACAAATAGCATATTAGCTGAAAAAGAAATCAAGAAAGCAATCCCATTTATAACAACCACAAAAAATACCTAGAAATAACTTTAACCAAGGTAATGAAAGATCTCTAAAACAAAAATTTTAAAACATTCCTGAAGAAAACTGAAGAAAACATAAAAAAGTGGAAAGATATTAAATGCTAATCGATTGGGAGAATTAATATTAATAAAATGTCTTTACTACCCAAGATGGTCTACAGATTCAATGTAATTCCTATCAAAATATAATACCAATAAGATTACAATGGAATTAAATCAAACTAAAAAGCTTATGCACAGCAAAGGAAACAACGAACTGAGTGAAGAGACAATCTGTAGAATACTGGAAAATATTTGTAAACTATTCATCTGGCAAGAGATTAATATACAGAATATATAAAGAAGTCAAACAGCTAAACAGCAAAAAACTAAATAATCCGATTCAAAATGGGCAAAGGACATTAACAGACATTTTTCAAAAGAAAGACATACAGATGCCCAACAAGTATATGAAAAAATGCTGACCATCACAAATCATCAGGGAAATGCAAATCAAACCACAATGAGGTATCATCTTACCCTGTTAGAATGTCCATTATCTTACAAAGATACGGAAAATAGAGCTTTAGTAAGCTCCATTAAACAGTGAAATTCTTTAAATATACTTTACTTTTTATAACAGCTTTATAATTTCAGAAAAATTGAGGAGATAATACAGAGTTTCTGCATACCTGACACCCAGTTTCTCCTACTATTTACATCTTACTTTAGTATGGTACATTTGTCATAATTAATGAACCAATACTGATACATTATTACTAATTAAAATTCATATTTTATTCATATTTCTTTAGTTTTTGTCTAATGTCATTTTTCTATTCTAGGATTCCATGGGATCTCTTTGTGTAATGTGTAGATTATAGACTGCAGGAGGAAATGCAGAGTGGGTGACCTGGTCACAAGGCCATTGTAATAATCTAGGTGAGAAATGATAATGGTTTGGGCTGAGGATTTAGAGGTAGAGTGGTGAGAATTTGTTGATTCTGGATGTATTTTGAATGCAGAGGCAAGGGGCTTCCCCGGTCCTTACTTCTCACTGCCTTCATTCTCGCCCCAGCCCCCTACACCTAGCAGGGCATTTTCAGGAGCTGTTTCTTCTGCCTGGGCTTCAGGTCACATGATTGGCTCCTTCTAGGTCTTTGCGTGTAGGCCTCAGAAAGCCCTCCTCTTTGTGATCTATTTAAAATAAACTCAATTCCTTCTTACTACTACTACTACTACTACTAAATGGCCATTATAAAAAAGGCAAGAAATAATAAACGCTGGTGAGCATGCAAAGAAAAGAGAACTCTTATATACTGTTGGTGGAAATGTAAATGAAAGCAGCCATTATTGAAAAGTATAAGGAGATTCCTCATAAAACTAAAAATAGAACTACCATATATTGAAGCAATCCACTTCTGCATATTTATCCAAAGGAAAGGAAATCAGTGTATTGAAGAACTAGCTCTACTCCCATGTTCATTGCAACACTATTCACAACAGCCAAGATATGGAATTAACATAAGTGCCCATCAACGGATGATTAGATAAAGAAAATGTGGTATATATACACAATGAAATGCTATTCAGCCATAAAACAGAATGAAATCTTGTCATGTGTGGCAACACGGATGAGCCCAGAGGGTATTATATTAAGTGGAATAAGTCAGACACAGAAAGATAATACTGTATGTTCTCATTTGTATGGGAAGCTAACAACCTGGGCTCATAGAAGCAGAGAGTAGAACTGCGGTTCTTAGAGACTGGAATGGGTAGGGGAAGAGGAGGATAGGGAGGAGTTTATCAACAGATACAAAGTTACAGCTAGATAGGAGAAATAAGTTCTGGTCTTTTACAGAACTGTAGACTGACCATAGTTCACAATTTGTTGCATATTTTTAAACAGCTAGAAGAGAAGATTATGAGTGTTCCCAACCCAA
>CM052437.1:91600769-91625546 GCA_028533085.1 Varecia variegata | reverse complement strand
GTAGAACTGCGGTTCTTAGAGACTGGAATGGGTAGGGGAAGAGGAGGATAGGGAGGAGTTTATCAACAGATACAAAGTTACAGCTAGATAGGAGAAATAAGTTCTGGTCTTTTACAGAACTGTAGACTGACCATAGTTCACAATTTGTTGCATATTTTTAAACAGCTAGAAGAGAAGATTATGAGTGTTCCCAACCCAATGAGATAATGAATGTGTGAAGTGATGAATATGCTAATTACCATGATTTGATAATTACATATTATATACGTGTATTGAAATATAATATCATAGTGTACTCTATAAATATGTCCAATTATTATGTATTAATTGAAAAGTAAAAAAGAAAATAAATGTTTATTCTTTTGAGGTACTTAGTTTGGGAGTTTTTGTTCTGTTTTGTTTTTTCTCCAAAATTAACCAATAAAGAATTAATAGGAGATGAGTCAATTCAGGCAGTCTGTCCATCTACATTCAAGTGACAATCACTCATTACCTAAGTTTAGGATTTATGTTAAATCTATGAGTTGAGGGCATTCTGTTGATAGTTGTCTGCACGATTTGCTTGAAGGTAATGCTTAATCCTTCTAAATTATCATGAAAAGACAACCCTCTTTCAATGAATTAAAACCCTCAAAAAATTCTTTAAACTGAATTAACAGTAAGGGAAGTGAAAATAAATGCCACCCCCCATACTTATCTTTAGATGGGAAAAATGGAGCTAGTACACATGAGACAATGATGAATCTGCCCTGGTATTAGCATATGTGTTGTATGCACATTTACATTGCCGAAACTATCAGAAAATTTGGGAGATTCAAAACCCTGTCTTAGTTTGGTTTAAAAACATGTCTAACCATCTGCCTGCACATATTTTAGCTTTTGTTCTATGGGGAAACTCAATAGAAATAACTTAAAAGTCTGCATTGCATATCATTAAAAAGAATTTGAAGCAACTCAATTCAAATATGGCTGCTTAATTACATACAGGAGGTGTGTAACATTTTGGTAAAGAAATGGCCCTATTGAAGACATTGTTATAAAGCAAGGTTTTAAGTCCAAATATTGTCATGGCTATAATTTAAAAATTCAGCAGCAAAATTAATGTGCTGGTGTTTTCCTTTGATTAATACAGTACATTTTATTTAAAGTGGTTTACTATTCCTTTTTGTTTTTGCCAAAAAGACCCAGTAGATGCTGACAAGGAAATAGAATATTGTGTGGGCCAAATTTCTGACATTCACTTTCCTCAGACATTAATTTAGTACAAAAGAGAATAATCTGTTATTCACAAAGATGAAAAAAAAATTCCTAGTACATTTTAAGCCAAATCTTTTCACTTAAAGGTTAGAGTGACTGAATATAATTTTCTCAGGAGGAAACCTTGTTGTTTGAAATGTCTAAGACAAGAATCATCAGAAGAAAGAGTCAGCTACATCTTGCCTATTGTAGGTCTTTGGATAGTTAAGGGCACCAGATAGGAGAAAATTCCATCTGTTTAAAACCAGAATTAATTTTTGATACAAGCTGTCAAAATAAAATAAAAAGAGAAAGAAATCAAACTACCCCTGAGGAATATAACATTGCTGAACCAGTTTGATGGGATATTAGAAATTATACCTGTATTTAATTAAATCTAGGCCAGAGGAGACTACCAGTTCAACTCTTTGAAACAAAGTTGGACATAAATAAACCTACATAGACCTTTACCGTCAGAGATTATCAAAGTGTTTTTGAAGGTGAATTACAAAGACAAAGGAAAAAAGAATTGTTGAATTTTTTGTTACAGTACTTTTTAAGTTCAATCTATTAAAATGTAAAATGTCTTTCTTTAGCTTAAAACTAGAGGTCAAACATGACTAGGGGAATTTTTAATTAATAGCAAATGTGGTAGTAAAGAACTGGTATACATTACTGAGGAAAACTGAATGAAGACTAGTCTACCTGTATTGGAACATAAATTGTATGCCTTTTAGATATTAAACAACAAATACATAAAATTACTAAAGAAAGAAAAAAGAGTAACTGTGAGTTTATAGACAAATATTTATAAATAAATATTTGCAAATACATATATATATGAATTTTGTTATATAAATCTGGTATTCATTTTCTTTGATACCAGAATAAATCTACTGATGTTTAAAAGAAAATATGTTTATTTGCATATTTTCACATAGTTGAGACTTTGGAAGAAACCAAAATGGTTTACTTTTAGAAGGAAAAATAAAGATGGCTTTATTTCAAATATTCTTTTACACCTATCAAAACATATGATCTGGGGTTAAACTTCCAGGATTCAAATCTCCACTCTGTATGCCAATTTAGTTGTAATTTTTAAACTCTCCAAACCTTAATTGAGTCAAATGATCCAATTTATCTCAGAGGTTAGTTGCAAGCTTTAAATGTGAGTTACACACACACACACACACACACATATATTTGTCATAGTGCCTGATTAAAAGAAAATGGATAGCACCAATATATGCTGATAAAGACCATTTACCATTTACTCCAGTGAAAAAAACAGTACAAGATCCAAAAAATTTCCTATGAATGGAGGGACTCTGTTAGGTTCTATTTAAGTTAGTTGTTTAGAATAGTATGAAAAGTTTTTTACAGGGCACTATGTTACCTTTTTACTGTAGTGCATTTAACTTTTCAAATTCTTGATATTACTGACATTTATAAAAGACTTACATGGTTTAATAATGAAACCCTATACTTATTGTGCTAATTACTAAATATTTATTGAGTACCTAATACATATCACTCCCTAAGCACATTTTAGTAGGAGAAGATGTATAATAAACAATTAGATGATTATGAGACACCCAAGTGTAGTATTAAAAAAGTAGCTTGAAATACAAGTCATAGCTCAGGGAAATGTTAGGGCTGGAATTAATAGTTAACAATGTATATTGCTAGATAGTTGGAAAACATTTTTAAAAAGTTGTCCATGTCCTTAAATACCTTATTTTTACCTTGCTTTTCACCTAAAACTTTTTCATAATTTAAGACTTAAGACATGTATTTTCTCTTCTTAGGAGTTTCCCATGGCCTGGAACAATTCAGATTAAGTTCTCCTCTTATATGTACATCTCTCTATCATTATAACACTTCTTTTACTCTGTGATGCAATTCATTATATTTTTATGTGACATCCTCACCGCAGGAGATTGAGAGCTCCCCGGAAAAGAATTTATGTCTTATTTCTTTTTGTTGGCCCAGTGGTTGGAAAGGTGCTTGGCTAACATGTGGTGCTCAACTCAAGACTAAATACAATAATGTTACACAAACAGGGAAACATTTCATGTAATTTTATTAACGGATCTATTATGGATAGAAAAAAATTATGTAGAACTGGTGAAAGGGAGCTGGATTTTGTATGTACAAAGGTACAAAGAGCATGAAACTCAAATTTTGAACAGGTGATTTGCATTTTACAAAATAATTCTCTTATGACTTGATGGAGGGTGGAATGGAGTGAAAATAATGGTGGCAATTTGGGAAATGGCTGAGGGTCTCTAGAGAATATGAATGCTCTTGCACTATGGGTAAAGTCTTAATTCCAGTAGAGAATGTGGATCTGCGGATAAATATGGGTAGCAGTTGAGGCATTTAATTTGAGAAATTGTAGAATGTGAGTAGTTTGCCAAGGACTGGTTTTTAGAGAATCATTTAAACAGAGCACAACAAAAGAAAGAAAAGAAAAAAGCTCAAGGACTGAAATAAAAAAGAGAAACTTGAGGTAGAAGATAACGACCAAAAGAAAGTGGTACGACAGGCAGGAAAGAGTTTCAACATGACGATGTGAATTAATACTAAAATTGTCAGTGAGATCAATAATATAAAACCCAGATCATCTATTGAATTTGACAGTGTGTTCACCATTAGAATTCTTAGGAGTATTTCTGTAGTGAAGAGCTGAAGGGTAAATGGGAAGTTAGAGAAAGAAAACAATTTGAGTATGGTGCACCATCACAAAGCTTGGAGGTCAAGAAAAAGAAAGAGATGTGATACCATTTCAGGGCAAAGGGCTTAATAAAGATTTGTTTTGTTTTGTTTTATGATAGAGGAGGTATGAGCATGTTTTATTTTCCAAATGGAAAGATCTCTCAGAATCATTTACTACTGCTTTTGATGCTCTCTACATTACAGTTAATGATAAAAATAAACATGTTCATGATTATACTTTACCTGCACTCCAGGCTTCTTGTGGGAAACAACTGTCTTATTTCTGCCATTAGTGTAGATTGAGGAAATTTCAAAATTTGATGTTTCTAAAATAATTGTTTCTGTGTGTCTGGGGATCAGGAATGAAGTGGTTTGAATTAATGGGGAACCTGCTTCATAGTCAACAGTCAATTGCACGTATTCCTTTCATGACTCACCAGACAAAATCTGCACATTTTTCTGCTCTAAGGTTATGACTAATGCAATGAAACACTTCTTGAAACTTAAGGAAAAAAAGTTTTATTTGAAATGTTTTAACAGTACCTGTAATCCATAAAATAGGTCTAAAACAAACTATTTAGAAGAGTGTAATCAGTCACAGACTAATTAGTCCACTGTAGCCAAAGGCTGTTTCAGAGCATTATCTGTCTAGCTGTTAGTGTTCAATTCCTGCAGCTACTTTTTAGAACTTCTGATATAGTAGCTTAAACAAATCCCTTCTCACAGATATTTATGAACATTAAGGTGTTCTGAGAGTTTACAAAACAATTAATTACCTTTGACTATTTTCAAGTTAAAATATAAAGCTAATATAAATACACACTCCAAATAATTAATATGACAAAATAGAGGCCATTCTAATAATAAGGAAATAGATAATTTTGTGTTTTATAGTTCATACAACACAGCCATGTTGACTAAACAAACAATAGAATCAGATCTGTGTTGTGTCTGTATGTGTATCTCTGTGTGTGCATAATAAATTATGATTTATAACTTCCACTAGTTTCTAGGGATCAGTACTGGAAACTAGAGGGCTCTTTCTTTGCTAAGCACAATAATGGCTATGGATATGCAAGTTTTTAATATATTTGGAGCAGAACAGAATTGCTTTGTATAATAAATCAAGAAAACCACTGAGTTTTCAGTGGGAGATTCAGAGGGGGAAAAAAAGCCACTGAAACACTAGACATTAAATTGAAGAGTAATCAGAAAGCAGAGGAAACTTGGATCTGTAATGTAGTCAAGAGAAATTGGGTTGGCAATGTTACCTGGGACTTTGGGCATTGAAATGCTGATCACTTGGAAAATGGGAAGTCCCTGAAGTTCATTTATTGGTGCATGTGATACCAAGAGATATTTGGAATGTGTAGAAAATAAAAGAACAGGCATATAGATAATTTTCTGCAGTTGTTTGAAAATGTATATATTTTTTCAAATTACACCTTTCAAGAAAAAGAAAACAGACAAGTCAGAGAACATAGATGTATTTCATTTTAATTTATAAAGAAGGGACTTGTTTGTTGCTCCTTTAATAAGAATAATCCAAGGTTAAGATGGGAGCCAGGACAACTATGACATGTCAAGTTTCACAGTTTTCTTCCTGACTTAGCTTCCTGACTCAGAGCATTTGAAATAAATGTCAAAAATGCTTATATGAATTACAAGACCTCAATGATCTGGCCCTGTCTTCTTACAGTTTTATTTTATTTTGTGTTTTTTTAAATTTCAAAATATAGGGAGTACAAGTGCTTTTTGTTACATGGATGAATTGTATCATGCTGAAGTCAGGGTTTTCAGTGTACCTATCACCAGAGTAGTGTACACTGTACTCAGTAGGTAGATTTTTATCTCTCATCCCCCTTCCCCACTTCCCCCCTTCTTAGTTTCATTGCAGCTCTTGATGACCACGTATATCCTTAATTTAGCTCCCACTTATAAGTGAGAACATGTGGTATCTGCTTTTCCATTCCTGAGATACTTCAGTTATGATAAGGGTCTCCAGTTCCATACAAATTGCTGCAAAAGACATTATTTCATTACTTCTCATGGCTGAGTAGTACTCCATATATACCACATTTTCTTTATCCACTCATCAGTTGATAAGCACTTATGTTGATTCCATATCTCTGCAATTGTGAATTGTGCTGTGATAAACATTTCCTTTGAGAATATACTTGGTAGTGGGATATCCCGATTGAATCGTAGGTCTACTTTTTGTTCTTTAAGGAATCTCCATACTGCTTTCCATAGTGGTTAGACAAGTTTACATTCCCACCAGCAGTGTATAAGCATTCCTTTTCACAGCAACAGCATCATCTATTGTTTTTTGACTTTTTTATAATGGTAATTCTGACAGGGGTAAGATGGTATCTCATGTGGTTTTAATTTGCATTTTGCTGACAATTAGGGATGTTGAGCATTTTTTCCTACAGAGTTTTATTTTAAATGGATATTTCTCCTTTTTCTATGTTGTATTCTGGAAATGAATATAGGTATTTTATTATTTCTGTAACTTTTCACATTTTTTTTATTAATCTGAAAATATTATCTGTCCCTGAAATTCCAGTCTTGTGTATCTTTGATTTTGTAATAAATATTCACATTACTTCTCCATTAGACCGTATAGTCCATGATGGCTGGTTTGCCCTCTCTGCTACTCTCAGTAACAACCAAAATGCCTATAGCTGTAATTGGTGCTTAATAAATACATTTGTAGATTAAGTGAATAAAGGATTGCATTAAATGCTGAAAGACAGCTCTAAGTACAGTAGTTCCCCCTTATCTGCAGTTGTGCTTTCTGCAATTTCAGTTATACAAAAATAGTTGAGTATAGTACAATAAGATATAATTGAGAGAGAGAGAGCACATTTATGTAACTTTTATTACAGTATATTGTTATAATTGTTCTATTTCATCATTAGCTATGGTTAATCTTACTGTGCCTAATTTATTAATTAAATCTTATCATAGGTGTATATGTATAAAAACATAGTATATGTAGGGTTTTGTACTATCCATTATTTCAGACATTCATTGGGGATCTTGGAACACATCCCTCATGGCTAAGGAGAGACTACTCTAAATATTTTGTCCAAGCATTATTACCCAAAAAATCATGAACAATCTTATAAATAAAAACAAAAATAATATTTAACATCAATTGGGAACAAACTGTATATCAGACATATATACAATTATTCTCTCTACAACCCTATAAGATAAGTTCTATTTATGTCCTTATATCCATGTTGCATATGAGACATTTAGACATAGGTAAGATAGGCAAACCATACAAGACCATAAGACTAGTGACTCGCAGAAGGGATATACCATTCCTGGCAGTTTATCTCTGACTCTTTTAACTATGATGGACCTCTTGGTTTTCCTTAGAAGGTCAAAGTATTTAATAAATAATGGCAATTGTATTTATCCCAGAAAAGTGTGACCACACCATTCATTAGTTCATTAAAAAAAGATTTCTTGACTGCTAGTTCAATGTATAGACACTATGCTATACGTTGGGATATAATGAAGCAGGAATAGATGGGACATGACCCATGAAGCTGACTGTTCTGAATCAGAGCCAGTGTAACATCAAGATTAGCATTGTTGGCCCAGAGAAAGCCAGTCACATCCACCACTTAGTTCTGTGACCTTGGGATAGTAACTTAATTTTTTCTTTCCTCAGTTTCCTCATCTGTTATAATTACCACTTCACTGGATTATATGAGTCAATCAATACATGTAAAATTTTCAATACAGAGAATTTCACACAGCCATAACTGACTTCCCTTTGGTGGTAGGGTCAAACACTAAGAATTAATCATGCTAAACAATTTAAGTACTCCAGAAAAAGGTAGTGAAATAATCTTATTTGAGCATTGATCAAATAATCTCTCCTACTCTTGGGATAAGGGTGTCAGGAAGCAACCCATGCAGGGTGAGAAATTAGTACAGGAAAGCCAACTTATAAAGGCTCTGGGACAAATGTGGTACCCTGACTATGACCATAAAAAAGAGAACAAAACTTCATATATCAGAGAAGAATAAATTCTCTGGAAATCCTTGAACAATGGATGACCCTGGACCAACCCATTTCATAAAGGTATTCAATCAAGACCTGACCTTTCCCTTGAGCCCACACCAGCAGGAAACTTTGAGGTTAAGACAAAAATGAAGAGAGAGATAAATGCAAGTAACATCCCATTCTGAAACTCTCTAGATAATAGACCTGGTTATAGCTAGATCCATTTATTTTCCTATCTTTCTCAGTTTTTAAATCTATTATATAAAACAAAAATAAGAGAGAATAAAAAGACACACTAGAAAAGCAAAAAAAAATAAACAAAGGCAAAGCTAGTGACAAATCTCTTTCATTATTTATGTTTGCATATTTTTCCCGGCATCTAAAGAAAGATCTGTTGATTTGTGCTGTCCTGACAAAAGTATTTTTATGAGTTCTGTTGACATCAGTAAACATACTGATATTTATACTTATCATTTCCTAAAGATAAAGAAAATGATATTAATAAGATACTAACTAGAAACTATAATGGTTCTATAGAAACTCATTATGTATAAAAGAAATAAAAGAATATGATTCACTTATAATGTGATTATTTCAAGATTGTTGGAAGAATTATCAAATTTAAACACAGTAGTTGTTACAAATTTCCAGCCATTTTATTTTTCCGTATTCCTTAGAAATTGTTAAGAGACCGAGGTCCAAGTCAGAAACTCAACTTTAAACACTCATAATTAAGTGTATGGATAATATTCAAAATATTTCATGGGCACCACTGTTATGTAAATTAATATATAAATCAATATATTAATAAATTTATCTCTCTTTTGTTATTGAAACAGAATAAATTAAACATTTTAAAAGTACTTAAGAAGTGACTTATGGGAAGCTATTAGCTAAAGTTCATTTATTAAAAAGGAGTAAAACAAAAGGAGAGAAGATGAGAAAGATCACAAAGAAAGTTTAAATGGTGTTTATCCAATGCTCAGGGGTTCCCACCGAAGCTTCTTGTTCCATGTGAACAAGAATGTGAAGGAGCAGGCAGGAGGAGAGACTCCTGTGTCTTGCAGAGAGTGGGGGAAGGAGGGGAAGGAGGGGGAGGCCACGTTGTCACACCACCAAGATATATGAGGTGTGGTCCTGATAGCTGGGATTACATGAACAGTTTCCTCCCCACAAACCTTATCAAAAGGAGCCAAAATGAAAGTCCCCTCTTCTTCCATGCCCCTTGTCATGCCAGCCACCATGATGGGATAGTTTTCAAATAAAAATCCTCCAGATGAATCTGAGGAGTGACTAGTGTCCACATATGTATATACTTCACACGACTGTTTGATGTCTTTGGGTCTTACTAACATACCCAGCGAGAGCCAGAGTCTGGACAAGGTTAGGCATGTGTGTGTGTGTGTGTGTGTGTGCGTGTGTGTGTGTGTGTGTGAGAGAGAGAGAGAGGGAGGAAGGGAGGGAGGGAGAAGGTGGGGACACACAGCATGTCTCCCTCAGCTCTGTGGAGCAGCCTTCCTCTCCCATCCAAGAACTAGCAAACCATGAGGCAACTCTTCACAGTTGACATAGTTCGCCCCCAGCCCACATATGCTTCAAAATCTCTGCTCTAATTTCCAAATTAGAATTTCAAAGCAGGTTTTGTTTGCTAGATAAAGCATATTTGGTAGAATGCATACTGTTAAATAATTTTACCATTTACTGCAATTACTATTATACTATTTCCCAACCATTGTACAAATACTGTAGTTCAATTTTTTATTATACTCACTCTACCTGTGACTGTAAACATTAATTGACTATCATGTAGGCCTCGGATTGTTTACATTTTGTTTGACCTGTGTTCAGTTCTCCCTATTTGTTTCAGTCTCGGATTAATGCCGACATGTTGTTAAAAGTCATCCTCCTGCTGTCTGTTCTATTACTATCATGTACTTGTGTAATTTAAGACAACGCTGTTGAAGATGTTTGACATTTCCTGCCTTGCACTCGCTTTGCTTTGTCAACAGAGTGCGTATTTGACTCAAGTACAATAATTTTTTCCTTGCTAAATTTTGTCTCAAATAATTGTGAACATATGTGTCTAAGAGATGAATAGAATTAACTTTAATATCCAGAAATACTTTGTTTAATTTAATAGGCTTTTAAGACCCTTGTCTAAGAGGAAATATTAAGTTATTTTACCTGATTGCTATTATAGAGATTCAGTTTCCTTCTGGAATACATTGATGAATTTTTCATAGTTTCTATACATGAGGGGTTTTTTAACACCAATGTTATCTTTACCATTATGTATCATTGAATGCTGAAGGATTAGAACTCTGTTTTGGGATTTGTAAAAGTTAAAATACTAACTATGGTTTATAATTGTGTTATGAGATGTGAGAGAGGAATAAAAAAGCACTGTATTTTAATTCTATCCTAATTTAATAGTTTGAGTGAATTTAATTACTGAGAATAAGTATATAAATTTATTAATTATATATGTAAAAGGACCAAAAAGGATTATATCTTTGTATGAAAGATAAGCTTTAAATATTAGACTTAGAAGTTGCTCCTGGATATAACTATTTGAAATTTGTGAGCAGTTTTCATCATAGGAAAACAGAAAATAAATACTATGTGTGCATGTCTATATTTTCAACTGCTTTAACTCTATAAACATAAGGCATATTCTGAGGTTACTAATGGAAAATATGTTGATCCTAGTAATAAATGCTTCTTTTAAATTCTCCTAATTATGTTAACTAGTGGAAGAGATGAAGCTTGGAAATTAATCAATGAACAGATCTTAAAGGGCCCTTCCAATAATGTAGAGTTTTGATTTTGTCCTGAGGGAAATATGGGGTTTCAATACTGGTTTCAACTCTCAGGTCATTCATGTCTCTACCAAATGTCACTTCCTCAGACAGGTCTTCCTTGACCATCTGATCCAAAAATGAAAGACTCTGTTCTTCTCTTTTGTCTTTATTTTTCTTCATAGCACTGGTATTGCCTACCATTATTTTATTTACCTATATTTTTTCATCAATTTGCTTAATGTTTAAATTTTTCACTTTCTAATTAAAATACAGCTCCATATGGCAAGAACTATATTTTATTTTTGTTACTATTGTCAATCACTGTAGTACTCCCAGAACCTACAATAGTACCTGGAAAATAAGTAAAGTTTGAATAAATGAATGAATGAAAACTAGTATAGCGAATGTGTGAATTGCACATAATCAGTTCATCTGAAAAACACATTGGAAACTCCACCTAACCAGAAAGTAGATAAAATCTGAAAGTTAAAATGTCACACAACAGTCTAAAATACCAAAGGCACAAATTTGTTTGCTAGTGTAAATGCTTCATAAGTACTGAGAAAGATCTTTGCCTTTCTCATAAATCTTATTTACTATTAGTTACATGTTAATCTTATTTATTTGGTGACTTGATTTTCAGACCTCCATTAAATTTGAAAAGAAGAGTATTAGAGAAACAGAAAGGTGTTGTACTTTGCAGCCATAGAAATCTTTTTTTAAATTTAAATATCATCAAATTAAATTACTCCTTATACTGTTTTGAATGGTGTCCCCTATACTTCATGTACATCCATACCTGTGAATGTAACTTTATTTGGAAATTGAGTGTTTGCTGATTTAATCAAGTTGAGATATGGGCGTGCTAGATTAGAATGTAGCACAAAGTCAATGATGGAGATTCTCCTAAGGAGAGGGATGTTTAGAAACACAGAGACACACAGAGGGAAGAGAGCCAAGTGAATACAGAGGCAGAATTGGAGTGATACAGCTACAAACGAAGAAACACATGGATTGATTACAAGCTACCACCAGAACCTAGCATAATGCGAGGCAGGATAGCTTCCTAGAGTTTTCAGAGGGAGTATGGCTCTGCCAACACCTTAATTTTAGATACCTAT
The DNA here is from genome assembly GCA_028533085.1 of Varecia variegata. Taxonomy (NCBI): domain Eukaryota; kingdom Metazoa; phylum Chordata; class Mammalia; order Primates; family Lemuridae; genus Varecia; species Varecia variegata. Next base: position 91,613,640 of record CM052437.1, on the reverse strand, counting down.
CCTCCATAACTGTTAGAGAACAAATTTTTATTAATTTAAGCCACCCCATTTGTGGCAATTTGTTACAGAAGCCCTAGTAAACCAATGTAACTCCTCATTCAAAATGTTTCTGAAGCTTATAATTATGTTAGCCATAGCACTGAATAGTGTAAGTTGCATATAATATGTGCTTGATAAATGTTTGGTAAGCCTGGAATAATAACAATCTCACAAAAGTAAAAGATTTGGTTGGATATATTAAGATGTGCCTCAAGTTACAGGAAAGAATCAGGGGTCTTGGAAAGAAGAGATTCAAATCACCATCAATGTCCATTTGTGAGGTATATCAGTTAAGATGCCCATGGGCTTAAATAATGAAGGCCATATTTATTTCTATAACATTTCCCAGGATAGAGTATGTCCAGAGTTGGTTGTTTTAGTGACTCATTGCACTCAAAGACCTGCTCAACTTCTATAAAATTATATTGGCTTTTACCCTCATGGTTGCAAAATTCAAAATGAATATGGAAGTTCTGAGTGCCATGTCCTTCAAGAAGCCTAGAGGGTAGGTTCCAGGCTTGTGGTTTCTAAGCTTGTATGTGTGAGTGTTTTAAGTTAAAATAATTCATACTCCATCCAAAATAATTTATCACTCAATTTTCTTTGGCCAGCATCATATCATATGCCTATGCCTTAACCAATTAGCAACGAAAATGAGATTACCAGGTTTGGTTTGTCAAGATTCACTCCATGGGTTAGGCAAGAGTTCAACCTCTCCTGAAGGACAGTTTCACCCATGTCATGGGGAACAAATTGGATTTCATTGGCAAGAAAGATTTTGGAGATGACTATTAAGCAGTTTTATGGTGTGAATGTGTACCCCAAAAGTTCATATTTTGGAATTTAATTGCCATTGTACAGTATTAAAAGGTGAGGACTTTAAGAGGTGATTATGTCAGGAGTGCTCCACCCTCATGCATAGATTAATGTGGCTATCTTGGGAGTGGATTAGTTATCTTGAGTGAACTCCTACTAAAAGGATAAGTTCAGCCCCATTTTCTCTCTGTCTCATCTGCTCTCTGGCCATGTGATACCTTCTACCATGAGATGACACTTGCCAGATGGCAGTGCCAGTCTCTTGGACTTCCCAGCCTCCAGAACCATGAGTCAACTAAACTTCTGTTCTTTAAAAATTACCTACTCTGTGATATTCTGTTATAGTAGCAGAAAAAGGGATGAAGACAAGTAGCAAACAACTGTGTCCACCACAGAGTTTCAATATGGAAGCTGCAGAGACTGTGGCAAGACATGAGTGTCTTGATAATGTGATTATCAACACTCTCCCAGTTTCTTTATATTTCTTTATTATAGTAATCAAACTCCTACTAGAAAATTATTCAACATTTCTGACTTCTAGCATACAGGGGATTTATATTCAGAATATTTTTTGTACAATTATAATAAGTAAAAAACATAGAGCATAATATAATTACTCTTACATAAGTAAAGCTGCTGAGCTTCTTGAAATTTTTTTGTTTATTTCATTCCAGGAGGATGGTCAAAAAATAATTGGTATTCATTTCATTAAGACCCATTCTTCCTCTTCTTAAAGGTCCATGATTAAACTATTTACAGATTATTTTATCAAATATACAGACTATGCCTTAGATTTAACAGCCATGCTCTTTAATTATTTTGATTTTGTAACTATTAATAGGATTAGTGAAGTACTTAAAAAATTAAAGTAATTGGAAAACATTAATTTGAAGACATTATATTATCAAGTCACTAAATTAATAAACATCTATTCGAATAGAAATATGTGCATACAAGTGTGCCAAAGCATTGCGCGTATGTGGATGTGCAGTTTGGTGACTAAACTCTTGCTTGGTAGTCACCAATAGGATGTTATGGTCTCTTTGCTTTCTTAAGCAGTTGAGGAAGGGGTTGCTATAGAGTGTATTTCTCAAAGCTTGGGATTCCTTGGAGTTCTCTAAAAGCAGCCTTGGAGGGTAAAAGAAAGGAGTTAAGAAAGCAAGGCTCTGGGGTCCCTCCAAATTCCTCCTCACCAAGGCAAATGCTACCTTTTTGGTCTTATACATCAGAAAGTCATGTAAGAGTTAAGGCAGAAGGAATGAAGAAAGAAAGGAAGAAGACGATAATAGAAAAATATATATGTATATATGTAAATATATGTATATATAAATAAATGTATGTATATATGAATGTGCATACATTTAATTTATTGGGACTATTGGCTCTTGATCTTTTTATGGCAAATATAATGATTAGTCATCCAAGAAGAGATTATTATTTTTTAATCTAGATATTTTTATGTCAATCAGGTTCCCCTAAAACAGAGACTTGCATTCAATAAACAAAGAGGTTCATTAGGGAATGCTCTTTAATAACACTGTAAGGAAGTGAGGGAAGCAGGACTGAGCAGAGGGCAAGGTTGAACTGCAATGCAGCTACGGCAAAGGCCTCTGCAAATACCTGAGGAAGTCCTGGATCTGGAGTGGTGCTTCAGAAGTGTCTTATCGAGGCAAAGGGCCAGGCTTTTGTACTCAGACCCGTATTTGCCAGTGGAAGCAGTCTGCTCCTGAAAAGGTGACCTAGCCTTGGGTGACGCAGCTCTTCTAGCTGAGGGGAAGCCTTTGCCAGCAACGCTCCGGGCGGCTGGGGGGTGAATGCGTTGGTCCTGAAGGTGGAGTCTGGCGCATGCCTCACAGCACCTGCTACAGGAGTTACTAGACTTTCTCAATTGTTTTTTCAGAAAATAGATCATGTTACCCCCCTATTCAACTTGCCCCTGCCCCGTGTATATTCACACAGAGTTGTACTCTTTCTTCTCTTTTCTCTCTAGAGAAGGTAGCCAGGGAATTCAAGCCTCACTGCCTTGAATGTAGTAGGATGATTATTGCAGAGATACAGATGGGGAGAGAAAGAGTAATTTAAACTTTGGACTCTCAAATTGATACTAGAAAAAATAGTCCTGGGAGAAAAAAGCTTTTTGCTTTTTACGGTTCCCGGATATGGATTTCACACACACACACACACACACACACACGCACACGCACATGCACAAGAGCACACACACACACACAAAGGTTTCTGAATGTCTCCAGTGTATTTCGCAAAGAAAAGGCAGTCCTCCCCACTGGTCCAGACCAGATGCAGTTCCCACAGGCTTGGAAGAAGAAGGTCTGCAGGGCCCTCAATGGCTGTGATGCTGCTATGACGTGTGGCCGAGCACTGTGCCGTGGCATACGGTGAAGACGGACCCTTCTGATGGGCAGGGGTTCCAGAACAGAGAGGATCTACCCCTGCTTTCCTCTGAGACCACGGGAGGTACAAGCTCCTCCAAATTTTCTGTTTCCATGGCAAGAGAAGCTAGCCTGTGACACTCGGTCTCTCTGGGTTGTGGGGCTGCAGGCAGCCTCACAGAGCTCCGTCGTGTGAAGCAGCTCCACGGTGTGCTAGTTACCTCTTCAACCCACTGTGTCTTGGGCAGAAATTTCTACTCATTTGCACTAATTTTTACTTTCACCAGTCTGGTGAAACAGAGCACTCACACAAACAGTTGCATGAGGCAGGTTTATTACTCAGAGACAGGCAGTAAGGGAGAACAGTCACCCGGGGTTCACAGTGAGCTGGTCCCCCAGGGCTCAGGAAGCCTCCCAGGCCAGATGGGGTCTCAGCTGCAAGTGCACCACAGCTGTGGGGGCACATTAACTGCTGGGATAGAACATTACAGGGCGTCCTGTTCTAGGAAGGACAGCAACAGAGCCTGGGCTATGAGGGTCAGTTCCTCCTTATCTCAATATACCACATTCTCAGCACATTCTACAGTTACATTTTGAGCATTAAAAACAAGAAAAGGGGGAGAACTGAGTCAGTTCACCCAAACTTTCCCACACTTAGCACCCCCCAAAGGGTGATGAGGACACCAAATTTTACTTATATGACTAAATCTGGCATAAATATGATACTAAAACCAGGCTAATACAGAGAGGGCTTAAAACTTTGGCAAAATGATACCATCAGTAAATAAATCATAGATTGTTTGGCTGGGGACCATTTGGGAAAGATGCTGTCTCCCTCAGAATATCAGTGTGGAGGTATGGCCATGTCCAGTGGGAATTTAAAGTACATCTCAGTGGAGACACATACCGACGAGCACAAATGTCTTCCCACAAAGCCACGGTGATACATACATCTTCCAGCACTTAAATAGAACTTAGATGTAGCCAGTGGAAAGCACAGATATAAAGTACTGAGTTATGGAAGAAAATACAGTATAAATGTATTTAAAAATCTCTGAACTGGCTTTATTAAGATTAAATTTCTTAATATTTTCTAGACTGTTCCCACTACTCTGAAAAATGATAGAACAAGATAGGGTTGAGGTTGAATATCAAATAATAAAGGCAGCTACATTTATTGCAAATTTGAATACATAGCTTGAAAATACCATGGCCCATACAGAAAAAAGTAAATAAAACAATAAAAGCAAAAATTCATAGATGCAAGAAGAAAGTAGAGAAAGTAGAAGGACAGAAGCATTTTATAATTTTTATTTACTAAATCTGGCAACCCTGCACAGGTAGGGAGTAATATATACTGAATTGAGCCGCCTTGCAGTTCAAAACTAAGCAGTAAAGTCCAGACAGAGAGGACCTCTTTACTTTATAATGGAATTATTGCCTAAGCTGCATCTATTATTTAAGAAACACTGTGGCTAAATATTGAACCATCGTAGCCCACACTGTGAAGCCTGAGATAGCTGAGGTGCCTCTGGCCATGCTGCCTGTATTAAATATATGCCCAGCAGTCCCTGATTCCTAAGTGCCCTGCAGTTTGTAACTGACATTCTCTTCGGGCCCTCATTGCTGCTTCTTGTCCCTGATCCCCACACAGGGACACCTTTGCTTTGCTGAGGCTAACAACCAAAGTTGCCCAAGGTTCTCATCTTTGCTTCAAGGCCAGCTTGTTCCTTTCTGGCTAGCAATTGTGTCTGGACATTGGAATCCCTCTATGTGTTTTAGAGCTTTACTGATGTCTTGGCCCCACCCTCAAAAGTTCTGATATAAACTGTCTGGCATGCTTCCAGGTGACCCTAATATGCAGCTAAAATTGAGAATTTCCAGGTGATGCTGACGCTGCTAGTCTAGAGAACCACTGCTATCTAGAAACAACTACTCAGCTGTACATAAGGCCACAGTCAACATAGTGGGTGCCCTGAGCATTTAAAAATCCCCTTTCCTAGTCCTCAAAATCCAATTGACCTGGTCTCTAAACAATATCAAAATGAAGAATGCCTCACCCACCCCAAAACATCAAAATTTTGGGGTCACATACCCAATGTCACCAAAAGCCTATTCACATGTTTTTTTCCTTCCACAAATTCATGGGTGTGACCACCTACAAAAAAAAAAAAATCACTTCATTTTTATCTCTCTTCCTTCAGTACTGGAATCTTTGAGGAGACCCAAGAAACATCATCCCTTTTCCCTGCCCAGCTCCTTAGCAAATTGAGACATAACACAAAGAAATGGCATCTCCAGAACAAATATCATCTTATTTTTGACAAAGACCAAGTTAAAGGCCTGACTTTAACTCTGTATTTGGCCCATGCCTGGTAGGTAATTCAGCCTAACTGCAGTTATTAAGTGATTACATTTTATTCCTATATTAAAGACTAAATAAAATGTCAGTTTTAATTAGGGGATTGCTTGATGTATTCAGAGAAAATCAAATCAGAACACCAGAGTAGTAGAGTAAAAGGAGTTGGGTGATCTTACTTTATTACTAATCTTTATTTGACAGCTTAAAGGATCCATTTCCACATGAATCCTATAAATATCAAGTTCTCTGGAGTACTCATTTAACCTGCAATGCTCTGCTTACTTCCCTATTTGCCCTATCAGATTTTAAGCTCCTTGAAGGAATGGAACTATTTCTTTTATCTTTACCTCCAGCATCCAGACTACATAGATGACACAATGGATATCAGTTAAAATAATCATAATGCAATATGATAAATGCCACCACAAAGTTAGAGACAGAAGGATCCCTCTTTGATCTCATGAGATCGTAGAAAAATTTTAAGACCCAGAAATGGTGGAAGAGCCTTCTCAAGTACAGATACCGTCTTATATAAAGGTGAGAAGGAGCAAAAGAATATATTTACACATTTAAAAGTCATCAAGTAATTAATGGACCTGAATATCAGTGTATATATGAGGATACACTGTGATGTTTGGCTGAAGCAAATTTATGAAGTCTCTGGTCACCATTCTCAGGGGTTGAGGCCTGTGCATTCCTCAAGCAACTGTTATGCAGAGAGCTAGACAGTTCCCAAAAGGAACTGCACTGGCGGATCTTTTAAGAATATGTTGCACCGTGAATTATAACACCTAAACTGGATTCTGGTCTGCTTCATAGCTACAGGTAAAGCCATGGAGCTACAAACATTTCCTTGACTTTTAATCTGTTTGCCTGGAAGCAATGTGTTAGAGACTTTAGATCTTTTTATTTTTTTTTCTTTTCCCTGTCATGAGGCCAAATAACGACAATAATGATGATAGTGGTAACAATAGTATTCTTATGATAATATGTAAGAGTTGGCTAGACAAACTAAACTACCAAGAGAGAATGTGAAGCTGTGTTTGAGTGCAAACCTAGTGATGGCTTTAATTACCTGAGTTACTTCATCTCTTTGCCTTTCATTCCTTTTATCTGTAAAATAGGCTTATAGTATTTACCTCATAGACTTGTCGTGAAGAATACATGAATGTTATTTACTTGGATTGGAGACTGGCAGAGTAAACACTACATAAATAGTGTTTACTAAATAGTGTTTACATAAATAGAAAAATAAACTTATTTTTCTGATATTTACTTACATTTCCAATAAAATGAAATTTGTATCAATCAATATTTATGTCCTTCGGATTATGCAATCTTTAGGTTTTCTTAGGAATTTAAGTTGTGATTTTTTTTTATTGTATCTGCAAAAGTCCAGTTGGCCAAAGACTAGAAAGCGAAAGTTGTCCATCTAGGAACAAATAGTACTTTTGTACATTTTAAAGGAGTTTACATTCAGGACATATTCAGTCCATAGCAGTCTAAGTCAGATGCTATGTGTTCAGCGCATGATAAGGACTGGATTTGTTTAACAATCTCTTTTGGGCTGCCATGTAGAAACCTCATAATATCAAATGCATATCACTATTTGAGAATTGTAATAAAAAATTATCTCAAAAATAACAATCAATTCTATGAGCTTGACTTACAGATATCTGGTCCCTGAATCTATAAACTTTGCAAAGTATATTTATGTCAATGACATTCTCGATAATTTTATAAAACAGTGATATGATCCTTAAATATTGTTTTTTTTTCTTTGAATTGCTATCTAAATACAAAAGTATTTTATATATGAAAAAATTGACATGTAATTACTTAAATATATGTAGATATAGATATGAACATGGACATAAAAAAGATATGGATACATATTAATATTACCTATTCTTGGAACATAAGCCATTTGGTACTTCTAAAATCTCTCCTAAAAAAAAGAAAAGTACAGTGTTATGGCTAAATAAATGATTAAGATTAATTTTAATTTATTAAAATTAAGTTATTAAGATTATTTTTCAATTTCACTTGTATTTTTCAACATCACTGATATTAAAGCATTTCTTTTGTATAAAAATTGTTCTTTTTTAAACAGAAACATTTTGGTTTAGAGATCAAAAACATGACTAAATATCATTGATCATTCAAATTATGAATTATATTATAATTTCCATTGTTTAAATCTCTGTTTTGGAGGGAACCTAGAGGATTATATGACATTATTTTAATTATGTTTAGGAATATTCTATGCAAATTAAGCATAATAAGCATACTAAAATTGTCATTACTCTATCATTTGTATTGTAACCTTTTTGTGCTGTACCATAAGTAAGAATCAATATATCCTTCAAAGAGAATAATACTTGGAACTGTTTTTCTCATAAACATATTTTGTACTTTGAGAACAGAGATTTATTCTCTGACTCAGCGAGAAGCCAACAGAAGTATGCGTATTTCATTTCTATTAAATGTCACTTTAAGTCAATGTGAGTTTTGCAAAATTCTAGAGGGTAAATGACAATCTAGAGGTTACAAACAGGTCCATGGTTTCAGAGGAGCAGAAGCAGAAGTAGAAACAAATGGGATTACTTTAAAATAATTGTATACAATGTAGGACATAGTAACTAACTCTCCTTTGTCTTTTGAAAGTCCAGGTACACCGTGTTCTTCTTATTCTTATACTTCTAGAAATATTCCTCAATGGGGAACTCCCAGACGTTCTGCTTATTAACCTCATTAGTACCCTTTCATGTACGATGTGCTGACTAACATGATCTTATGGTGGAAAATCTGTCACGAACAAGTGACTTTCCCTCTGCACTCACAGAAATGTTTCCAGGAGAACCTCTGGTGAACACATGTAAGTTGCAGGCATTTGCTTGCCAAATGCCATCTGTGTTGATGTATAAAATGCTCTAGGAACACAGAGAAGCATTTAATGAGGGAATCTGAACTCTTCTTTGTCATAACCTTTTAAGATATTTTTTTCATCTGACTTTATAGAGAGTATGAAGATTCTTAAAAAGAAAATGATTGTTTTACTGTATTATAGACTTACAAAAGAATTAAATTCAGCTTAAGATTGTAATATCTTTTTAAGAAAGGAATAATATATGCTAAACACAACCATAAACGTTGTAAAGGTTAAGAACATTTTAAACTTTATTATTATTATAATCATATATGATTAAAATGGTGATTTATTTTTTTAATTGTAATCACTTAGAAGAAAAATTAAGACCAGACATTTTAAGGGAGAGGCAGTAGTGGCTCTACTTTAAAGACATTCAACTTAGGATGCTTTCTGAGAGAGTTCATAGGAATCAATGTTTCAAAAGAAATTAATTCTTTAATGGGATAAATTTATTTGTTGGAAAAACATAATTATTTTAAAGTTATTATTTTATTCTTTTCACCATCCCTAATCATTGATGAAGTTAATATTACCTCAAATCTGTAGAATACAATGGCACAAGTATGCTAATTGTGAAAGGCAAAAGAAAACATAGCAAACATGGGCCGGGCGCTGTGGCTCACGCCTGTAATCCTAGCACTCTGGGAGGCCGAGGTGGGAGGATTGTTTGAGCTCAGGAGTTCAAGACCAGCCTGAGCAAGAGTGAGACCGTTTTTCTACTAAAAATAGGAATAAATTAGCTGGACAACTAAAAATATATAGAAAAAATTAGACGGGCATGGTGGCGCATGCCTGTAGTTCCAGCTACTCGGGAGGCTGAAGCAGGAGGATCGCTTAAGCCCAGGAGTTGGAGGTTGCTGTGAGCTAGGCTGACGCCACGGCACTCTAGCCTGGGCAACAGAGTGAGACTCTGTCTCAAAAAAAAAAAAAAAATAGCAAACTTGCTTCCACTGTGGTAGGCAAAAGTGTAAAATGGCTTCCAATATTCCCACTTCCTGGTGTAAAGGATACAATGGAATGTCACTCATTTGTTTAGATCACCAATCGGCTTTGAGTTAATCAAAAGGAAGATTATCCCAGGACATCTACCCTAGTCAGGTGCCATTTTAAGAGGATCCTTAGAAGAAGATGGACATTAATAGTGTTGAAAGGTCTGTAGAGGGAGCTGTGTGGCAAGAGCTGTGTGAGGAGTATTTAGGGACTGAGAGCAGCTCCTGGCCAGCAAGAGAACAGGGCCTCAGTTCCACAGCAGCAGAGCTGAATTCTGCCGACAGCCACATGAATTTGAAAGGAATGAGCCCCAGAAAGGAATGCAGGCCCACAGACTGGATTTAGGATTTAAAATCCTGATGCAGGATCTCAGGATAAGTGCCTATGCAAAGAACCCATTTCAATTGTGCCTGGACTTCTGGCCTACAGAAACTGTGAGATAAGGAGGTGTTTCAAGCTGCTAAGTTGGTGGTAATTTGTTATACAATAGAAAACAAACAGTACTTGGCAGGTAGGGATAAGGTGAGATGAGAGGAGATGTATGGAAGTTCATTTTGGTTAAAATTCTAAAGCCATTTTATAAATTGTTTCCAGGAGGTAAGTATACCACAAGTATAACTCATTGAACAGTTCTACATTGTAATCCTGTATTTATTCTTTTACTATAGAGAGCTATGATAATTCTTTGATAACTATTATAAAATATTTGAAATTTATCCATTGACTGCTCATCTCTCTGTGAAATGCTATTGGATTAATAAAAACTTATTAAAGAAGTGTAATCATTGTGAGGTATGAATATAACTTAAAATATTATACAATCTGAATTTCTTTGAAGATGCTAATTAAATCATTACTAGACTTATAATAATGTATGTGAAGATGATCTGGTTAAACTAAAAATTAGGACATCTATAAAGTATGAGATATGTTAATAAATTACAGGGATAGAAAAAAACACTATCTCTTTTTAGACAGTCATATCTACAGTACATATATCTATGTACATGCACACATATGTGTTTATAAATGTGTATACAAAAACCTTTTTTATCTCTCTCACACAAATGAGCAACTTTGCATAGTTTTGACAGATAGTAGTTGCTCAACAAATATGCTTCATTTTTCATATACCATATAGATCTGGAAGATAATATATAGTGCTTTAATATTCAATCAAATTCCCTAATTTTTATGTATTCTTACAGATATTTCTAATCAAACACAGTATCTTTGAATTTCCTTAAGGGAGACATCAAGCTCTATAATTTTAACCTTTTACTTTCTCCCATGTTTTTCTTTATTGTTCAGTCATTATAATATAAGCTTCTAAAAGCACCTTTTTGTGCTCAGCTTTCTTCATCTTATTTTATAATCTAGTTTGTTTTCAATAATTACACTGCATGTATATTTTCTTTATTTTATGTTTTCATGACTGAACTTCTGGTAGATTAGTCCTGATAATTTCTCTTAGTAGTAATAATAAGATATAATGGCTTGACTGAACTGATGCACTTATTTGTATTCGAGTAGAAGAGAACTCTAGAGCCAAACTACATGGATTGCATGTTTTTGGATGAAATTTAGTAATTTTTTTTAACTTCTGTGTCTGTTTCCTCACTTTTATACTTGGGATAAACATACTGACTACTGAATATGTTGTTGCAAAGATGAAATGAGTTAATACATTTTTTAAAACCTGGAATTATCCTAGAATGCAGTAAGGACAACATATAAATTATAATTATTATTTTTAGTTGCATTTGTTATACTTATTCTCTATGTGACTCCAATTCTCTTTTAAAATAAAAGTATGGCTCTATTTTTCACGTTTTACATAGTAATTAAATAAATCTAAGATGATTTTATATCTTTACTAAATAATTATACACTTGATATTTTGCTTTTTGTTCTTGACCTTGTTGATTAAACTATTATCTTTTCAGATATTTTGCTATTGACTATTGATAGCTAGGGAATACTATGATAGTATCTATATTTTGAAAATATGACTTGTAATATCTGGGGCATTAATTGGAAGGGAATGGTACAAAGGCACAGATATCAGAAAGGAGGCAGAAGGATATAATCTAGCCTATCCATAAGGCAAACAGTAACAGTAAAGATACACTGGAATTTGAAGTTATATACACAGTTTAGAAAGTTTTTATTTTCACATTTGATTATAACTTTTCATTACAAATATTAAAATCAGTCATTTGTTTTATCTGTATTGTTAGCTTACTTTTATTGAACTCCTAGATTTTTATAAGTATAGGAAATATAGCTTTAACTTTTTGTTGAAATTATGTTTAAACTCTGAGAATTTTTAATTTTAGAAAGATGGTTTTATTAAAAATAAATAAAGTCATATGCATTGTTTTAATCAGAATATATATGAGAAAATATATTTTATATTAATATTTGATATCTTCATCCATTCAAGCTGTGATACAAAATTACCTTTGATTCGATAATTTATAAACAACAGAAATTTATTGCTGATAGTTCTGGAGGCTGGGAATTCCAAGATCAAGGTACCAGAAGATTTGGTGTCTGGTGAGGGATCTCTGCTTTACAGATGGCATTTTCTATGTGTCCTTACATGGTAGAAGGGGCAAGGGGCCAAGATCCTTCAGACCTCTTTTATAACGGCACTAATTCCGTTCATAAGGGCAAACAAAGCCCCAATGACCTCCTCATCTCCCATAGGCCAAACCTCTTAATACTATCACATTTGAAATTGTTTCAAAACATGAATATGAATTTTGGGGGAACACATACATTCAAACCATAACATTTAGTTTCCTATTATATAATTTATTAACAAAAAGAGTTTTCTATTCTAAAATGATGGGCTCTTTTCCTTTAATATATTTAATTATATTATTCATTATTGTTGATACTTATTTTTAAGTGTATTATTTAATCATTTAATATTGACTATTAGAAGGGCATATTACTTAAAATTATTCAAATTAGTGTAATCTGGTAACAATTTTGCCATTAGAAATACTAGAAAAATATTTTGATTGCTAGGATAGCTAACAAGCCAAGCAATAAATTGATCTGAATTCTAGCTCAACTTAGTTGTTATAAGAATTTTCAATACCTACTAAATATTTTTTCCAGTGAAAGTGTTTTGCTTTGTAGATTATGACATCAGAAATGCATTCAAAATAAATATAAATATTGTTATATACAGGAATAAAAATATAAATCAATCCTTTTTTATTTTTTATTTTATTTATTTATTTATTTATTATAGTTTATTATGGGGGTACAACGTTCTGGTTAAATATATTGCCCATGCCCCTCCCAACCCCCCGAGTCTGAGCTTCA
>CM052437.1:91582561-91600269 GCA_028533085.1 Varecia variegata | reverse complement strand
CATAATATTGAAAAATCATGTTCAAAATTAGCCCTATCTGTAGTTACCTATCAATTAACCATTATTCTTACTCTAGTTGCTATATAGAAATGTCAAGTGGACTTTGGGAAAATGTCTACCCTATTACAAAACCATTAAAAGGAAATTGAAAACTAACAGTCCCACACTTTCTCTGGCCATCACAATGTTTTCCTGTAGCAAATCACTACACATACTTCTACGCTTTAAATACCATTCATAATAAATATACCTTCCACCCTACCACTTTTCTACAACAAGGTTGCCATAAAACATCAATGTTCAATCAGTACCCGGAAGGTATTGAGTGAGAATAGGACACACAAAAGGCACAATTGGACACCTGACAATATGTCAAGAGAGTTACCTGTTATATGTTGATAGAAAATTGAGTTCTCAGAGATAAAATGTGATTTCTAAATGCCACCTTGCTTTCCACCTGACACATTCGTACCACCAGCTTCTGATGAAAATTGAAAGATTGCTTGCTAGGGCTGGTCAAATATTATCAAGTCAATCAAATCCACTGCCTCCTGTCTTCAATTGCCTTGAAAATACAAATTCTTATCATCTTCCTTGACTCTATGCTACTCTTAACTCCCCTAGGCCCTGAGCTGCATTCTATTTTTATGTACCAAGCTATCATATGGATACAATACTAATTAACCCTAGAAGTTTAGTCATAAAAACCTACTGAAGTTGAAGCAATTTTTCAAAGATGCCCACCCCTGTCCTCATTCCTACTTGTTTGCCATCTTCTATATATTTGAACTGATTTTAAAATGTTTTCATATCAATCCTACATTTAGTCATTGGAACTTGTTTGCATTACTTCTTACTGATATCCAAGTTTTAATTTGGCCTAATTGATTCTGATTTTTCTTATAGATCCCTTCTAGGTGTAGAAGAGCAGGTAGGTCCCTGGTTTTTTCCTGAACTTTATTACTGGGGACAAGTGACCAAGGCATCCATGGACCACAGAAAGAATAAATATGATGCTTGCTACTAAGGCACTAGGAAGAGCACCCTGGAAGTGGTGCTGTACCTTCAGCCATGTGCATAAGTTATGGACAAATAAGGGGTCATGTTTTTGGTATCTCTAGGAATATGATATTTAGTGTCCTTATTCTGAATTGTTTTTATTAAGTTGTATATTTTAACTTTTAACAGCTATTTACAGGAGTGCTTGGAGGGGGATAGAGATTTGGGAAATATGCTAGCAATGGCAATTTTCCATGATTGCCTGGGGAGTTTTGAAAAAGAGCTTTGATAAAAATTTTGATATTGAAAGTAATAAATTAGTCTGCTGAGGCAGGTGAAAGAAGAGGAATTAGAGCTCTATATTCAGTCCACTTGTGGTCTAATGTATAGTGACTGGAGCTGAGGTGACTGGACTTGATGTTGAGATCAAATTTCTTAGAATGTAATCTCAGTAAAGTTATTTTATATGTTTTTCATACAGGAGTATTCATGTTGGTACCCCTAAAATATGACAATTATAGTCTATCTGTAGAATAACTAATGTATTTATCTGATATTACAAAAATATAGGGAAATTACCAATATTTTCATCTCTATATCTATCTACCTCTTTTTCCTAAGAATTCCTGAAGAAACTGACCATATATACAAATTCACAAAGATCAGATGAGAACTATCTTGCCAGCTGGGTGCGGTGACTCACACCTGTAATCCTAGCACTCTGGGAGGCCAAGGCAGGAGGATTGCCTGAGGCCAGGAGTTCGAGACCAGCTTGAGCAAGAGTGAGACCCCGTCTCTACTAAAAATAGAAAAAAATTAGCTGGTCAACTAAAAATAGAAACAAAAAATTAGCCGATCGTAGTGGCTCATGTCTGTAGTCCCAGCTACTCAGGAGGCTGAGGCAGGAGGATCACTTGAACTCAGGAGTCTGAGATTGCTATGAGGTAGGCTGATGCCATGGCACTCTAGCCCCGGCAACAGAGTAAGACTCTGTCTCCAAAAAAATAAATAAATAAATAAATAAATAAAGAGAGAGAGAGAGAAAAAAAGAAAAGAAAAGAAAACTATCTTGCTAATTACGTATATCCTCCTCCCAGGGAGTGAAAGAGCCTTATCCTCTCTGATAAGTTTTAGAACTGATTAAGTTGAATAGTTCTCAAAGAGTGGCTTTACCTAAATAATTAATGCAGCAATGTTTTTCAAAGTATTTACCTCCAAGTTAGTACCTGCCCTGTAAGTTTACAGACACCTATGTCTTATTTTGTAGATAAATGTTTCAAGCAGAAATCCATTAAGACTAATCAAACCTAAGGCATTGTTCCAGGATGTTAATTTACCTGGATCTATTAATTCTTGTTTGTTTTCAAACCATATTTTATTAGTTAGACAAAAGTCTGGAAATTAAGATAAAACCATTTCAAAATGCATATAAAATGGTAAATATATATGTATATGTGTGTGTAAATATATATATATATGAGTGGGTTATATATTACTATGAAACATAAATTTATTAAGTCAACTCATATAATGTAGATTTACCTGCAAATGTTTAAAGAATTTTTTTTATGATCTTAGGAATAAATAGTATTTCTTGAAAATTGTTAAATGCACATTTGTTCCAGATGTATAATGAGTATATAGCCAATTGCTTCATATGGTAGCAATGCCAGTGCTACCTAAAGACAAAGTGTTCTACATAAGGTCTGACAACTCTCTGTAGTATCTATTTGCATGCTAAATATGCAATTTAAAAGCCAACATTTCTCATATATATTAAGAGCAAGCCTACAAATGATGCATTTATACTAAATAATTTTTCAATGCAGAAAATATTAATCATTGGCATACTATCAAAGTTTACTGGATTCAATTTCAGTTATTGATTCTTTTGAACATGTATAACTATTCATAAGGATTTATATTTTATGGATTTTATTCTTTCTTAGAGATTTTCTTTTAAAATACCAAGAACAAATTTTTAAATAAAATGTAAAACTTATTCTGTATTGCAATTATCTTACGGACTTATATGATTTTATAAATATGATATCTAATGTAAAATTTTAGTAATATTATTTTCATCTACATTGAAAAATTTGATATTTAATAATCCTAGGAATTATTTCTTTATTACTTAGTGATTATTCCAACTATACTAAAAAATACTAAAAGAATAAGAAAATGGAAGAATGATGAAATTGCCTAGAAGATGATTCAATGTTGAAATAAATCATCACTTTTTGTTATCTTTATCTATTTTTATGATGTTTTCCCAAATTTTGCATCAGCTTTCAAAAATGTATAAAAGAATTCTGGACACATTATTTGTGTTATTAATTTTTTAGACTTAATTAAGCACAGGTATGAAATCAGAATTTTTTAATTTCTGCTATAACAGAAAAGAAGAAATTTGAAAGAGAAAGATGTATCATAATTATTAGACTAATTAGAAAATAGCAATATATACTGTATGTTAATGACTAATTATGAGGGTTAAATTGATCTTATAAGCACAATCTCAAGGTGTGAGTGTTCATGTGACACTGTCTTCGCTGAACTTTTTTATATCAAGAATTAGTAAACAAATAGTATATTACATTTCTGACAAAAGAAAAATCATATCTACTTAGTCATTTAATAGGAAGAACTTCGTAATATTTGTAAACTGAATCTGAATCATCCCATTGTACTAAAAGGATGTATGAGAGCACTTATCTTTTATAATGACCAAAATTTGATTTATACTACTCATAAGTGGACTAAGGCTGAAAGTAGGTGTGTGTGTACAAAGGTGATTGGAAGTCTAAAAAAGAAAAATCACCTTTGGATTAGTAACTGAAGTTCTCCAGAGAAACAGAACCTATACATATATAGATATATAAACTCAGTCATGTCTATACAGTCATGTGTCATGTAATAATATTTTGGTCAATGATGGACCACATATGCAATGGTGGCCCCATAAGATTATAATGGAACTGAAAAATTCATATCACCTAGTGATTTTGTAGTTATCATAATGTGATAACACAATTAATTTATTTTTTATACATATAGTGCAATAGTGCACAGTGTTTATAAAGTCTACAGTAGTATACAGTAACGTCCTAGGCTTTTATATCCACTCTCTCACTGACTCACATAGAGCAACTTCCAGTCCTGCAAGCTCCATTCATGATAAGTGCTCTATACAGGGGTACCATTTTTTATCTTTTATTACGTATTGTTACTGTACTTTCTATTTTAGGTATGTTTATATACATAAATACTTACCACTGTGTTACATTTGCCTACGGTATTCAGTACAGTAGCATGCTGTATGGATTTGTAGCCTAGGATCAACAGCTGTACCATATATCCTAGGTGTGTGGTAGGCTATACTATCTAGGTTTGTGTAAGTACACTCTTAATATTTTTTTCACAATGACAAAATTGCCAAATACATATCTCAGAACATATCTCTGTCATTAAGCAATGTATGATGAGAGCGAGAGCAAGAGAGAGAGAGAGAATGAGCAATTGGTTCATGTGATTATGGAGACCAAGAAGTACGGAAATCTGCCCTCTGTAGGCTAGAGACCCAGTAAAGCCAGCGCTGTAATTCTGTTCTGAGTCCACAGGCCTGACAACCAGGAGAGTCAACAATATAAATCATAGTCCGAGAGCAGAAGAACACTGATGCACTAGCTCAAGCAGGCAGGCAGGAAGCAAAAGGGTCAAAGTTCTCTTTCCTGTGCCATCTTGTTCTATCAGGCCCTCATATGATTGGATGAAGCCCACTCAGGTGGGGAGGGCAATCCATTTTACCTAGTCTATCTGTTCTCGTAGATACACCCAGAAATAATGTTTAATTTGGGCACCCCACTGCACAGTCAAGTTGACAAATAAAATTAACTGTTACACAGGGTTTTCTCTTTCTTTCTTTATTCTACACTTCTTTCTCCAGGGTACACATTTCCCTGGGCTGAGTAGCTGTCCTTAATAATCATTTTGCTCTTCCTTTACCAACATATAAATGGATGTAAAACCTTTCCCATATCTGTGAATTAAATCTATTTCTCATATGGAAAGAAAATAAGATACTTAGGATAGGCAGAATAATAGCTCCCGAAAGATGGTTACCCTAGAACCTGTCGGTACATGATTTTAAATAGCAAAAGGGACTTGCATTCGCCATGTTTTCAATGTGTCCTACAAAGTTCATGTACTGGAAACTTAATCTCCAGTGCAACAATGTTGAGAGGTGGAACCTTTAAGAGGTGATTAGGCTGTGAGGGCTCATCTCCCACGAACAGGGAACTCTGTTATCACAAGAGTGAGTTAGTAATAGGCAGGGTGGGTTCTGGTAAAAGGGTGAGTTTTGTTTCCTCCCCCATGTCTCACACGCTCCGTCTTGCCCTCCTGCCTCTGCCAGGGGCTGACACAGCAGGAAGGCCCTCGCCAGACGTGGGCCCCTCAGTCTCAGACTCACCAGTCTCCAAAACTTTAAGAAATAAATCTCTATTATTCACACATTCCCCATTCTTAGGTATTTTATTATAGCAGCACGGACTAAGATAGAAATTGGCACCTAGAAGTGGGGCTGTTGCTATTACAGTTACCTGAAAATGTGGAAGTGGTTTAGAAACTGGGTAATGGGAAGAGGCTGGAAAAATCTGGAGGAATAAACTAGACAAAGATTGTCATGAATAGAGCAATAAGGGCAACTCTGATGGGGGCTCAGAAGACAAGAAATGTGTGGAAAGTCTGGAACTTCCTAGAAATTACTCAGGTATTTGTTATCAGAACACTGGCAGAAATGTCAATGGCAAAGGCCTTTCTGATGACGTCTCAGATGGAACTGAAGAACAAGGTACCGGAAGCTGGAGTAAGGGCCATTCTTATTCCACAGTTGCAAAGAACTTGGTGAAATTATGTCTGTGTCTTAGGACTCTGCAGAAGGCACGTTTAAGAGTGACGAAGTAGGATATCTGGCAGAAAAAATATTAATATCTAAACATAATATAGAAGGAGCTGCATGGTAATATTTAACCACAGAGGAGAGAAATAATTCAAACAGGAAATTTATAATGAAGAGGGAAAGACCGTGGAAAAAATTTGAACACTCACAACACCCTGGCCAGGTAAAGATTAAAAAGGCATCTTTAGGAGAGCAAACCAAGAATGTGGTCAGTGGACTATTGGCTAAATAGATTAATACAGCCAGGAGGAAGCCAAGTGCTATTCATCAAGACAATGTTGAATGACACCAAAGGCATTTTAGAGATCTTCGGGGCAAGCTAGGACCTTGAGGTCAAGGTTTCCAGAGAGACTCCCCGTGGGACCTCACCATTCACTTCCCTGTGCTTCCTCAGGCTCTGCTCCCTACATTCCTTCTCAGTGTCCCCTGGCCACCCCAGCCTTGGCTTAAGTGGGCCCAGGTGCCGCTTGTGTGCTGCTCTGGACCATGCGATCCGTGAGCCCTGGCGGTGTCCAAATGGTGCTGACTCTGCAGAGTGCGTGAGCTGTGGGGCCATGGCAGCCCCAACTACATTTCCAAGGATGCTATGGACAGCCTGGGGACCCAGGCAGAGACATGTTGCGGGGATGGAGCTACCATGGAGAGTCCTCACTAGGGCAGTGCCTCGTGGGGCTGTGGGAGCAAGGCTACCTCAGAGACCCCAAAACTGTAGGGCCACCAGCATGCAACTCCAGCCTGGGAAAGCTGGAGGCATGAGACTCCTACCTGAGAGAGCTGCTGGGTGTGTTATTGGCATAGCCCCTTGGGTTCCCTATGCAACAGAAATTAGCCAGAGGCCTAACAGGGGTTGCAGCAAGGCTTCATTGGTGCTTGTGTTCAAACTTAAGGCAGGCAGCACAGAGGAAAAGTGCTCAGGGAGAGTCTAAAGAGGCTCCAGTGGAAAAGGGTGATGTGGAAGCGTGTAGAGGTGGATGTTTTCTGACACCTGTGTAGTTTGATTACGTGCTTTTTCATGTGGCATGTGTCTCATTAGCATATTAAATCTCCATCCCTGGGTGTGATTTTTAGCATTAAAATGTGATTATATTGAGGGAAAAATCAGGTTAAGTTCAAGTTCAGGTTAAACCTTTTTGGCTTGAGGTGGTTAGAACTGGAAAGGTCTGGTTTCTTTGCAGGCAAGTTTCTCATCAGCTAGTGTCAGCATCTTGTTTCAGTGGTCTTGGAAAAACATTACTCAAGAGACAGACAGACCAGTCGTGGTGGCTCACGCCTGTAATCCTAACACTCGGGGAGGCCTAGGAGGGAGGAGCGCTCGAGGTCAGGAGTTTGAGACCAGCCTGAGCAAGAGCGAGACCCCGTCTCTACTAAAAATAGAAAGAAATTAGTTGGACAACTGAAAATACACAGAAAAAATTAGCCAGGCATGATGGCACATGCCTGTAGTCCCAGCTACTTGGGAGACTGAGGCAGAAGGATGGCTTGAGCCCAGGAGTTTGCGGTTGCTGAGAGCTAGGGTGATGCCATGGCGCTCTAGCCCGGGCAACAGAGTGAGACTCTGTTTCAAGAAAAAAAAAAGAGACAGACAGTTGGCCCCCTCCTTATATGAGTATAGGCTGAATTGCAGCAGCTAGGAGGTCATTTGTTTTTTGCTCTTTTATAGTTAATTAGTTTGGGTCATGCAGCCCTACGTTGCCTCTTTTGGTTAGAAGTGAGGCCCAAGTCCTGTCCCTACACTGTCTCAGGTGGACTGAACTCAGAAAAGCCATAGAGGTGGGGCTTCCTGAGGTCTTTGGGGACCCTATCCCCACCCCAGTGTGTCTAAGATGTGTGACATGGAGTTAAAGATGATTATTCTCCAACTTTAAGACTTAATGTTATTTTTCCTGTTGAGTTTTGAACTTAATTGGGACATATTACTTCTTTTTTCTTACCTATTTCCCCCTTTTGTAATAAGAATGACTATATTATGCCTATCCCACCACTGTATTTTGGGAGTAGAGAACTTTTTTTTACAGGCTTACAGCTGGAGAGGAATTTGCCTCAGGATAAATCATGCCTTGGGTTTCACCCATATCTGATTCAGATGAGACTTTGGACTTCGGACTGAGTTGATGCTGGAATGAGTTAAGACTTTGAGGCTATGGGGATGGAATGAATGTATTTTTCATGTGAGAAAGACGTGACTTTGAGGGGCTGGGGAGAAATCCCATAGTGTGGATGTGTCCCCCAAAGCTCATGTGTTGGAAAATTATCCCCAGTGCATCAGTGGTGAGAGGTGGAACTGTTGTCAAAATCGCAAGGGGGTTTCGATCTAGACCAAGTTTCTCATCACACAAAAGTTCAATTATTGAAATAATGAGGATTGCCAAGGAAGAAAGGAATTTTTAATATGATAGACACCTTGTTGGGAGAATGGGAGAAGTTTCATCAATTCTGTTCCCCTGACCAAGGGAGGTCATAGGCTTTTGAAGAAAGGGCCACGTGCCTTGGGGCAGGTTATAGCATAACTAACAAGGGACTCTGTACACTGGGTCGTGTCATATGAATTGGGGCAGGTCACGAGGGATGGTGGTTCTTGGCATCGGGAATCTTGCTTAGGGGCCTTGGTCAGTGGCCTCCTGTGTCTTGCCCCAAATCCACCATTTCTGGTAAATGACTCAAAAAGTTCAAGTAGTTAGTTAAAAGAGGAGATTATAACAACCTGTAGGGGTTCATGGAGCTGGTTACAGAATCTTTAAGAGGTGCTTATGTGATGAGGGCTCTGCCCTCATGAATGGATTTATGCTGTGATCGAGCAAGTGGGTTAGTTATTGCAGGAGTGGGTTTCTGGTGAAAGGACAAGTTCAGCCCCTTCCCCTCCTTTGTGCACTCTCACTTGCCTCCTGCCTTTTGCATGGGATGACGTCATCCAAAGGCCCTCACCAGGTATGGGCCCCTGGGTATTGGACTTACAGCTTTCAAAACTGTAAGAAATAAATCTCTATTCTTTATAAACTACTCAGTCTTATGTATTCTGTTACAGCAGCACAAAAGAGACTAAGCAAATGTAATTGAGATGAAGGACCTTGAAATGGGGAGAATATCGTAGATTATCTGGGTGGGCCCAACATAATCATAAAGTCGTATTCAAAGGGAGAGGTAAGCACAGAAGGCAGGCACAAAGAAATGCAACATTTCTGGCTTTAAAAATGGAGAGGAGCCATGAGCAAAGGATTGTAGGTGGTCTCTAGAAAATAAAAAAAGATAAGGAAATAGATTCTCCCCTACAGCCACCAGAAAATAATAAATTACTCTCAACACATTGATTTTAGCCAAGTGAGCGTGTTGTTTCAAGCCATTATGTTTGTGGTTATTTGTTATACAGCAATAAAAAACAAATACAAAATATAAAGGTAATTTTCTCAAACCATGTAACTCCATATTCTGGAGCCTAGTGAAACTGAGACTTTATTGGTGTGAGAAGAGTGGGCATTTTGTCACAAACAAGAGGAAGAAAATAATGACACTATTCTTGTTCCTTAACATAATAACCCACAGCAGCTTTATGTCTGATTTAATGATTCCTTAAACAATACTTAGCTCTAATATGCATTACATATGGGCCATTAATTGCTTTACTCAATTCTGCATGCCATTTGAATAATTTCCCCAAATCCATCTGTCCTCTTTTAAATCCTTCTAAGCACAGTCTTTCAGAGAAGTCTTAGTAAATCACATCAAGAAACAAATTAGTAGCATTTACATTTATGTCCATTTCTAAAAATATACATTGTTTAACTAACATAGGCATAATCCATCATTAATTAACCTTAGAACATGAAATTTTTCCCTTATATCAAGGCTCTTTCTCCAAAGGTATATCCACCTGCTTTTATTCAAGTATTTAAAGTTTGAAAATCAAGCTTTATATAGAGAATCGATATTTTCTCAATCGAAAGGTATTTAACCCAATTCGGCAGTCAGAATCAGCAATCACTTGGAAGATGAATAACTGAAGAAAATCTGCTAATAAACAGATTACATGTAAAGGTGATTCATTATGGAAAAAGCTGGGAAAATTAATTATACTTGTCAAGATCTTCAATTCTATAGAAGATTCCTTGTTCATTTGTTCACTGAACAGATATATTTTAAATTTCTACAGTGTTCAGTCGATAGTCTTATGCTCAAGGATGCAAAGGGACCTAGTTCTGATCTAGTGGAGCTTCATTAGGAGATATTTAATTATGTTTTTTTGCTCATAATAACCTCATGTAGACAGTAATAATAGTGTCAGGATTTTAAAATATAAAATTTTATTTTGTAGATCTAAAGCTCTGCTATTCCACTTGCTACCTTGGACAATTATTTTCCCTTTTTAAACATCAGTTATTCAACTTAGAAGAATAATAATTCTATCAGCTCTTAGAGAAGGAGGTGAGGTTCAGTTGTCACAGAGCTCACAAAGTGTGTGGCACAGACATGGCCAAAACATTTAAAACATGGCATGGCCCATTCTGAAAATTACAGCCATTAGTTTGACTGGAGCACTGCTTCTATCTAATCTTTAAATTAACCATAAGCAATTTTTAACCCTTCCCACTGTGCTCCAGTCAAACTAATGGCTGTAATTTTCAGGATATGCCATGGTGCATTAACTCCCTGTTTTTGCATATACAGGAATGCGGTCTCAAATGCTCTTCCCCACTTTCTTTTTTTTTTTTTTTTTTTTTGAGACAGAGTCTCGCTTTGTTTCCCGGGCTAGAGTGAGTGTCATGGCGTCAGCCTAGCTCACAGCAACCTCAAATTCCTGGGCTCAAGCAATCTTTCTGCCTCAGCCTCCCAAGTAGCGGGGACTACAGGCACACGCCACCATGCCTGGCTAATTTTTTCTATATTTTTAGTTGGCCAGATAATTTCTTTCTATTTTTAGTAGAGCCGGGGGTCTCGCTCTTGCTCAGGCTGGTCTCAAACTCCTGACCTCGAGCGATCCACCCGCCTCGGCCTCCCAGAGTGCTAGGATTACAGGCGTAAGCCACCGCGCCCGGCCTCCACTTTCTGACTAGTGAATCTCTGTCCAAATGTGAAGCCGTCTATTCAGCGTTTCTGACCTGTAAACCTGTTGCTAAAATTCCAGAAGGAAAAGAGTTCAGAGTTTCTGTGCCATTAGATGTATTTTACGTGACTCTAAGTGTAGCACTCATAACAACTTTGTAATTGAGGTGTCATCTGTTTGTCTCTACTCTGTGACTGAATTCCTAGAGGGCAGGTATAACTGTATTTCATCCATTTTTGTATATCCCAGTGTTAACTCTAACACATATTTGGTTTCAGGGAAAAAAAGATTGACCTGATAAATAAATTGATTAAATTATATTGACCCTTTCTTTAGGACTACATCTTGTGATATAATCTACTTTGCTTTAGAGAAGTAACCATATTTAATAAGAATGAGTAAGAAAATATAAATATAGAATAGAACTATTTTTGAAGAGGCATTTTATCAGATTGAATACACTTAATTTGCAACATTTTCTTTATCTCTTTTCATGCATGTGTGTTTTCCTCCTTAGCAAACTCTTAAAAATATATAAATCAGATTGTATTTTACTCATCTTTAAACAAATTGCTTACTTGAACTTTGTTTCCACATTAGAATTTAGTTTTATATATGAAAAGTGCAAGATCCTCATTGCCTGATTGACCTAAAAGTAGGCAGTGAATAGAAAAGAAAAGAAGCAAAGGCTTTGTTTTGTTCCCTTTATCTTCTTCTTTGCCTTTGCTTTTATACCCTTTTGTGGATTAATCACTTCAAGGTCAATTGTGCAGTCATTACTACTCCTGGCAAAACTTCTAACTGAAGTCAATTAATGAATCAGCTGAAAAAGCAGTAGCTTTACTAATTGTTATAGTGTTTCATCAGAAGAAAAATATGCTTTCATTTTATTTCATTTGCTAGGGCATCAGAATCCAAGCAAATATACCAAATGATGGCCAGTTTCTGGGACAAATGACTATTAACTTGAGTTAATAAAATAATTGAATCAGAGAAGAATATCAAGTAAAAATAAACAAAATGGCTTTAGTAGTAGTTTTCTCAATCAAAAGAAAGTATCCTTCCCAAATCTGGTGGAAGGAAGGAAGCTCTCACTAAGTGTCTATTAGATTATAGCCCAGAACTAGTTGCTTTATATTCTTTCACTAAATTCCTCAAGTCTCCCAAAGAGAAAACTGAGAATTGTGATAAGAAGTTAAGTAAAGAGATTACAAAGAAAAATTTTATGATTGGTATATGGAACATTTTAATGGATTCTTACATTATGAACTAATAAATAATTATGCTATATATTATGCCTTCTAGAAATCACATGTCCAAACACTACTAATTAAATGAGAAGTTAAACATTACCTCCTCTCTGTCAGTTATCTAATGATGTAACAAACCACCCTAAAAGTTAAAGGGCTAAAATATCAGCCATTAATTTATCTCACAAATTAACAGTTGGCAGTTGGGCTGGGTTCAGTCAGTTGGTTATGCTGATGTGAATCACGCTTAGATGATG
Source organism: Varecia variegata (assembly GCA_028533085.1). Lineage (NCBI taxonomy): Eukaryota > Metazoa > Chordata > Mammalia > Primates > Lemuridae > Varecia > Varecia variegata. Next base: position 91,587,765 of record CM052437.1, on the reverse strand, counting down.
TCATCTGGTTGCCTCACGTATCCATAGTCAGCTACAGCACAGCAAGTTGTGCTGTTTCAAGGTGGATGGCCAAGTGGAATCTGGATTACAGGATTTAGGGGTTAGATTGGAGTCTCTCATCATGGGGCAGGCTAGCCAGGCTTGTTCACAGAGTAGGTTGGACTGGGTCCAAGAGAGACAGTGAAAGTATGAAAGATATCTTGAAACCTGTACTCAAAATCAGCAAAATATTGCTTCTGCCACACTTGGGTGGCTAGTCAAATCCCAAAGCGAACAGATTCAAGGAGCAGAGAAAGGCGGTGTTGAAAAATCACATGTAAAATAAGAGGCATGCATACAAGGAAGAATTAAGATTTTCCTCTTCCTTAGGGGAGTCAGTCCTTTTTCTCTTAAGGCCTTGAACTGCTTGGATGAGGCGCACCCCACTATGGAAGTTAATCTGCTTTGCTCAAAATCTACTGATTGAAATGTTAATCTCATCTAAAAATACCTTCACAGCAGCAGCCAGACTAGTGTTTGACCATCAATTGCATCACTCATTATTCTCCACAGACATTTCCAAACGTTAACATATCAACTACAAATATTTCTAATAAATAGGAATTAAATAAATGCAGCAATAAGTGAATGAACAAAAAGGATACCTAAAGCAAATAAGAACAACTTTCAATTCTAAGGAGGCAGAGTTAAGAGGCACGCTTTCCTTCATCTTTTGGATATTATCTCCAAATAACAAGTTTGATGAGAAATGATAACTTAATTTTGATTTTCAATTATATAGCAAACCATAATAGATGAAGACAGGCTGCCAAATGCAGTGAAGGTCAAACAAAGGTGGCAAAACGCCTAGAGAAGACATCTGCCCTGCAGATTGCAAGCAAAGCCAAGAGAGCTCAGTTCTGCGACGTGGGTGCCACACTAAGTAGGGGCAAGCAAACAACGTCTTGGATTTGGAACCACAGGAAAGGAGTGCACCAGTTGGCGTCAGTACCCAGTTGGATCCTGTCACTAGCAAATAGAAGGGTAAGATATGCCAAAACAGGAAAAATAGACATTCCATCTTTGCAAGGAGCAATCTGTCAGTGAGAGAGATGGGGTAGAGAAGAGAGAGAGAAAGAGCAAGACAGGCACGGGGAGAGAGAAATAGATTATATTTTAAGTAACCTGGCAACTACTGATCCCTGTAGGCTGATGAGTAAAAACAAACACATACATACACACTCACACGACTTTATGTATTCAGGAACTTGAACGAAAACAGACAAATTTTTTCCAGCAAGCTGACTCCTTCATTCACCTTAGACATTCTAGAAATGGCTTCCCAAGGAAAAAATTACTTTATCCAAGGTAAATAATAATAATAAAAGAATGTAACAGAAGATCTCTACACAAACACTATAAAAAAGGAGAAATGATAAAAAAAGTAGCAGATTATGACCACTCACTGAAAAAATAATGCTGTCACTGAGAAGATAAAAATTATGACTCAACATATAACCACAAAGTCAGGAAAATGAATGAATCAGAAATTAACTCAAAGCAGTGACACAAGAGTACAGGTAAAACTACCAAATAAGATGAAAGATGAGCTAGTAGGATACAGTAAAGAAGTAGAAGAGAAACAAAATCATCCTAGAAGGGAGAACTGTATTATAAGTAGTATATAGGCAAATAGACATTGCTGATACAAAGATACATAAAGGGTAATATTGGGAAAACCAAACAAAACATAGAAATAAATATTATACATAGTTTATTATGGGAGAAAAATTGATGCATTTTATGATACATAAATTTACCATAGTTTCTCAAAATATTTCCAAAAAGAAAAAGAAAACACCTACTTATGGAACAAAAGAACCAAGTGTGCCACAATTAAAAATAATACAGAAAGGTCATCAGACTTAATAGATAATTTATTTCAAAGTTTAAAGACAGAATCCTTTCAGGATGCAGACAAAAGATCAAGTTTCTTATAAAGTAATCATATAATGCATTGCTCAATTCAAAATATTTTGGGAATGAAAAAGAATGCTGTTGATAATTCAATGGGAGAATAAGCATAACCAGGACTATGATAAGCAAAGTGGCATGTAGTACCATCTTAATATAAGCAGACCACAGTTTCAAGCTGGTTTTGAAATTCACCCTGGAAGAAACGCAAGGCCATGCAGCACTGTCTATGACACTCTTGAGGAAGAACAGTGTGATCCAAGAAAGAATATAGCACCCTACTAAGCCATCTTTAACACATGAAGAAAGATTCACATCTTTTTAAAATTTTGAAATATATAAGGGATATATTTTTCATAAAATCTTTTTGAAGCATATTTCTGGAGAATGAACTTCAACCAAAATAACTGGACAGAAATACTATAGAAAGAGGACTATCACTACACATCGAATTGGTTTAAATGTAAAAACAAGACTAAAGCACTTCATGACCAGCCTGAGCAAGAGTGAGACCCCATCTCTACTAAAAAAAATGGAGAGAAATTAGCTGGACAACTAAAAATATATAGAAAAAATTAGCCGGGCAGGGTGGCACATGCCTGTAGTCCCAGCTACTCGGGAGGCTGAGGCAGAAGGATTGCCTGAGCCCAGGAGTTTGAGGTTGCTGTGAGCTAGACTGACAGGCTGAGACCATGGCACTCTAGCCCGGGCAACAGAGTGAGACTCTGTCTCAAAAAAAAAAAAAAAAAAAAAAAGACTAAAGCAACTATGGAATCTCTAATTACTGAATAAAATGTAAATGACATAAATTAAAGAAGATCACAACTGATAGGGCAATTTTGAAAGAGAAAGGGGGACATAAGAAGGACTGTAAGTACCTAAATATCTCATTCTTTTGTGTTGAGTATTAACATATATATTTTAATATGTGCATATATTTAAATATGTTAATGATGTAATTGTTTAAGATCATTAAATGTAGGAAATAAATTAATAAACTGATTGAATTAAAATAATTATCACTTTATTTATTTAAATTAATAATTTATAATATGCATGTAGATATATAATGTTTTAAAGTATAGGAAATACTATAAAATAATACAACCAAATAAAGTTGAGACGTGAAGGGAAAAGAGAAGCTGTAGAAAGTTTAATTATATTGGACATTAATGAAAGCATTGCCTATTAGTACTTAAGGCCTGCATACACATCATGAAAGTCTCAAAGGAGCTTTCTCAGACTAACATATCTGGATTTATTTTGTTTTGTTTTGTTTTGTTTTTTTAATTGACAAGTAAAATTGTATATATTTATGGAGTATGACATGATGTTTTGATATATGTATACATTGTGGAACAGCTAAATGAAGCTATTTGACATATGCATTACCTCACCTCCTTTTTTTTTGTAGTGAGAACACTTAAAACCTGTTAGCAATTTTCAAGTATGCAATATATTGAGATTAACTGCAGTCATTACAATGTACAATAGAAATCTTTTAATTATTCTTCCTGCCTAACTGAAATTTTGGGTCCTTTGAACAAAATTCAACCCCTCATCCCCCAACCTCTGGTAACCAACAGTCTACTCTGTGCTTTTATGAGTTCAAGGTTTTTTAAGATTTAACATACAAGTGAGATCGTGTGGTGTTTTTCTTTCTATGTCTGGTTTATTTCATTTAATACAATGTCCTCCAGGTTTATTCATGTTGCAAATGACAGGATTTCCTTTTCTTTAAGGTTGTTCTTGGCCCATTTTTAAATTGTGTTGTTTTCTTCCTATTAATTTGTTTGGATTAATTATATATTTTGGGTATTAAACCCCTATCAGATGTATGGTTTGCAAATATTTTCTCCCATTCTAGGGGTTGTTTCTTCACTCTGATGTTTCCTTCACTATATAGAAGCTTTTTAGTTTATTGGATTCCCTTTTGTCTATTTTTACTTTTGTTGCCTGTTCTTGCAGGTTCAAATTCAAAAAATCATGGCTCAGACCAATGTCATAGAGCTTTTCCCATTTTCTTCTAGTAGTTTTATAGTTTCAGTCTTATGTTTAAGTCTTCAACCCATTTTGAGTTGATTTTTGTAAATAGTGAGAGATGAGGGTTTAATTTTAATCTTCTGCATGTGAACATACAGTTTTACCAGCACCGTTGATTGTTGATTTTGTATCATGCAACTTTACTGAATTCATTCATTAGTTCTAACAGGTTTTTTTTTCTTTTTCTTCTGAATCTAGAGTTGAAATAAAAAATAAGCAAAACTTCTGAAAAAGTGAAATAGTGAAAGGTGACTAGACCTAATATATAATTGTGTTCATATAAATTAAAGCTATGTAGCCATAGCCCAAGAAGAGAGAAACTAGTCAATAAAACAGAATAAAGATACTCTAACACATATGGTAATTTATTAACAGATTTTATCTTGTATAGTAGCACTGTATATCAATAAGAAAATTATTAATTTTCCAGTGGCATTTGGAAAAATTACATGGTTATTAGGTAAAAAAAATAATAATAAAGTTGACACATAGTTCTTAGATAAATAAATTGAGGAGGAATTAAAGTTTTAAATATTAAAAATAAAATTCCAGAAGGATTAGTAGAAAATATATGAGGATTTTGATGTAGTCTACTAGTGAGGAAGGATTTTCTATGACTGTCCCCAAACCCACAACCAAAAATATAAATTATTAATTAATTTACACACATATATATGTACATGTATGTAAAAATGTATAACATCTAGTAAAAGCATTAGAAACAATGATGGGTTCACACCCGAATTTTACCATACATACAAAGAAGAACTGGTGCCCATTCTACATAAGCTATTCTCCAACATCAAGAAGGATGGAATTCTCCCCAACACATTTTACTAAGCCAACATAACTTTGATACCAAAACCAGGAAAGGATGCAACAAAAAAAGAAAACTACAGACCAATATCCCTTATGAATATAGAAGCAAAAATTCTCAATAAAATCCTAGCAAATTGAATCCAAGTACTTATCAAAAAAATAATCCATCATGACCAAGTGGGCTTCATCCCAGAGATGCAGGGATGGTTTAACATATGCAAATCTATAAACATAATTCATAACATAAACAGAAGCAAAACCAAAGACCATATGATCCTCTCAAGAGATGCAGAAAAAGCATTTGACAAAATACAACACCCTTTTATGATAAGAACGCTTAACAAAATAGGCATAGACGGGGACTATCTAAAAATGATACAAGCCATATA
>CM052437.1:91545379-91565812 GCA_028533085.1 Varecia variegata | reverse complement strand
GGTAAAGGACCTCTATAGGGAGAACTACGAAACACTGAGGAAGGAAATCGCAGAGCATGTGAATAGGTGGAAAACCATACCATGCTCGTGGATCGGAAGAATCAACATTATTAAAATGTCTATACTGCCCAAAGTGATATACAAATTCAATGCAATCTCTGTTAAATTACTAACATCATTTTTCACAGATATAGAAAAAATAATTTTACGCTTTGTATGAAACCAGAGAAGACCCTGTATAGCAAGAGCAATTTTAAGCAATAAAAACAAAATGTTAGGAATTAATTTGCCAGACTTCAAACTATACTACAAGGCTGTGGTTATTAAAACTGCTTGGTATTGGCACAAGTGCAGGGACACAGACCAGTGGAACAGAACAGAAAAGCCAAATATAAAACCATCCTCATATGGCCATCTAATCTTTGACAAAGCAGACAAAAATACTCTGGGGAAAAGCTTCCTTATTCAATAAATGGTGCTGGGAGAACTGGATAGCCACATGTAGAAGACTGAAACAAGACCCACAGCTTTCACCTCTCATAAAAATTAAATCATGGTGGTTAACAGACTTAAACCTTAGGAGTGAAACTATTAGAATTCTAGAAGAAAATGTAGGAAAGACTCTAACAGACATTGGCCTAGGCAAAGAATTTATGAAGAAGACCCCTAAGGCAATCACAGCAACAACAAAAATAAATGGGAACTTATTAAATTAAAAAGCTTCTCCACAGCCAAAGAAACAGTCATGAGAGTAAACAGACAACCCTTTTAAATTTAAATCAAAGTATGCCATCCCTGTTGAAAATCTGCAAAGGTTACTCCTTCCCTGAAGTAAAATTCAGGATCCAAATAGTAACTGTCAAAGCTCTGCCTTACTTCCTGCTCCTTCTCACAACATTGGCTCTTTGACCTTATTTCCTTCTAGTCTCCTCCTTCTGTCCTGTTCTTCCAACACAGGCTTCTAATTAAGGGCTTAGGCTAAAGATATTGTCTGGAAGGTTCTTTCTCAAGGTTTCCACTAAGCTAACTCCTTCATTTTGTTTACATTTTTTATCTGATCACACTTTCTCAATAATGCCAAGGTGAAGTCAACCCCCAGTGACATTCCAGATCACCTTTAAGAAGTTTTACTTTTTTCTATTTTCAGTGCTCTTGGAATTGGATTGAATTCTTCATGCAACATTAATTTTTCAACCCACTGCAGTCTGAATTTGATACCCATGTCTCCTTGAAAATATGCTCCCTAGGGTCACTTTTAAGCTGCCATCTTTTAGATCTCAATTTAAATGTCATTTACTCAGATAAGTCTGTCTTGACTTTCAAATATAAATTAGAGAAATCCTGTTATTTTCTGTTTCCACTGTTCTTTTTCTATTTAGCATTCATTGTAATTTAGGATAATATTTTTTTCTTTTATGATTTGCTTCCCCACCAGGCTGTAATCTGCATGATAAAAAAAGATGCCAGTTTTGTTGACTGCTGTGTTGGTAATGCATAGCACATACTAGAATAGATACTGAAGAGTATATATTTACCAAAGAAGGGAATGTCAAATCCCAAGTATATTTTTAGGCCTTAACTTTTTGCTTCATTTTACTTTTGACTACTCCTTTTTGAGACCCTTTACTGTTAACAAACATATTGCAATTTTTTTCTAACCTTTCTATGTCTGCTATAAGTATTACATTTTTACCATCACTTACATTTTGTTTTATAAAATTTTATCCAAAGCCAAATGATTTTTAATTCTACCATCTTCCTAGGTGATCTCAACTAAATCTATGCCATCATCTAACAACTATGTGTTAATATTTCTCAAATACGTATCTCCCTCTTAGTTGACTTCCATGATCATCAGAGATAGAAACCTCTCTCCCTCTCAGGATCCCCCAACTTAAGTGGTGAAAGAAGACTCATGTGCTCTTTATAAATTTTCTTTCTAGTGTCATGCTCTATCTAATTTATCAGCACTACTATCCACTCAATTTCACATCTAAAAAATCTTTTACTGTTATCTTTCCCTTAATCCTCACATCTGTTTTACAAGTTTTTGTGCTTTTATGTAGTAAATATTACTCATTCTTTCCTTCACTCATGATCTAGCATGTGCTAGATCAGAACACTATATCCTCACACTTGAGCTACCACACAACTTCCTGACTGGTCTTCCTGCCTGGACAGTTTTCTGGAATGTGGTCTGATATAAGAGATTCTGCTTTAACACTCAGAGGACACGGGTTAAATATCTACTCAATAACTTTTAACTGTGGGTAATAGATATTTTGCTCAGTGCTCTCATAAATATGTTGGTGAAAATACTACCTTCCTCACAGATTTGTAGTTTTGATTACATGCTAAAAATTATGTAAAGTATCTCATACATAGTAGGAACTTGATTATTATCTGTAAAGTTAATGAATTGAGAAAAATATCTCCATATACTGAATGCTATCTGGAGAAATAGAAAACAATGTACCTAAAAATAATCTTTTTGAAAAATAATCTTTTCTTTTTTTGAGAATTCAGGTAAGCCATGCCTAAGGAAAGTTCAATTTTTAATTAGTGCTGTGGCACACTAAATTAGATGTCAGAAGACCGGTTTCTGTAGAGGGCCAGTCCCTTACTATTTCACAAGTTGTAAAGTTGCCTAAGTCCTTATGTTATTTTATTCTTTTAAAATTATCTGTACAATGGGAAAGTAATTCTTTGGTGATTATGAAGATAAATTAAAACCTGCTTTGATAAAATTTTGTTATCCAAAAATCTCTTTTTGTTGACCTTCTAGGATAGCAGAGGATTGGTTAGTGGTAACAAATAGAGAATTTAAGTTTAATTGAAAAAACCTAATTTTCATGGTTATATTTTCCTTTATTTAAATCCTAATGTTTCTTTTTTCTATGTTATTTTGATTGGCCACATGACCTTTGTAGAATTCACTTTCTTTTATCTTTTAAATGAAATTTGTAAATTTTAAATGTATTCTGGAACTTTAAAATTTCAAAGTGTGAGTTTCTTTTTCAATTAAATAATAAAATATATTAGATTCAATTCTCTCATAAATTCAGCAATTTTTCTGTACTTGCTTCTTTTTCACAATCTTAGAATTATGTATAATGTGATATTCAAATGACAATTTGCTTCAGAGTTCTGAATGACAAAGATGTTATTTCAGGTCCTCATTAGATATTGTTTTCTATCAGATTTGGAAATTAAAATTCCCAGTGAAAATTGTAATTGAATTCTTAAAAGGAAAAAATAAAGAAAAGCAGTTCTTCTCACAATAAATCTCCCCAGATGATTCATAACAGTTAGATTTGGCTAAAGTAATATCCTGGCACTATAGGAAAAAATAGCTTTCTTCTGAGTATGATCATATGTTTGCAATAATGCATTTAAGTTTGTATGTTTAAACATTTTAAGAATTTCAATAACTATCTCTTTTTTTGTGTGCAAGTGATGTTCTTTATGAGCATCAGCCATAAATTTTATACTTACCTGTTCCTTTTATTAACTTTATGAAACAAAAGAAAGAGAAAAGCTATAACATTCCCTGATGAACTGTCCTTAGATCAATCCACCTGTTTCCTATATGCTATTTGGTCCAGTTTGGTTTGTCCCTCTCTATAATATAATAGAAAATTCCTTTCTGCCTGGCTTTTGAGATACTTTTCCCCCTCCCTATTGCACAGTCTCCTTCCCTCTAATATAAGAGCCCCTTTCCATACTGTTTTAATTACTATAGCCTTGTAGTATAGCTTAAAGTCTGGTAAATTAAGGCCTCCCAGTTTGTTCTTTTTGCTTAAGATTGTTTTTGCTATATGGAGCCTTCTCTAGTTCCATACGAAGCATAGAATTATTTTTCCTAGATATGTGAAAAATAATGTTGGCATTTTAATAGGTATTGAATTGAATCTGTAGATCACTCTGGGTAGTGGAGCCATTTTAACAATGTTGATTCTGCCAACCAACAAGCGTGGTATGGTTTTCCACCTGTTTACATCCTCTGCTATTTCCTTCCTCAGTGTTTCATAGTTCTCCCTGTAGAGGTCTTTCACCTCCTCAGTTACATATATTTCTAGGTATTTTATTTTCTTTGTTGGTATTGTGAATGATATTGAGTCTTTGATTTGGTTTTCTGTTTGACTGTTATTGGTGTATAGGAATGCTACTAATTTCTGTACATTGATTTTGTAACCTGAGACTTTGCTGGATTTCTTTATCAATTCCAATAGTCTTATGGCAAAATCTTTGGGGTTTTGTAGATATAAGATCATATCATCAGCAAAGAATGATAATTTGACCTCTTCTGCCCCCATTTGGATGACCTTGATTTCCTTCCCTTGTTTGATTGCTATAAGACTTCCAGGACTATGTTGAACAGAAGCAGCGATGGGGGCAACCTTGTCTGGTTCCAGTTCTTAGCGAGAATGCTTTCAATTTTTCCCCATTCGGTATGATGTTGGCTGTGGGCTTGTCATATATGGCTTTTATCATTTTTAGGTAAGTCCCATCATGCTTATTTTGTTAAGCATTCTTATCATGAAAGGGTGCTGAATTTTGTTGAATGCTTTTTCTGCATCTATTGAGGGGATCTCAGTCTTTGTTTTTGCTTCTATTCATGCGGTGAATTACATTTATAGATTTGCATATTTTGAGCCATCCCTGCATCTCTGGGATGAAGCCCACTTGGTAATTATGGATTATTTTCTGAGAAGCACCTGAATATGGTTTGCTAGGATTCTATTGAGAATTTTTGCATCTATATTCATAAGGGATATTGGTCTGTAGTTTTGTGTCTTTGTTGCATTCTTTCCTGGTTTTGGTATCAGGGTGATGGTGGCTTCATAAAATATGTTGGGGAGGGTTCCTTCCTTCTCAATGTTGTGGAGTAATTTCTGCAGAATAGGCACCAGTTCTTCTTGTAGCTCTGGTAAAATTTGGGTTTGAAACAATCTGGTCTGGGATTTTTTCCTTTTAGGAAAGATTTTTATTGCTGCTTCAATTTTGGTACTTGATATTGTTCTGTTCAGGAATTCTATTTCTTCCTGGTTGTTCCTAAGGAGGATGGGTATTTATAAGACTTTGTCCGTTTCCCCCATGTTTTCAAGTTTATGTGCATAGAGGTTTTTATAGTATTCATAGATGACATTTTGTATTTCCGTGGTATATCAGTTGTAAATTCTCCTTTTTCATTCCTGGTGGAGATTATTAGAGTCCTTTCTTTTCAGATTCTTGTTAATATAGAAAGAGATGTGTTAATTTTATTTTTTCAAAGAACCAACTTTTTGTTTTATTAATCTTCTGTATTGTTTTTTTGTTGTCAATATGGTACTAGAATAAAAACAGAGACATAGATCAATGGAAAAGAACCAAAACCCAGATATAAAACCATGCTCATATAGCCATCTAATCTTTAACAAAGCAGACAGAAAAATACACTGGGGAAAATAATCCTTATTCAATAAATGGTGCTGAGAAAATGTAGTAACCACATGTAGAAGAGTGAAACAGGATCTGCACCTCTCATCTCTCACAAAAATCAACTCATAGTGGATAATAGACTTAAACCTAAGGCATGAAACTATCAGAATTCTAGAAGAAAATATTGGAAAACTCTTACAGACATTGCACAAGGCAAAGAATTTATGAAGAAGACCCCAAAGACAATCACAGCAACAACAAAAATAAATGTGACTTGATCAAATTACAAAGCTTCTGCACAGCCAAAGAAACTGTCACAAGAGCAAACAGCCAACCTACAGAATGGGAGAAAATATTCACATGCTACACATCTGATAAAGGACTAATAGCTAGAATCTATATATAACTCAGGCAAATCAGCCAGAAAAAATCAAACAACCCCATTAAAATGTGGGCAAAGGGCAAAGGACATGAACAGAAACTTTGCAAACAAGACAGACTAATGGCCAACAAACATATAAAAAAATGCTCAACATCTCTATTCATCAGGGAAATGCAAATCAAAACTACAATCAGATATCACTTATCTCCAGTGAGAATGGATTTTAAGAAAAAGTCCCAAAACAATAAATGCTGGTGTGGTGAGAGATAGGAACACTCATACACTGCTGGTGGGACTGCAAACTAGTACAACCTCTCTGGAAAGTAATATGGAGATATCACAAAGAGCTAAAAGTAGAGCTACCATTTTATCCAGCAATCTCATTACCAGGCATCTACCCAAAGGAACATTTGTACCCCCTGTAATATGTTTAAATAAAAAAAAAAAAGAGTCCCTTTCCCCTTTTTGCAACAATCCTTTCTAATAAAGTTTCCCTTTATCTATGTCCAAATTTGATTTTATGTGAAATTTTTATTATTGAATAATATAAACTTTTGTTTAAGAAAAGATAAGCTTCTCTGCATTTATAAAGATAAGGGACATTTTTACTGCTGCTTAAACACAAATTGATACATTTACTTTCTCTCAAATTTGCTTTTAAAACACTTTTCTGTTGTTGTTAAACTTTAACAAAAATCTTAACAATGAACTTGAGGTTCCTGAAGACCAATTAAACGCTGAACAATACATTTTTCTGTAAGGATAACTTTTATTAACCTGAACATACCTATTAATTATGTTATAACAATTATATTACATGTTTGAGTGCATAATCTGGAAGGACGAATGCCCTAGAGAATATCTTAATGCCCTACTTTTGATAATATTTTTCTTTCAAGTCAAATTTAAAATTAACCTTTCCTTCAAGGCCATCCCTTTATTCCACAGAAGCTTACATTATCTGAAAGTTCCTCCTGCTCTTTCTCGTACCGTTAATTTCTATGTATTATTTAACTGGCTGTGTGTCAGAGCAGAATGAGATTTTGAAATGGAAATCATATAAGCTTGGGTTCAACTACAGGCTCTGCCCTTCATTTTCTGTTTGAACTCTGGCAAATAATATAGCCTGTCTATTTTTGAAATGGGGGTAATAAATCTATCTTGCAAGATTAGTGAGAAGATTAACTAAGATAAAAATGCAAGACTTTGCAAAAAGCAATTGGTCCTTCATAAACAATGAGCCCTGCCTCTTCTCTGAAATGACTTGCCAACAATTTTATAGAATCACTCAAGAAGTGCTGGGTTCATGAAGTCTGAACAGAAAGCCATGAATACCTTTAAAAGGTATAATAGCCAATAAAATGTTTACGGTTCTCTGAGTGAAAGCATTTAGTTAATTTTCATTTTCCTCTAGGAGAGTACATAGATAGAATTATTAATATAAATCTGGAAACATATTCCAAATCACTTTCTGTATAATCCTTCTTGCTATCATCATTCCCCTCTCTATATTCTTTAAACATATGCAATCTAAGCAGTTCATTTCATTTTTCACTGTCAACATCATATACAGTTCTGCTATTTATTAAAATTAGCAAAAATAATACTAGTGGAAAAAAGTCAAAAAAGCAATATTTATTGCAACCAACTAGATAACATGTTTCTTAATTTTTAAAAGTTATCTGTATCACTCCCCTCCTCCTTCCACCCTTTCCATTTAGAGCTCTTCCTGTTTTGTTTTATTTCTGGTTTTTTGGATTATATGTCTATAGGATTTATAATAAAATTGCAGGACCATTAAATGATATGAGATGGTAATAGATGTCATGTATTAGGCACTTAAATTGTGAAATGTGAAGTGATTTTCATACATTCTGCCATTCATTCAGCACCGATTGTCTTCCAAACTATATTCCACTTTAGTAAAATGATAATCTGTCTTCCAACTAGTTGTTCCTCCATATGCGCAAAAGCTTTGGTAACTTCACTGACTAGTGAAGACTAGGTATTACTTAGCACATTGCTGACAACCATTCTTTGGTGATGTTATTTTATGTTTTTAATATAAAATATGGCTTTAGTATGAACTACAAAAAGGTTTAGTACTCTTTCATATACTTACTGGATATTTGGGTATTGTGTTTTGTAAAATGCTCATTTTGCTCATACATTTTTCCATTGATATTTCTCCCTTATTCAAAAGTATAGGATAATAGAAGTCCTTCTTATATTATGAAAATGAGAACTTTTTAGTTATATGTCCTGGAGTTATTCTCCCTTCAATTGCTTGCTCTTTCCATCTTCTGGTAAAAAGAATTTCTTTATTTTAATGTAGTCTAATTTATTAGTCTGTTCCTTTACAGGTGTTTGTATGTATATGTGTTTGTGAGTGTACTGCTGAAGCAATGTTTCCTTATTCCAAGTTTATAAAAGTATTTACTCTGCCACCTTCTATAAGCCTTATTGTTTTATCTTTCAAATTTACATATATATTGAACTTGGAATTGATTTGAGTATGGTATGGAGTGTCAAATGCCATTTGTTTTCTATGCAGCATTTATTAAAATTTATTAGATGACCAACCTTTTCTCACTACACTGTATTACTACTTCTGTCAAAAATCAATTGTCTATATATGTCTGTTTCTAAACTCTTTGTTCTTTGCCACTGATGTATTTTCTATCCTAGTACCCATAACAGAGTGACTTAATGAGTATGGCTTTTTAATAAATGTTTATATATGAAAGTGACCCCCTCTCTTTATTTAATTTCAAGATTGTCTTGGCTGTTCTTTAAATACTCAAATACATTTCTGATTGAACTTCTCAATATCTAAACAGAAAACCAAACAAACAGAAAATTGAGGTTTTGTTTGGAATTGCATTCTTTTATTTAGAAACAATGCTATTTTTATAATGTTGAACCTATCAATCCATAAACATGGTGTATCCTTACATTTATATAGATCTTTAATATTGCTTAGTAGCAATTTATGTTTTTCTGGATAGATTTATTTATTAAATGATGCTTTTGATGTTATTTTAAAAGGTTTTATTTCCCTACATTGTTTTCTATTTGTTTATTTAGGGTGCATGAAATTAAATTTTTTTGTGTATTTACCTTTTACCCAGCAATCCCAGTACATTTATTAACTTAAAAAATTCTAATAATTTGTACATTTTTTAGATATTTTCCTTTTATAATCATGTCATTTGAGAATGTAGTTTTATTTATTTCTTCCATTTTTTATTTTTTTCCTTTACATGAAATTTCAAGTAAACTGTTGAATAGAAGTGGTGATAAGTGTTCTGATGTAATTTCCAATTTCGAAGAGAAAATTCTGACATATCATCATTAAGTATGTTGTTTCCTATATATTTTTTTCTTTTGTGTTGACATCCTTTATCAAATAAGGCAAATTCCTTTTTATTCTTAGTTTGATAAGTGTTTTTTATCAGGACTAAGGGTTACATATTATCAACACTTCATAGTATTTGTTTTGCTGTTTGTATCTTTTTTATTTTTAGTAAGTGGTCAGTCAGATATTATAGAGTGTTAAAATGTTATTTTAAAAACTCTTTTAGAATACTATTTAATGCTGGCAAATAACTATATTGATTATCTGGAGCAAAATTTTCAGACTGCATGAATGAAATTGAAAATTCTTTTTCTTTTATTGCATTTTATAAATTATCTCACTTCATTTTATTTACCAGCATGGCAACAATATAACAACTTATATGCATGAATGTTGTCTTTTTGTTTCATAATTTAAGAAACAAGCAATAAATTTAATTATCATTATTAGCCATTCTGTGAAACTTTTTATTTCTAAAACCATATATAGGATTTTATGAAAAATAGTATATTATATTTAAAAGCTTAACACTTAGTTCAACTTTAGTATTTTAATAACATTTCTAAAAAAAAATTGGTACTGTAATGGAACAAAGTAGTAATATGAACTCCCCTGCATATATCAATTATAAAAACTGCTAATAATATTTCTCATGGTCCTGTTGCCTAGATACAATATAAAGCCATTTTCTTTTTTTAACTTAACTTTATCCTCAAAAAAGTTAGTATTCCTCTATCTTTCTTGCTTTATTTTTCCCCTTCACAATGATCACTTTCTAACATATTATATGTTTCTTAATTGTTTTATTTTTCTTCCTTCATTACTAAAATGTAAATTCCATGAAAACATGTATGTTTGTCTGTCTTGTCACTGTTATATCCTGGCTTTGAAACAAATGACTAAAATAGTAAGAAAGGGAATGTTAGAATGGCATCAAAGTTTCCAGCATGGGTAGTGTAGGATTACTAAGATTACTGATATTTTCGTTGGAAAATGCAAGGGTAATGTGACCTTTTTGTCAGTGGTGACAATGGGATAAGTTGGAGGTATTAAAGTTGCAGAGTGAACTGCTCACATGGTGCTTTAGACTGACACTATTATGGTAATTTGACTGATAATTGTTATTGGGTTATTTTTATAATCATTAATTTATTTAACTGTAACAATTACTCTATTAAGCAAAGAAATTATTAGTTTACAATCTGCTCCATTACTACTCTATTAGTGTTATTAACTATATTTTAATATGACAAAACTAACATTTAGAGATTAAGAAACATTACAAGTTGCATATTAGACAAATAAAAATTTGGTTCCATATTTATAACATAAATTTAATTATTATTCTATGCCATTATAATTTGTAAACATGACTGATCCTCTAGAATTACTGTTAAGTTTCTTAAAAATATACCATATAGTTTATTGTGATCTACATAAAATTCTTCTGATTTTAAGAGTCTAGAATGTGGTCCAAGTATCTATACTTTTTCCAGAAAGTTCTCCAGAAGGTTCTGAGAAGTAGTATAATTGGAAATCAGATATATGCTTCATATCTTGATATGCTTGATAACCAGAGATACTTATTTTCACAACTTGGTTTACGCTGACTAAACTATTTTAGTAGTGCAATGAAATTAAGACAACAGAAGAGAGTGAAAAGGTAATTATGATAGAATAAGAAGCTGTAAACAATGAAACCTAACAGAATATGATATTTACTTATTGTATCAGTCAGGATTTAATTAGTGAAGCATGGATCACCATAGGTATTATGGAATAAGGAATTATACCTTACACAACTATGGATGAGCTAGAAAAGTAAAAGTCTGGAGAGGGGATTGGATTAGAAATATCAGAAAAAGGTCAGTAACTAGCCCTGGTGTAGGTGACAGAATTGGGGTTTCCAGGGAAATATAGAAGCTAGATTCTCCAGCTGCTGGACAAGAACCTTGACAGTGGCAGGATATTAAAGCATATGGCAGGATGTTGGCTTTTTGTGCTTAGTGACTTCCTGAGTTTGCCAAAAAAAAAAAAAATAGTGGTTTTGAGCCAAAGGTAACTGTTATATCATTTGGAAAGAAGGGCACTTTAAAAATACAAGAAAGAGCAAAAACAAACTAGATCCCACTAGGCCATCTCTATCAGTCTCTCATTTCCTCTAACTAGCAACAACCTTCAGAGAAAAATGACCGCTTCTTTACTTAACTCCTGATTCTTGCATATTTTCACTTTTGGCTGACTCTTCCAGCATGAGATTCTGGGAACATAAATTTGTATAGTCTAGTTGATAGAATAGCCAAGAACACATGGTTTAAAAAAAAAAAAAAAGGTCTGGGTTTTATGATGACATGTAGAGTATTGGCAAAATTCTAAGAAATAAGAATACTGAATTAAATAACACAATTCAGAATTGAAGTATGGGTTGATAGTAAATTTAAGCATTTTTCTTTCTAATTCTGTATTTCCAATGTAACATTCTAGTTAATATTTACTCAGGATATCTAACAAGAATATAAGCAATTACAAAGCTAAAAAGTAGCAAACATTTAAGTTTTCTGGTATCTATATTTTCTTACATAATATTGTTATGATGAAATTTCCTTCCATGACCTGTTGGTGTTGCATAACTAAAATTTTTTTGATTCTTTTCTATTTCTTATGTACTAGATCTTCTCTCCTGATAACAATTAAACAGTTCTCTGATCATGAGACATGACCTAATTTTCACTTTGTGTGATATCCCCATTTATCTTCTCTTTATTGCTCTGAATTTAGCCAATTGTATATGTTTCTAGTGCATCCATGCTTTTCATACAGCTTTAAAGAGTATTTTTCAATATTGAATTATTTTTAACTGAAGATGATAAATTGCATTTCACACATTGTTTTATGCATTTCATTCTCATAAAGCTAATAAATATTTGGATATCTATTTTATTCACATAAATTTTAATTATAGTATTAATTATATTTTTCAGAAACTGACTGATTTTATAACATAATATTCCCAATAGGTGTACATTCATTCTTACTTTTCAACTATTTGTTCTGACTTGCCCCAAATAAATTAGTGTTTTTTTCTGTTTTAACAGTTTCTACTAACGTTATTTAATCTAAAAAAAGGCCTGAAAGTTAAAATTCAAGAACAGATATAAAAATCAGTCAATGAAAATGGGGATTGATGATAGATATAAGTTCAAAAGAGATATTTGAAATCAGATCTTAGGCCAGAACCAGAAAATAAAACTGATTTATGTTTCTTTTCTTTCTTTCTTTTTTTTATTTCACCATATTATGGGGGTACAAATGTTCAGGTTACGTATATTGCCTTTGCCCCACCTGAGTCAGAGCTTCAAGAGTGTCCATCCCCTAGATGGTGCGCACCGCACCCATTAGGTGTGTATCTGACCTATGTTTCTTCAATAATTATAAAACATATAGAGCATAGGAATTGGGACAAAAAGTGTTCAGAAAGGTTGTCATTTAATGCAGTTAATTCTCTGTTAATGGAAAATGCTAAGTAATGATCAGAATGCCTCAGTAAGATCAGGTTTCAAAATGAATATGTGATTATCCAAGAATTCACATGCTGTCCTTATGTTATCATATGTGTCTGCTTTTCTCATTAGAACAAAAGCTCTTTTGCATGTACAGCTTATGTCATTTCTTTTGTTGAATCCTGTCATCTCTTCCAAAAATCTGTCACAGGGATTTAAAATAAAAATTGTCTAATAACTCAATGTTAAATATACAAATACTAAAATTATAGCCATTGTACATGAAATACCATGAAGAGTACAAAACCAAGTTTAGAAATGTACCCATAAGTTAAAAAATGAACAACAGAATCCAAAATCATTCTTTTCATAGTCAAAGCAGTTACTAATGTTTTAGTTTTTATCTTAATTTCAATCATGCTTTTTGATATGTTTGCATACAGTTATTTGATTTTATGGCAATACATTTATTTTCTCTCATGGTTTATGCTTCCAAATGAAGATGAAAAATCAATTACTTCTGAATTGAAAATACTGAATGCAGTTGAAATGAGATGCTCACATTTAGTCTGCAACCCTAAGTGTAATGTTAAAAGATGATCAAATGTACAGTATATGTACTTAATGAAAAATTAAGATGAATCCTGCTAATATTAAGTTGTTGCTATGACGTTTTGTCTTCAGTGCATTCAGCTGGAAATTCTTACTACTAGTCAGCTAATGTGTATGCGTATTAAAGAAATCCACTGCTATTCTTTAAAAATGAAAATATCTCAATACTAGTAAGAAATAAGGTGGGTCACAGTGTCTAAAAGTGTTAGAGGAGCTCAGAGAATAAATAGAAAAAGGCCATTTGGACAAGTGTATATAGAATGGCTAAAACTTGAGCCAGGCACTGGAATATCTGAATACAAAATTTGTGCTGCAGTGTCTTAATTGTTGCTAATATAGCTCTTTTGCTCACTTTTTAAAAATAAATATCATGATATTTAGAGATATTTCCTTTGAAAAAATATAAAAGTAATAGGTCTTAAAATATCATTCTTGAAGGTATTTTCTAAATATAAATTTTTGTTTAGACTTATTTATATTAGAGCTAGAACAATCAGTGTGAGGGTGAAAGAAAAATTTTCTAGGTATGTGTGAGTTTTAGAATTTTGCATTCATTAATTTATCCACAAACTCTTTTAGCTATTAGCTTTTGATAAAATTTACAGTATATATACTTAATAGAAAATTAAGAAGAGTCTTGCTGATACCATGTGTGCCAGGCACCAAAAGGCACTGAGGATACAAGAAGAGATACATTTTCCTATAAAGCATCCACTCTATGAAAATATAGAATATGTGCAAAGTAAATTAACTATAGAGCAGAGTTTCTCAATCTCAGCATTATTGATATTTTGGGCCAGATAATTCTTTACTGTGGGGCCTGTCCTGTGTACCATAGAATTTCAAAAGCATCCCTGGTTCTATCAACTAGATGCTAGGATTCCCTTCCCCAGTTATGAAAACTAAAATTTTTCCAGACATTATCAAATATCCCCTGGGAAACAAAATTGCTCACATCTGAAAAAACACATTTAAACAGTATATTGGAAGGTAATAAGTGATGTGGAGAACAATAAGATAGAACAAGGAGTTCTCTTTTTGATACGGTGATTTGTGGTCATAGGTAGGTTTCTCTATTTGTGGCTTAACCCAGAGTTCACTTTCCACTGAAGAATCTAGAAATAAAGGTGTCGGAAAAGATAATCCTTAACTGAACAGCTTATTCATAAGAACAAATCCATACAGTAGAAGAGGAGAGTAAATTTTGCATAGAATGTTTGCTGTCCCTTCCTGAACTAGCAAGGACAGAAACAACTGAGAAACAAGTGGAACAAACAAAACCTACAGGAAATATGGGACTATGTAAAGAGGCCAAACCATGAATCATAGGCATTCCAGAGGGCAAAGAGGAAAACATACAAAGGTTAGAAAACCTATTTGAGGAAATAATTGAAGAAAATTTCCCTGGCCTTGCTAGAAACCTAGATATCCAGATTCAAGAAGCTCAAAGGACCCCTGGGAGATTCATTGTGAAGAGGCAATCACCATGATGCATAGTCATTAGATTGGCCAAGTAAACACGAAAGAGGCACTCCTATGAGCCTTAAGGCAAAGGCAGCAGGTAACTTACAAGGGAAAACCCATCAGACTAACTGCAGACTTCTTAACTGAGACCTTGCAAGCCAGAAGGAATTGGGGCCCCAGTCTCAGTCTTCTCAAACAGAATAATGTGCGACAAAGAATTCTGTATCCTGCAAAGCGAAGTTTCTTATATGAGGAAAAAATAAAGTCTTTCTCAGACAAGCAAACACTGAGGGAATTTGCCAAGACCAGACCTGCCCTGCAGAAAGTACTCAGAACTGCATTAATCATGGATCAGTATAACAGACACTCATTAGCATAAAACCACCCCAAAGCTAAAGGTCAGAGCCTGGATAACACAATGGCTCAAGAGGTAAAGCAAAGCAATAAAGTTATACTCTACAGGATGAACAGAAATCCATCCCACTTATCAATTCTTTCAATAAATGTGAATGGCTTGAACTCTCCACTCAAGAGACATAGGCTGGCTGAATGGATAAAAAATACAAGCCAAGCATCTGCTGTCTCCAGCAAACACATCTAACCTACTATCTGTGACAATTTGAATAAAAACTCATAGATGAACCATGTAGCCCAGAAATATAGAAAAAACATTATTTAAAGTTACATATATCATCAATGCATAAGATACATGTAGACAAAAGTCTATTGTATCAGTTACTACCATAAAATATGTACAAATCTATTATAAAAAGTTTTAACTTATCAAAACTTAGGCACACAGAGAGTGCACATGGTGCCATTCATAATCAAGACAAACATAGACCAACAAAAAGATGAATAATTAAATCATAACTGCATAAACATAAGTGTACTACATACTGTACTACTGTAATAGTTTTGTACCCACCTCCTGTTGCTATTGCAGGGAGCTCAAGTGTTGTGAATATCCACTTAAAATGCTGTGTGATGCTAATCATCTCTGCATGAGAAGTTCATCTTTCTAGTAAATTGCACATTGCAGTAAAAAGTGATCTCTCGTGGTTATTTTGTACTTTTCATCATGTTTAATGCAATGCTGCAAACCTTGAATAATACCATGGGACCTATATGAAGTGTTAATAGTGATGCTGGAAATTCTCCCAAGAAGCAGAGAGAAGTCATGACAATACAAGAAAAGAAAAGTTGAATTGCTTGATATGTACTGTAGATTGAGTTTTGCAACTGTGGTTGCTCCTGTTTCAGACAGACAAGTCATCTTGTAAACAGATGACAAAGTTCTGGTATCAATAAATATAATACAGTACTATAAATGTATTTTTCCTTCCTTATGATTTTCTTAATGACATTTTCTTTTCTCTAGCTTTCTTTATTGTAAGAATACAACATATATTTCACAAAACATACAAAATATGTGATAATCGACTGTTTGTTATCAGTGAGCCTTCTGGTCAACAGCAGGCTATTAGTAGTTAAGTTCTAGGGAAGTCAAAAGTTATACGCAACCCCTGCATTGTTCAAGAGTCACCTGTGTTGTTTTTTCTTGTTTTGCATCATCCTCATTGGTAGTGGCATTATATGGCCCTGCCCTACTTTTATTGGTCTTTTCTAATTTCAATTTATGTTATTATATTACATCTCCTGTTTCTCTATACTCAGCCTTAAATATTTCTGAATGAAAAATAAATACAAATTAAAGAAAGAAAATAGACTGAGCTATCTTCTAACATCCAAAGAAGAAAATATGTGTTAATTTATACACATGGACATAGAGTGTGGAGAGACAGATGATGAAGACTGGGTAGGGTAGTGGTGAGGGAAGGGGGTAGATGATGAGAAATTACCTAATGGGTACAATGCACGTTATTCAGGTTGATGCCCCAAATGCCCTGACTTCACCACTACACAGTGTATGCATGTAATAAAAACTTACTGGTACCCCTTAAGTTTACATAAATAAAAGAACCAAAAAAAGAATTATTGACTAAAACAATACGAACCAGATCAACAATAAGAACAACAATAACAAAGCTATTCCCTGAATTTCTACAGCATCATATGCCTTAATTTAGCAACTCACTAGTAGGTAACTAGGACTCAGGTCCCTTTATCACAGCCACAATTCTTGCTGTACTCTTCCTTACTTTATTTCAGTATGCAATTCAATTTTCACCTTATTATATTTCATCCTACACATCGCTGCTTGACACTTCCTTTTTTAAAATGACTTTTTTTTTTAAGTTATGGTAAAAAAATAAAGCATGTTCCAATTATAAAATCCAGAAAATATAGATAAACACAAAAAAACTGGCCTTTTTACATATGTGAATAAAACTTTCAAAACTCTCCTGTAAACCTCTGAGCTGTGAACAGATTTGGAATACTGTGTTTCATAGACATTATAGAGGTTGCTACAGCCAATAATTTGTAATTCCCTTCTTGCATTCACTATCATTTTAAAAATTTTTTAATCACCCTCCCTCAGATCTTTTTAATGGCCAAAAATTAGACTGCTTAGATAACTTGCCATGACATGTTTAGTAAATCTTCCATTATTAGAAGATTTAAATGATTCAGCAATATAAGCAATGCTTTGATTGTGTCTAACAGCCTAAAATTTGAGAAGGTCATTTCTGAAAGATAAGTTGTGTGAAGTGGAATAACTGAAGCAAAAAGTGTGCCAAATGCCAAAATTTTGACATAAGATGTCAAATTGATGGGAAGTCTACGTCAATTTTTACAACTTTTCCTCCAGATTGTTCTTCTCACACTGACATATTTATCATATTGTCACCCAGCTCAAGAATCATTACTGATTATATGACATCAAATTCGTACTCCTCAATTTGTCATTAGAAAATATTTTGTGCAGACTTATTTTGTACAGATTTATCATTTTATCCTATTATATAAAGCAGGCAAACTAATTTTCTAACATTTTTATGCATTGTTGTTTATGCTCACATTCATTCACAACTTGTACCTCATGCACACTATAATTAAAATTCTTTATCTCCATTAAGCCTCATCTCAAGTGTAACCCACAATCAATTGAAAATTGAAAATACACCCTATCTTATAAGAGCTATGGGTATTACCTACAACTTTGTTAATCTGATGGTGATTATCCTATAGACGTAGAATGGCTAAATTATTAATAAAATAGTAAGAATTATAATAAAGATTATTTTTGGTGAATGGTTATTATATTGTTGGCACTCTGCAAACTGATTAGCAAAGATCAACCCAAAATTACTCTAAGAGTCACTGACTGACTGACTGATTCATTGATTTATATTTATTTATTACATAATACTTATTCAACATTTTTTATTTGCCAAGCTATGTTCACATTTGTCTAACTGGTCAACTGAATATCTAAGTTTTACTTATTCCAGGTAAAAAATATAGCATTTTAAAAATGATTTTTTTTAATGATTAACTCCAAAAGATGAAAGAAAATCACAAAAGAAACTTTTTCTTGAACACTAATAGAATAAAATGGTATAACTGTAACTTAGGCAACCCCTTTAAGCCTAGCATAAGATCTTGTTGAACTAAGATTCCAGAGGAAAATACTATTAGTATAAGGCCAGGGAAACCGTATGCAATATTGTCATTAGATGCAACTCATTTCAGCATAAAATGATTTCTTCAGCACAAAATATATTTAAATTAATTCAGAAATACCCTGGAAATAAATTTATTTTTAAAAATGCTATTAAATGTGAAAATAAATTCTACTTTGATAAGAGAATTTATTAAAACCTAGGAGGAAAAGATGCACCAAATAATCTAGACCAGCACATATTTTTTTCATAATCCCCAGAAGAATAAAACACATTTTCTTTATTATTCTCACAAACATACAACATTTATCTAGAAAGGATTTTTGTGACTATTTATAGTTAGGCAATAGCCAAAAACACCTAATTTGCTAATGATGTGACAAATATTACATTTAAAACCTTGTACCAGTATCACTATGCTAAATAAAATATGTGTGTAATTAGAAGTAATAATGTACTTGGGGAGGGGTGGATTGATGATGAAACTTAAATGTTCCATTCATTATATTTAACCACCTTTGCTATGCACTGTTGTTAACAAAGAACTATTCCATGAATAAATCAATTTATTTGTGGGAAAAATCAAGAGAGAGTACAGTACCACCCATTTTATCAGATTCATGTCTATAAAATATATGTATAATTTCAGTTAGAGATATAATTTGAGGCTATATTAAGATGCATACAAATCAAATGGTTAGTATTATTTAGTATAAAAACAGTGTTAATTATCCACTAATGCCATTTGAGATAACTTAGATGTTGTATGTGAAATGAATCATTGATTACTATAAGAAAGATAGACATTATTTTAACACATAATATAGAGACAAATGTAAACTAGAAAATTGGTGTTTACTTATAATGCCTTCACTTAGAAATTTTTTTAAAAACCCTGAAGTTTAAAATTATATCTTTCTAGTTTTCTACTCTATAATACAGATTATATTAATATATTAATTAATGTAACTGTTAATATTTATAACATATTATATAAGGTATATTTCATAATTGTTTTAAGCTAAATTTTATTGTATGTCAAAATACAAAGGTTATTTACATTATTGAAATGCTAAACTTTTCCATATTTTCCTATCCCTTTTTAAAAAGAAATGAGGATCACACAATTGAATTTCTCTTTCTTCTAGTCCCATTTCTTTCTCCTTCCACACAATATTCAGCAATATTCTAAATTTAACATTTATACTTTACTAATATCATTGTTACACATTTGCTACACACTTGTATTATAAAAATATACTCTTGTTTTCTTAAAAATTATCTTAATGCTATAATACAAACATATCTTTATGTATTTTGCTCTTTTTATTTAATTTATATATTTTTAATATCAATCAAAGTTCACATATATTTAGTCATTCATTTTTGCAGCCATGTAAAGCACGCGCGCGCGCGCACACACACACACACACACAAGCTTGTTCTGTTGGTGTAAATGCAAGATATTTCCAATTCTCCATTACAACCATGCCGTAATGAAATGTGTGTGTTTCCTTGCACAAATGTGGAAATTTCTCTTTAAATGCCATGCCTATAGCAACATTGCTATGTTCTGGGACATTTCTATCTTTAATTTTGCTAGCTATTGCTAAAGACCTTTTCAAAGTGATTGTAGCAAATTATGTCTCACCAGCAAAAATAAAAATTCCTCATTTTCCATTACCTCCTATTCTTGCTCATGGCATATATTACAAAATGTTAAAATGGATAATTATCTTGAACTTATAAAAGTATTTTATTTTTCTTTTAATTTGTATGTTCCTGATTATTGGTAGGGCAAAACATCATTTCACATCTTTATTGAACCTAAAAACCTTTCTTTTTCTGAATTGACTATAAATGATTTTTTCCTTTTTTAATTGAATTCTCTTTTTAAATGAATTTTAGACATTCTTTACATATTATTGATGTCAAATTATTTCAATTATTTACATTCACTTTATTTTTTAACTTTGTGTTTCTTTTGCCATAATGAAATGTTTGTTTTGTTTTTTTTTTCTTGTTTGAGTAGATTTTTCTTTCTTTCTTCTTTTTTGTTTTTATTTCAGCTTACTATGGGGGTACAAAAGTTCTGGTTAGATATATTGC
>CM052437.1:91508966-91544879 GCA_028533085.1 Varecia variegata | reverse complement strand
AGCTCATAGACTTTTATTAAAATATGTCAAAATACTTACTTTACTGTAGGTGAAAATTCTGTTAGTAGAGTTATTTGGAGTCAGTATGCCAAAGCAACTCTAGTATTACTGCATTTTATAGGATAATTTTAAAATAATATCCTGGATAGAGCTGGAACCCATTCTACTAAGTGAAGTATCACAAGAATGGAAAAATAAGCACCACATGTACTCACCAACAAATTGATTTCCCTGATCATCACCTAAGTGCACATTTGGGAATAACACCAATTGGGTGTCGGGCAGATGTGGGGAGGAGGGGATGGGTGTATACCTACATAATGAGTACGATACACACTCTCTGGGGAATGGACTCGCTTGAAGCTCTGACTCTGGGGGGGGGTGTGGGGGGCATGGGCAATATACCTAACCTAAACTTTTGTACCCCCATAATAAGCTGAAATAAAAAATATATAAAATTCAAAATTCAAAAAATAAATGTAAAAAAATGAGTAAGTTTTTTTTTTTTTTTTAAATTTGGTTAGAACCTTTAGTTTCATTTCTCCCTTTTCCCATGCTACTGTCATATGGAACAAAATTAGGGTGCATTTGGCTGTTTTGTGTATTTCAGTATTCATAACCACATGTCAAGAAGTTATGACTTCCTTTATATTGTTAAAGAGAAGATCAAAATATAGCAAAGACATATCAGTTCATCATTATTTGACACAAGGCTTAGCATAACCAAAAACAGCCTAAGTAGTACTCTAAGGAATATTAAAAGTCTCAGAGACCACCCAAAGTCCTATAAGCTATTTATTTAATAATTCCTCCTATGCTGAGTTACTCAGTCTCCCCATGTACACTCATGCAATAGTAATTGTTGTAACTCCAGATCTCCAAGGCAGATCTTGTCCTTATCTCCTAAAGTATTATGCTACACACCAACCATGTAAAATGAACGTGCTGTGTGGATATACATGGTAGAAATATAAGAATGGTAGAATAAAATGAGATCTATGGTTCACTTTAATGTTTTGCAATGACTGAGGTCACCAAGTAGGTGGAATCTAATTTATCGTCCATACTATGACATTTTGAAAGTGACAATGAACACTAATAACCATTATTCTCGGATACCATGCCTGCATTGAGACTTTCCCAAACTGGGCCACACTGTCAAACTAACTTAAAAGGCCAATACTGGGAAATATTTGTCCCAACTTGGAAGTAAAAAATAATAGAACTGCTACAACTGATATAAATATATACTCACATATAATTTCTGATTCTCATAGGTGATGCCTCTTTGGCTTTCTTGTTACTGCTTAGCAAATGTCTTTTCCTTCCTCCCTCCCTTGCTTTCCTCCTTCCTTCCCCCTCTCCCTCCTTCACTTTCTTTCTCATTCTCTCTCTTTCTCTCCCTCTATGGCACCTTTTCCCTCTTTCTCTCTTTTTTTTTTTTTTGGATTTCTTTCTAATTTTCTCCTCCACCTACAGTCACATCACAATACATTTTTTTTTTATTCTTATCCCTGGGCCTTCTCATGTTTCTATTTTTATATATGTCTACTTTTTTTTAAGGCTAATACCGATTTGCTATTTAACATTCAACTAAACATGTCTTGCTCAGGGAGATTTTTCCTGGACTCTTTGGACAGTTACGGGGCCTACTGTATTATCTTATAACACTTAAAGTTTGTTGTTTTGGAATACTTATATTTTTAATTTAATATGTTTATAAAATATAGATGTATATATGAATTAAAAAGGTAAAAAGTGATGTATTAGTAGCTTGTTTTTACCATTTACATCTACACTTCCATACAAAATAATACACATGCTTTCTTTAACTCCATAGCTTTCAGTAGAGTTATACATTTTATTGTTTTTATTGCAACACCATTCATTGCTCAAATATTATACTTATATAAACACATTTCACAAATAAACTAGAAGATATACTATGATTATGATGATATTTTCTTATATTACCTTGCTTTTCCTAGAGAAACTTGTTTTTATTGTATAATCCTAAATTTTCTATATTACAAATTCATTCCTAAAGTCATTGCCACAAGTTCATGTTTCTTCTCAATAAATTTTAAAATATCAGTTATTCTGTACTAATTTTTATATTTTTTTCTTTGAAAGATCATTTCTTGCAAAGTTTCTCTCTCCTATGTTATAGGCTCACACACCCTGCTTTCCCAACTATTGAAACCATGTTTTACACTTTTTGATTCATTCCCTTGTTTGGAGAAGTGATTCCTCCATGAAAATAATGAGAAACAAAGAATGAGAGCCAAAGGATTAGAGGTAAATCGTGGCATACTGTATTTATAGTTTGGCTGGGTATGGAAATTTATGTTGTAAATCATTCTTCTTTGGAGATTTGATGAGACTGTTTTCTAGTTTCTGAAATTGTTGCTAAGGAGCTAATGCTTTGGTGATGTAGATTCTTTTATGGTAACTTTCTCTCTCACTCTCCTCCCCACCATCCTGTCTCAGGAAGCTTTTAGAATTTTCACTTTATCTCCATATTCTGAAATTTCACGAGAATCACCTTTGCTATGGTCATATATTATTAATTTACTTGGCACTCAATAGACCATTTCAGTCTAAACCCACCTCCCTTTTATTGCTGGGAATTAAAAAAAAATAAACTTTGATAGTATTATCTCATTCTTTGTTTTCTCTTTTGTAATTATTTTAGTCAAACATTAAGTTTTCTGATCTTAACTCTCTCTATTTTTTTCCTATTGTATTGCCCATCTTTCTTTTTCTTTTTAATTTTCTATTCATTAATTTTTTCAAATTCATACTTTATCTTCTAATAATTCTAAACAATTCTATATATTGGTTAGGGATAGATTTTGTTTTATTATAATCTAATATTCCAAAATACAAGTGGCTTAAGCAACATAGACTGTGTTTAATTCTTGCAAAATTTAGGTATGAAGTTAGGTAGCCAGGACTGGAGTGAAGTCCTATTATGACACAAGGACATAGGATTCCATATTTCTGTTCCATTATCTTAGTCAATGGCTTGAGTGGCTTCTATCTTTAAAAAGGATGTGTAGTCTAAGATGGCTGCTGGAATTCCAATAAATTTGTCTTCCTTGCAAGGCAAAAGAAGGGAATAAAAAGCTCTTTCTACTTCAGTTAGTTAATTATAGCAGCTTCCCTCATAATTCCAAACTAACTCTCTGCCTACATCTTTTTGGTCAAAACTTACTCATATGGGCACACTTCTGTACTTGAGAACATTGGTAAACTTAGTCTTTAATTTTACTGTCAATGTAAATTGAGTTCTGTTGCCCGGGAGGAAGCATAGACAACAGTTTCTACTAAAGAACATATTATTGTTCTCAAGATGTATTTTGTCATAGCATTATGTTATTGCCATGAATACAATAGCTTCATTTAACCCTCTGAAGAGTCTGTGCATAATATATATATTTTCTTTTTCCTGAACCACCATTATATCCTCTAAGTTCCATTTTATTCTTATTGCTTTGGTCTCCGTTTTTCATGTTCTCAAATATTAAATGAATCTATGATGCTTGCTTACATTTAAGTGCAGGATACCCAAAGGAAAACTGATTATAATCTATAACTATAGGGTGGGGAAAACTTGTGAACTTGTGAACTCCAATATATGACTCATTTGCTATGTGAGTTTTGGGGAGAAATTACAACTGTCAGAAATATTGGATTTTTGTTCTTCTGTTTATGCTCCTAAATGTCTCTAAACAGAATTATCTGATATGCAGCCTAGCAGACATAAACATCAACCTCAGATTTAATGGGGAAAGGCTTAAATCCAGTATTCTGATTGCAGTGGCCCAACCGTCTCCGTGATAGTATGGCTCCAGTCTCCAGAGTGCCTTGGGTGCTTCCTTTCTAGTTAATCCTAACCACCTTCAAACCGCCCTTGCTTATGGGAGGTTCTCGCTCTCTGACTATCTGGTATGGTAAAGAGGACTTCAGGAACCAATTTTTAACTAATGCATTTTAATCAGTAATGTCACATGATCAGGGATATATTTTACCTCTCTGGAGGGAGTATGAAGAATGGATACGATGGAGGTAACCTGGAGAAACAGAATATTTAGCAAATGATTACCTTCTGAGTCAGTTGGCAAGTGATAAAGTTATGAAACTGAGGCAGGAACAGTGAGAATAAAGGTAATTTCTTTCTACTTTCACAAAGACAAAGTACTTGGATTCACATAAAAGCAATTTGTATTTTTCCAATACATACAGTAAAACACAACTAAATACTAAATTCTTCTTTGTTACCTAAAACTCCATTGCATTTGCTTTCTATAACAAACATCCACCCTTTGGATTTACCCTATTAAAATAGACAGTTTGACACTATGCACATTGTGTCTTTGACAGTGTAGACTAGTGCAAAGAGTATTCAACTACAAAATGCCCAGAGTTCTTTGAAAAAGTATTATCTCAAATTAATTCTGTACTCTATTTTACACATATTAATTAGGACAGATGACATTTTAGCAAAGCTTTAACTAGAGATTTTAAACTAGATTTTAATTAATACAGATTGAAACGAATAGCATCTAACAGTTAATTTTCTTTACTAAAAGGGTAAAACTATAGATCAATAAAATGAGATTAAATTTTTTTTATCATTTAATCTGAATGACAAACTTTAACTCTTTTCAGTTCTGTAAGATAAAAAAAAGTAGTAAACACTGTAGGTATTTTTTAGAAGAAAATTGCTAATTTCATGGACAATAATAACACATGTAGGTAATGCTCTCTAATCTCACTGTAATTATATTTCTTGCTTCATAGAAAAATTTAATCACTACAGATGTAAAAGAAAGACTACTTATCCTCTTAGAAAGAACTATATGTAATCTTGATATCACAGTAGATGTGTTTACCTTTAGCAAGACCTTTGAGGTTCAGAAATTTCAATGCTGTGGTTAAAAATCACTTGCTTAATATGTTATTGCAAGGAGGAGATGTTGCCAGAATAAATTGCTACTAAATATAATGTTGTATTAGAATAAAATTTAAATATATTATCTCTGCCTGTGAATACCTCTTCCTCCTTTTTTTAATTTTTATATTTTCTTTTTCTTCTTATTGTGGTTAGGTAGAAGTTTGGATGTCTCTACTCACTAAAAGGAGTAGCCTTGGCTAAGAGAAATAGACATATGTCCTTGTTTTGTTTTAACCTTTTTATAATTAAAGTAACAAAAAAGAATATTAAATGTTACTTTTGTCACAAAACTATCATTTGTGTCATATTAATTTTAACTTTTGGGGAACAACTTAGTACCTAAAACATGCATCTAGGATCTTAATTCATATTGTCCTAATTGTGATTATTTATAATAATTTCACTATTTATTAAACCAGTGCATAATACTATCAGTAAAGTTCTATGATGTCCTCCACTGACAACAGGTAAAATGGAAAGCTTAAGAACTTTGAAGGAAAGAAAAAATATTCTGCATGAAGAGAACTTAGATAAAACTGCTCTAAGACTTTATTTAATAATTTTGGCTGAGAGACAGCACTAAAATTCCCCTTTCTTATGAGGATTAATTAATTAAATTGAGAATTTATTAAATTGAGAATTAATTAAATTGAGAATTAAATAATTAAATTGATGATAAAATAGATTGATAAATAGCTTCAATGATAAAATAATGTTACCAAGAAAGTAAAAAGGCAATCTACAGAGTGAGAGAAAATATGATGTATTCAGCGTTTGTGCTGCAATAAGGACTCAATGTTAAATTCTTACCCACCACTTTTCCTCCCTGATTTTATGTAAGTATCTGACTTATGATTTTTAGGGTTTTTGTTTTAATTTTTCTCATTAATTAGCTAGATTTTTAAAAATTAACCAATATACTAGGTACATTTAGTATCAATAAATATAAGAGCTTATTATTGTTCATTGATCATAAGTCTCCAAACATATACATACATATGATATATACACATGTATTGAAACATATGCATATATATGATATATATACACACATAATATTCAGACATATGCATATACATATGATCTTCTTTGTTTTATAGTATTAAATAAAGATCATAGTAGCAGGAGATGGGTAAAATGCAACGGCAGGAATTGTGCAGCATATTGTTTATTGATTGCCTGTTAGTTGCAAAGGAAGTGACCTTGTAGTGGCATGCCATTTATTTTATTCAATACATACTTAATGAACACAGAATCTGCAAAGAGGATTAAATGAAGGAAGGTTTAAACAAAAAGATCTGAAGAATATTAGATTAATATGAGAAATTTAAAAAAAAACAATAGTAAAGTGACAAAGATAGGGCTTAAAAGCTAGTACCTGAATGCTGGTTCTTGTTTAAAATATGGAAAACTCTGACTTAATTTTGCTTACTTTGAAGGTTTACCAGTTATTTTTTTATGTAAATAATTAAAAAGTAGTTTAGGAAATGAAAAAGCTAATCCTCAAATTCATAAGAAATTGCAGGGCTTCCAAAATACCCAAAACAATTTTGAAAACGAAGAGAAAAGTTGGAGGACTCACACATCCCGATTTCAAAACTAACTACAAATCTACAGAATCAAAACAGTGTGACAACGACATAATGATAGCTACACAGACTAATGGAATAGAATTAAGAGTCCAGAAATAATCTCACACATCTATGGTTAGTTGATTTCTACAATGATGTCAAGAACACCCAGTGGGGAAAGAATAGACTATGCAACAAATGGTAATGGGACGACTGGATTCTCACATGCCAAAGAATGCAATTAGACCTCAACCTCACATCATACCCCCAAAATTAACTCAAAATGGATCAGTACCCTCATTATAAGAGCTGAAATAATCAACTTAAGAATAAAACATGAATAAGTTTCATGACCATGGAATAGAAGATAGATTCTTGACATGACACCAAAAGCACGAAAAATGAAAGAAAAAAATTTAAAAATTGGAATTATCCATCAGTGAAAACTTTTGTGAATAAAATAATGTTACCAAGAAAGTAAAAAGGCAATCTACAGAGTGAGAGAAAATATTTGCAAATCATATATTTGTTAAGGGGTCAATATCCAGAATATACAAAATATTTATACAACTCAAGAGCAAAAAATAAACAACCCATCTTAAAAAAAATGTGTAAAGGAATTGAATAGATATTTCTCCAAAGAAGATATACAAATAGCAAAGATAATGTCATTGTTAGAGAAATGCAAATCAAAACCACTATGAGTTACTACTTGAAACTCACTCAGATGCCTATAATAAAAATTAATAGATACATAAATAACTTAAAAATTAAAAATGTGTTAGCAAGGATGTGGAAGCATTGAAACTCACAAACTTTATTAGTTGGAATGTAAAATGGTACAGCCACAGTGTTAAACAAGAATTACCATATGACCAGCAATTTCACTCCTAGGTATATCCCCACAGAACTAACAGGCGATAGTCAGACAGACACTTGTAGGTAATTGTTTATTGTAACATTCTGCACAAAAGGTGAAAACAAACCAAGTGTACATCAACAGATGAATCAACAAACAAATAAAATGCATGGTATATACAAATGATGGAATAATAATATTTAGCCATGAAAGGAATATAGTTCTGATACTACAAAATGGATAACCCTTGAAAACATTATGCTAAAGTGAAATATTCCACATACAAAAGGACAAATATTGTATGATTCCGCTCATATGATATATCTAGAATAGGTAAAATCACAGAGACAGTTGATTTAAATGTTATCATGGGCTGTGGTGAAGAATAAATGAGGAGTTATTGCATAATGGGTACAGAATTTGTTTGGGTGATGGAAAAGTTTTTAACTAGATAGTGATGATGGTTGCACAACATTGTGAATAGAGTTAATGCCACTGAATTGTAAGTGTAAAAATGGTTAAAATGCCATATTTTATGTTACATATTTTTAACACAAAAAGTAAAAAAAAAAAAAACATAGTTGAAGTACATATGTGAGAAAGATCTTTAGAGGTAAAACAAATCACATGAACCCAGTTTCTGAATACTCTATGAAACAGGAGACAAAAACTATAGTTGAAAGAGGAAGAGTGCATATTCTCAGGTACAAAAATCAAGTGGTTTACTTTTGAGTTACCAATGGTAAAGAGGTCAAAATCACTGTCTCAAAAGTGGATTCTACTCAATTTTTGTCCTGGTAAAGTCCTTTAAAGATAATATATTCTTAATAATCTGATTGTATAACTGTGTATTTTCAAATGGTGTTTGGCAACCTGCAACTTTTTAATGAATTTTGAGGCACAATATAAGATACTAGAAAATTACTAGAAGATTGCTTTGTATACGGCTTTTTAAAAAAAAATACAAAAAAAAAAAAAAAGAAAAAAGATAAAAAAAAAAAAAGAAAATTACTAGAAGAGAAAATAGCATATTCTTTAGAATATAATGATTTCTAAATAAAATCCGAATATTATTAACTGATCCATCGTAAATCTCCAGAGTCTCATGCTGTGGAATGCTATTGTGCCCATTTATGAAAATATTTGTTTTAGTTCATGCACATAGTCAATGGTCAATAAATATTTGTGGAAAAAAGTAATTTAAAGAAACAAAAGCACCTAAAGAGGAGAAATATTTGTCTACAGGTCATGTTTAGAGCAATGTGAATGTTGTTTTCTAGAGGTAAAAAAGCTTTGAATGTTTCCATACTTCAAGCATTTCACTAAGAAGCAGTTCAGTGATAGTAAACTGATAATTTTACCTTAATCTGGACAGTTTTTGTATGGTGGATAATTAGTGATAAAATTTTAGCCAATTGATTGTTTGGTGAGACTATCTTTCACAGATAAAATAAAAAAGGAAAAAAAAACCTTGCAAATCACATCAAATGCTAAAATTGATGACATCCATTAGATACAGAGATCCTTGTCAATGTTGATGAATATATCCATTTTAATATTTTCAAGATAGTAAGGAAA
Source organism: Varecia variegata (assembly GCA_028533085.1). Taxonomy (NCBI): domain Eukaryota; kingdom Metazoa; phylum Chordata; class Mammalia; order Primates; family Lemuridae; genus Varecia; species Varecia variegata. Next base: position 91,535,911 of record CM052437.1, on the reverse strand, counting down.
ATTATGTCCAGTAATATTTAACAGGAAATAATTATTGTCATTTCCAGTATTCTCTATTTCATCTCGGAATTTATGATTATGATAGAAAAGAAAAAGAAAGAGAAAAGAGAGAGAAAGGAACAGAGAGAGAGAAGGGAAGAAAAGGAAGGGGGAGGAAAAAGGAAGAAAGAAAAATGATAGGTAGGTGAAGCGAGGGAGGGTGGGATGGAGATGGATAGAGCTATCATTATCTCTTTTCCAGCTGTGGTGACAAAGAAGCTCTCATATTGAGATGGATAAGCCATTAGAGTAGCCTGGTTACTGAGCCATACCATGAAGAACAGCTACTCTAAAAGGTCACCTAGAATTGCAGCAGTGTGGTGACTGTTGATTGAGTGTATCTGTGCACACACTCAGAATGTGTGTGGGAGTTGGTGTGAATGAAGCCACTGCCTGAGAGTCGGCACTATTTATTCCTATAGCACAATCTAGTAACCTGACAGGCATACAAATTTTTTTTTTCCTAATGTGGATTCTTCAAAAAAAATGATTCATGTCCATATCAAATAATGACTAAAATATTGGTTTTTAGTTCAGTCTCCTTGACCCTGTTGTGGTCCTATAGTGCCAAACGAGTGAATTTTTGAAATGTAAGCAGATATAATTGGACTTCATCAAATTTAAATATGCATTTAGTGGATAATTTTCAAACAACTTCCTAATACATTGGGTCCCCTTGGCGCGCTTTTATCCACTGTGTACAGATTCTAAACTATTTCTGTGACTGGGCTCTCTTACAGGGGCTGATATATAGTCACAAGACCTGTGTTTACTTTTCCTCATCTTCCATTTTTGACACTGCTACTTTGCTGAAATGTATCATTCACAGACCTGGGCAAGAGTAATATTGGTCTTCTGAGCATATAATTCGATATTTTCAGGTGTTCATCCTAATTATTTCTCTCCTTAATTTATTGCTAATTTCCACACGCATATGTATGCGTGAAAGCATGATTCATGTGTGTTTGTGTTTGTTTAAAGGTTTGGATTGTATAAAGTACCTTAAAGACTTTAAGGAAGAATGAAAAACGTAAAACTTCATGTGTCAAAGGCAAAGTTATGCTTTGTAACTTTACCTTAATTTAATGCCCTTTTTATAATAATATTTTAAGAACTAATTGAAAAATTGCTTAAAAAATCCCTGCATAACTGTAGCAGAGATTGGAGGAGAATGTTTAAAGGCAGATGGAAAGTATTAGCCACTGGAAAATCCAAGCACTTAGTGTTACATCTGCAAGCCATGTGGAAACTTCTAAATCAAGGATAATATATTAACAACATTTTAAACATCAAACTGTTTTGTATATACTTGATTATCAGATAAGACGATCTAGATCAGTGGTCCCCAACGTTTTTGGCACCAGGGACTGGCTTCATGGAAGACAATTTTCCACAGGACCAGGGGAGTGAGTGGAGGCAGACCTCAGGAGGACACGCGCGCGAGCAACGGGGAGCAGCTGTACAAGCTGTAGATGCGGATGAGGCTTCACTTGCGTGCCTGCCACGCACCCCTGCTGTATGGCCCGGTTCCTGAGTTTCATGGAGGACGATTTTTCCTGGGGGCAGGGGTGGAAAGGTAGGTGGAGCTCAGGCAGTGATGCGCTGCCGGTTCCTAACAGGCCACTGACGGTATCGGACCATGGCCTGGGGGTTGGGGACTGCAGATCTCTAGAATTACGGCAAATATTTAGATAGTTAATATTGTCAGTATATTAGCATATAGTGAAAACCATCTTTGCATAAGGGTTATATTTTTAAATTGCTGGGAGTTTGAAAACCTCTAAGATTGTTTTACAAAAACAAGAAATCATAAAAACTGACGATTTCTAATTACAACTTTCTTTTCCAAATTTTTTTTTAATTTTTATGAATACACAATAGTTGTACATATTTATGGAATACATGTGATATTTTGATACACATATACAATGTATAAGGATCAAATCTGGGTTACTGGGATATCCATTGCCTGAAACATTTGTCATTTCTTTGTGTTGGGAACATTTCAAATTTTCTCTGCTTGATATTTTGAAATATACAATAAATTATGATTAGTTATAGTTGCACTATCATGCTATTGAACATAGAAATTATTCCTTCTGCTGAACACTATATATGTACCCACTAACCACCCCTCTTAGCACCCTAACCTACACAGCCTTTGGTAACCACCTTTTATTCACTACCCATGAGATCAATTTTTTAGCTCCCACATATGAGTGAAACTATTTGATATTTATCTTTGTGTTTCTGGCTTATTCTAATTTTCACAATGTCCTCAAGTTCCATCTATGTTGCTGAAAATAACAATATTCCATTCCTTTTTATGGCTGAATAATATTCCATCATGTATACATACCATATTTTCTTTATTCATTCTTTTGTTGATGGACACTTCAGTTCATTCCATTCTTGGCCATTGTGATTAGTGCTACAATAAACACAGGGGTGTGAATATACTGATTTTTAATATATATATATATATAAAGAGGTAAGACTGTAGTTCTATTTTTAGTTTTTTGAGGAAACTCCATACTGTTTTCATAGTGAATGTACTAATTTACATTCCCACCGACAGTAAATGAGTGTTCCCCTTTCTCTTCATCCTCACCAGAATTTGTTATTTTCTGTCTTTTTGATAATAGCCACTTTAACTGGGGTGATATAATACCTCGTTTTAGTTTTGATTATTTGCATTTCCTGGTGATGTTGAGTGATTTTTCATATATCTGTTAGCAATTTGCAGGTCTTCATTGATGAGTGTCTAGTAAGATCTTTTGCCCAATTTTTAATCAAATTATTTGTTTTCTGAGGGTTCTTTTGTTTTTCTTTTTTTTTTTTTTTTGGTATTTGGTTGAGTTTCTTATATATGCTGGTTATTAGTCCCTTATTGGATGGATAGTTTGCAAACATTTTCTCTCATTCTGCAGATTGTTTTTTTACTCTGTTGATTGTTTCCTTTCTTGTGCAGAAGCTTTTTATCTTGATATAATCCCAATTATCAATTTTTGCTTTGGCTGCCTGTGATTTTGAGGTGTTACCTAAAAATAACTTTGCCCAGACCAATGTCCTGAAGCATTTCTGCTGTGTGTCCTTAAAGTATTAATAGTTTCACAGTTTCAGATCTTCCATTTAAATCTTCAACCTATTTTGATTTCTGTACTTGGGGAGAGATGGGTGTCTAGTTTCATTCTTCTATATATGCATATCCAATTATCCAGTGACATTTGTTGAACAGCCAGTCTCTAGCTAATGTGTGTTTCAGTGCTTCAGTGAAAAATTGGATGTCTGTAAATGTGTGTAATTATTTCGGAGTTCTATGTTCTCTTCTGTTGGTCTATGTTTATGTTTTTATTCCAGTAGCATGCTGTTTTGGTTACTATAGCTTTGCAGTATATTAAAGAATTCTAGTAGAAAATGTTAGAAAAACTCTTGTACATATCAGCCTAGGCAAAGAATTTATGAAGAAGACTCCAAGGATGATCACAGCAACAACAAAAAGAAATAAATGGGACTTGATTAAATTGAAAAGCTTCTGCACAGCCAATGAAACTATCACAAGAGCAAATAAAAAAGCTACAGAATGTGAGAAAAAATTCTCATACTATACATCTGATAAAGGGCTAATAACCAGTATCTACAAAGAACTCAAGCAAATCAACAAGAAAATGTCAAATAACCCCTTTAAAAAGTGGGCAAAAGATATGAATAGAAGCTTCTCAAAAGAAGATAGACTAATGGCCAATAAACATAGGAAAAATGCTCAGTGTCACTAATCATCAGAAATGCAAATCAAAACCATAAAGAGATATCACTTAACTCCAGTGAAAATGGCCTTATCAAAAAGTCCCAAAATAATAGTTGCTGATGTAAATACGGAAAGAAAGGAACTTATACACTGTTGGTGGGACTGCAAACTAGTGCAATCTCTATGGAAAAGAGTATGGAGATTCCTCAAAGAACTAAGAGTAGACCTGCTATTCGATCCATCAATTCCCCTACTGGGTATTTACCCAAAGGTCAAAAAGACACACCAGAATGTTTATCACAGCACAATTCAAAATCGCAACGAAGTGAAATCAACCCAAATGCCGTCAATGCACTAGTGGATTAATAAAATGTGGTATATGTATACCATGGAGTACTACTCAGCCATAAAAAATGAATTAATACCTTTTACAACAATCTGGATGGAACTGGAGAACATTCTTCTAAGTGAAATATCACAAGAATGAAAAACAAACACCGCACATACTTACTATTAAATTGGAACTAATTGATCAGCACTCATGTACACAGATGGAAGTAAAACTAAATTGAAATCATGCAGGTGGGAGGTGGGAGGAGAGGATGGATGCAATCGTACCTAACGGGTACAACATACACTATCTGGGTGATGGGCACATTTATAACTTTGACTCAAGCAGTATAAAAGCAATCCATGTAGCCAAAACATTTGTACTCCTATAATATTCTGACATAAATTATACACACACACACACACACACACACACACACACATACACACTACAAAGCTATAGTAATCTAATTAGATCTTACTAGTTACTGCTGGTTTTTAGTAACTACAGCTCACTTTCCTTGGGGAAGAGTAAAAACAATCATGAAATAGAATCTTAGCTTGGAAGTACACCTCTGTATTGCTAGTAGTTTTCTTGGTTATTTAGTAAAAGTTCTTGTGAATGAACCACAGGAATAAACATAAGAAAACAGAGTAGAAAATCTAACTTTTTAAAATAGACCTTTTGTAGAGAAGTTTTAGGTTCACAGTCAAATTAAATGGAAAGTAGATATTTCCCATATATTCTGAACCCTCAGTCATGTATAACCTCCCATTATCAACATCTCCTAGCAGGATGGTACATTTGTTACAATTGGTATACTCACCTTGACACATCACTGTTATCCAAAGTCCACAGTTTGCATTAGGTTTCACTCTTGGTTTTGCATACTCTTTGAGTTTAGATAAATGTCTAATAACAGGTACATACCATTATGGTATCATACGAAGTAGTTTCTTTGCCCTAAAAATCCTCTGCACTCCATCCACTTATCACTCCCTCCTCCCTAACTCCTGGCTAACCTTTTTATTGTCTGCATAGTTTTGCCTTTTCTAGTATATCATATAGTTGAAATTGTACAGTATTTAGCCTTTTTGGATTGACTTTTTTCACCTAGTAATATGCATTTAAGTTTCTTCCATGTCTTTTCATGACTTGATAGCTCATTTCTCTTTAGCACTGAATAATAGTCCATTGTATAAATGTACCACTGTTTGTTTATCCACTCATCTACTGAAGGACAGTTTGATTGCTTCCAAGTTCTAGCAATTATGCATAAATTCATATGAATTATGAATATCTATATGCAGGCTCTTGTGTGGACATAAGTTTTCAACTCCTTTGGGTAAATAACCAAAAAGCATAATTGCTGGATCTTATGATAACAGTATGTTTAGTTTTGTAAGAAACCACCAAACTCTCTTCCAAAGTGACTGTAACTGTTTGCATTCCCAAGAACAATGAATGAGAGTTCCTGTTGCTTCACATCCTCAGTAACATGTGGTGTTATCCCTGCTATGGATTTTGCCACTCTAATAGGTATGCAGTGGCATCTCAGTTTTGTTTGAAACCTATAATTTTTTTTCAGTTTTATATAAGTGTATATTGAAGTCAGTAATGCAGGTATTTTCACAGACTAAGTCATGAGTAATACAAATCTAATCAGAAATCTAGAAGGTTATGAAAAGCATTCACTAGTTAAAATTAGACACTAAGACTTGATTTTCTACCCTCCCCTACTCACCCCTCTGCCAATATGGGCTTTTGAAAAGATAACAAGATGCATGAGTAACTTTTAACTCAGTGGATACACCATTCCTCTATCTTGTTTCGATTCTCTGCTAATGTCCACTCATTCAGTCTCCCAGCTTAAATTTATTTTCTTTTCCTTTCTTTTTTTTTGGAGATAGGATCTCACTTTGTTGTAGGGCTAGAATACAGTGGCTTGATCATAGCTCACTGCAACCTCAAACTCCTGGGGTCAAGCTATCCTTCTGCCTCAGCTTCCTGGAGTAGCTGGGACTATAGATGCGCACTACCACACATAGCAAATTTTTAATTTTTTTGTAGAGATGGGGTCTCACTATGTTGTCCAGGCTGGTCTTGAACTCCTGGACTCAAGTGATCCTCTCACTTCTGCCTCCCAAAGTGCTAGAAATACAGGTGTGAGCCACCATACCCAGCCTCCTGGCTTAATATTACAGTTAAAGTAGTATCACAGGACATATCAGAGTAAGGGACATCTAGTCATTAGCTGTCCTCATTGTACTAATTTTCATACTCACTAATATTCACAAAGTTGGCCCTAACAGCAGTTTCTTACCAATATCCTTCTGTATCTTAATAAGTATAGACCAAGAGTATTACATTCTCAGAAGGATCTGCCAACAGTATATGTGCTGACCAAGTGATAGAATGTGGGCAAAGAAATAACTGTACCCCCATCTATTTGTCTACTGAATATATTTTGTTGTCTTCATCTTTCTTTTTTCTCATGTAATACTGTTTTTGGTAATTTTTATTGTATAACAGTCATTAGTCTTGATATTTGAGTTCCAAGTGTGGAAGGATCAAACCCAATTTGTCAATATACCAATTTCTCTTTTTCTCTCATGTATATTATGAATCATAAATTCAAACTTTAGTGTCAACCCTATTTTTCTAAATTTAGGTCATATGATTAAGTCTTCTCATATTTTCAGATCATCATACCAATCATACCAATAAAGCTGGCTAATCATGTTAGCTTGATAATTATTCAATTAGTTGTAAGCAAAAAAATGAAAAATTAAAAGATAAAAGATTGTATAAGATGGTTTGAAATATATATACATACCACTGCTGATTTATTTGAATCATATATACAGAATATGGAAATTAAACTTGGGTTTTATTCTTTAATTCATTTTGCATTCCTACAAAAACTTAGCCAATAATTAGATTAAAAAATTAATAAATGTAAAATTTAAATTTAAAAATGCACTATTTTTAAACCTAATTTCTGAAAACACAAATAGCCAAGTTGTTAATTATAGGTATGGTGTTTTGTTTGTGTGTTAACAAATCATTGGAGAAGGGATTAACTAATTCCATTGACCTGATTAACTGAACAATAATTAAATTTTCAAACTATTGAATATATATAGTTAGACTAGCAAGAGTTACTTCTTCAGGTAGCACATGAGTCTCTGGACTAATGAGCTTATTTGGTGATTTGAATGTGAAATAGAATCATCTTTTAAAAAAACAGTCAGATCCCAGCCTTCCGGAAAAAAAAAAAAAAGATAAAAAGAAAAAAGTGAAAAAGAAAGCAAAAGAAAGGTAAATGATTTATTAAGGATTATTATTAAGGATGAGTAAAACATAATGCCTGTTACATATGCTGACAACATCAGGTAAACCTGAAGGCCAAACTTACAAGGGAATTGAGTACATTTACAAAGGCACTTAAAACAGAAACCTCTGACTATAGTGAAATGCTTTAGCTTTCAAAGGGCGTTCTGCAAACAGAAAAATCTGTAATTGCTTTGTAGAGTAGTTCAAAACGCTGAGACAGCATTGTGAATTCAGTATAAAACTGAACAATACTTTATGGAATGAAATAGTCCTGAATTGTTGTTAACACAAACTGGCCTCAGACACAACATAACACTAAAATTCTGAGAACTGTGATGACCATAGCTAGCCATAGGGGAAATAACTTTCACAGTGTATTTATTTTCCATTATATAAATATCTGTTTGAAATTGGAAAATATCCATAAGTGTATTTTTTCCTGAATAACAGTCAATCTAATTCATTGTTTCTCACTTATTAATGTGCATAAAAAGCAACTGGAGAGACTGATGATAAAATTTAGATTTCAAGACTTTCACTCCTAGAAATGTTGACTAGCAAGCAGGCCAAGGATGGAACCAAATCTTTACATTTTTACTGATCACACTTTGGAAATCTTAGAGACCACTTTAAAAACTTCTATTAATCATTACAACATGTGTCAAGGAATGAGAAAGCAAAATTAAAAATTAAAAAAAAAATGGTTGCTTCTCCCTAAAATGTATGAGCATGAGTTGTTGTCGGGCTTATGTTAAGGGGGGTAAGTGGACATATCATAGAAATGGCACAAGGAAAATTAATAAAGAAGATCTTAATTTTGGTCTTTGAGTCAGACGTTCATTACCTACACAAATAATTATAAAAACATCATTCAAACATTAAAATATCAAGGGATAATTATAAAGCTGAATTTCACTTAATAATACAAATCATGAGATAATTTAATCAATATCTTGATTAATTTAATTGAGATAAATTAGTTTAATTTCTTAGCAATAGCTAAGAAAATGACACACCTTCTTATCTATATACTGAAATATCAGACACATGCTATTTTATTAGAGAAAAAAATTTTAACTAGTTTTATTTTACATAGTTGCTGAAAGATTTCCAGGACCAACTATAAATAACAAGTAATGTTTTCTCCTAAGTTGCTTCAGTTGTCTTCAGGAAAACACATGTGGATTTGATATTTTTTGCATTCATATTGTGTGTTGCCAAATCTCAGATGATTTCTCAGTTTCCCCAATCTCCATTTGAAATTGTAGTGATGAAGCCATAAACCACTCTCTTTATTTCTTTCTATACTAGACCTAGAAATATGGAATTACTATGTTTTCTACTATCATTTCTCTCTCATCGCAAATCATAACTCAGCTAAAAATAATAACGATAACAATTTATAAGCATGGCTGAGCTCTTACTACAGGGCAATCACTGTGCTACGTGAATCATCTTGTTTAATTCTCATGACAGCCTTTTAAAATAGATACATTCATTATTAGTATAACACAGATGAAGAAACTGAGTCTTAGATGGGAAAGCAATTTTCCCAAAATCACAGAACTAGCTAACCATGTAGAAAGAACATTGGGTTGAATGTGAAATGGAAAATACAGCAGAATATGAGACATGGAGGTATAACATGTCTTCCTATCTCGATTTGGTTTAAGTAAAGAATACTTGTCTTTAGAGGGCCTAGCATTTTTGCGCAGTATTCTTGATGGCGACAGGCTGGAGGGAATAGAAATTAATTAGACATGGTCTCTTCATTTAATGAATTTGCTGTCTAGTGAAAGGAAAAGACAAATAATTCTGAATTCTGAATATAAGTAAAACAAATATGATGTATGGGTTCTGAAACGGGAACACTTTATGTTGCTTTTGAAGGGACAGGAAATGTTTGACATATTACCTGCTTTTGATCTGACTCTTGAATAATAAAAAAAAAATTATTATAGAAAATAGTGAGAGTGTTTCAAGCTGAGGGAAGAACAAAGACAACCTAAAAACAAAGACAGGTACATTTTACCAATTACATAATGAATGCCAAACTCAGAGCTAAAAGCCATATATTCTCTCTTTTAATTCTCTGAGGCTGGTTTTATTTTCCAAGGGAATTAAAACTTAGGAAATTAAAATATAAAGAGATTACATGATTTACCAAAGGTCACCACCGAATAAGTGATTACACAGGAGATTGAATTTAAGGAAGTTTGACTTCAGCGCTCAGGCTCTTAACAACAATGTGGGAATTATTCCCACCTGGAAACTTGGTTGACGCATTTGGGGACCAGCAGAAGAGTATAATTAGATTGCAATGATTCTGAAGGACATAATGTGAAATGAGGCTGAAGAGTGAGATTAGGAACAGATTGTGGATGGCCTAGGATGTCTTACTGAAGAGTTTAGAATTCATTCTATAAGCAATACTCAGTGACTGTTAAATATGAGGAGAGGAAGTGTAATGATCGGTTGCATGTCTTGAGATAACTGTAGAGGCAGCATGGAATCAGAATGGGAAAGTATTTTACACAGACTGACAATTGTGGAAAGTATTAAAATAGTTTACATGTGAGTTGAAAAAATTGAATCAAGCAGTAGGGACAGATTTCAAGAAACAAGAACTGATTTAAGAGACATTATAATGACAGAATTGACAAAATTGGGAAATCTATTTTATGTGTAGAAAATGATTCAAGCATAGTTGATAATATTAACCAAAGCTTTTAAGAGTTTACTTGATGGCAGGCACTGTTCTTGTGTATTATAAACATTTTGCCAATCCTCATAAAATCCTAACAGGAATGTACCATTATTATCCATTATACCTGTAAAGAAATTGAGGCAAAGAACAGTTATTTTGCCCTCAGTTCTCCAGCAAGTAAGATGTAGAGCAAGATTTGAACTTAGCCAGTGTGTTTTACTAGAAGAATTATTTAGAGGATTCCAACACAAATACCAACACTTTTGATATTTGCAAAACAAGACAAGCAATATGTTGTTATGCCTTGGAGAACACAACTCAAAACGGAATGTTCTGCAACATAATTATGAGAGGAATATTCCCTGAGGGAAACCAGAAAGTTTGCTGAAGAGGTCCTCACCAGGAAACTTTAATCTGTGTGAATTAGCCACTTGCAATTTTAACCCTCAAACTTTAAGGCAAAGAAACTTGATACTATGTCTCTCCCTAAAGTGATCAAATATAAGAATTTTAATTCAAAATAACAAAGCTTGTGAGAAAAGGATACATAAGGCTACAATGTCAATTCATTTTCTTATAATGAGAAATATGATTCTTAGGATCTGATGAGCTTCACCATTATTCTCTCACATGAAACAGACTTCACAGGAAGCCAAATTATAATTGGAAGTTTGCTTGGTGAGCATGGAAATGGTGCAAATTGATTTAGGTATATGACATGAGCTAAAAATCACCAGGCCTTGATAGCCTAACAAGTCCCTCTCCATAATAAGGATTTGCCTACCAGGAAGGGTGAGATATCCAAATTTAGTATGAGAGGAGACCCTCTCTCAGTGGGAGCCTTTAATGAGTGATGTCATCATGTGCACAAATAACTCTCCTATTCTTTACTTGCTGAGCAACACCATTAACAGTAGCTCATACATCTGTACTGTTGTATAATTGCACACTTAAACATCATTCTATAAAGCACATGTACTACATATATACACTACAATATATACACCAGCACAGTTATTCATATTACAAATGGATTTTTACCCATCTCTATTTTTTTCCACTATGTGTTAATTTAGACTGTAGAGGCAAGCTCACAATCTTATTTCCCTCATTTCTAAAAGCTTACTGGGTGAAGACATCTTTTGCTGTTATGATTATATCCATTTCAGAGATACTGATACTGAAGTACTGAGGGGTTATCCATCTGGAGGAGTCAAACAGGAATGTTGGAACTTAGAAATGGAGCCGAAGTAAAAATGACAATATTATCAATAATAGTAAATGAAATTCAATAAAAATGATAATAGCTCTCAGAACTTCTACATCAAATACACTTTATGCATAGCTTCTTAATATTTATAATAATTTTGTGGAATGGTAACAGATGAGGAAACAGGTTTATTGAAAAGATACCCAGGTATGTGATGTCAATGGCCAGAGAACCAGCAAAGCCAACATAATAAGAAAGCTGGGGAGAACTCACCACATTCAGCCTAGGCCTGAGAAGACCAGAGGGTGTGAGATCTGTGGGTGGACGTTCCCCACATTCTGAAACAGAGAGGTCCCAGATGAGGGGCTGCAAAGTTATAGCAAGCTGTGGGACACATTATCTCTTGGGCCAGATGAAAGAATAAGACCTTCTATTGAAACTCTCATGGAGGTCTTCATTTTAAATGAGATTTCAGAAATGAAGACATGCGGACAGAGGTAAAGAATCTGATGACTATATCACTGCAACAGGGGATTGGACCAGTTGATCTTGAAGTCCCAGGCAGCTCTGGAGGACTTTGCTTGTACGATTTATTTTTATGTTTGTATTTATGTTCTGTCAACAACGCCATAAGCTCTGGGATTGCTTTAATGAATAAATGGTAAGTTCAAAAATGAAAAAAAAAAAACAAAAAACTGAAGTTTCTGAGCTTTACTGAGCTAAAATCCAAACCCCAGTCTTCTTGTTCCAAACTATGCAAGCCATCCAGTGAACTCTTTGGTGTTCATTTGAGTAACTCTGATGCCTGAGTAATCAATTCTTCCATAAGAATGGAAGGATTATGAACGAATCAAACAACTGGTCCCATGACCTTACTCCTCACACTTGTGATTAAATTTATGCAGCAACATATTTACCCTATATTATGAACCAGGAAAAGGTGAATTCAAGAAAAAATCATCACCACTAAAATGAACCTGCATTTCAATAGCCGTGGATGAATAATTTCTCTCCTTTGCCTAAAGGATTTTATTTTGGCATTTTCAAAAATTGAAGAGAAACATAAAAACCTTCCAGAGAAGTTTTTCTTTTTTGCTTTACTGAAAGCAGGGGTGAGCAGAGAGTCTGGAATCTGCTAATGTGTTACAACAGCCTCCCCAGGGAGATATGGACAAATGCGATGCTGAACATTGTCCCTTTTATGACGGCAATGCTCTATAGAGAGAACGTGGCAATGCCTCACATTGGGGAAACTCACATGTTATCCACGTCATCAAATAAAATAAAAATATACCTGCATGATGAAAGTAAAACTTTACTATATATTTGGCATGGCCCAGGACTCTGTCTAATTCTCTATAAAGCATGATAGCATTTAATGCATCCTAATTTTAGTGGTTTACTTAGTTGCTGCTATTTTACTGTGGCGAATATATTATATGTCTCATAATGGAAATCAATTACCCAATTATAGGTGGTCTAAGATTAAACTCATTATTCCACTATACACATGGGTGGGCAGGGTATTTAGGCTGTTAGAAGGAAAGCTAAAGCCAAGACTAAATAATCACAAAAAATGTTTTTCTTTCAACAAATGTCAGTTCTATAATTTTACATCATCAACTTACTTCTCTCCCATTTACGAATCATCATTTAGTTAGTGCTGAGAAAAAGAACAAAGAGCTAACACTTGCATTTTACAAAAATGCAATGCACACATTTAGTGCCAAAATTCCTGAAATGGAAGCTTCCTCAAAAGTTGAAAGATGGTTATAATTGGTCATTGAAAACAGGAATAGTTTGAGTTTCTTAAAACACTTTCACAGGAATTATTATTTACTTTGTATACTTTAATTATTAACATGATATGTGATAAGATCAGCTCACACTCAAGATCTAGTGTCTAATTAATATCAGGTGTTTCTTTTAAGTTGATTTATTAACATGCTATTCAGTATGTGACTATTTGCATCATATAACCTATTTAGATGAGGTAAACAAATGGTAACTCAAATTCAATGCATTCTTGGAAATTTATACTATGAGTTGTGCATGTTAGTGAATAGTTTCTGAAATACTTGCATTCAAAATGCATTTGCCATTATCTTGTTAATAGGCCCGATTGCTTTAAATCTATAAGGAATGCAAATAACTGATAATTCTGTACTCATTAAGGAAATCTCCAGTGACTTACTTCAGTTAAATGTTCCAACAGGCATGTTTAGCTCTTCTTTTGGGATTGGTAAAATTCCAAAAGTCTGTAAATTGAAGTTCTGCAGAGTGCTATCAAATATGCATAATGAAGCCCTAGATGTAAATTAAGAAGATTTATATGGCTGCATTCTGCTTACGTTATTCAATAGCAATGCCTCACAGGTTTTTATGAAGCAAATAAAGTGTTCTTTTTCTTGAATTTCATTTTAAATGGTCACTACGGATTCATTGTTACATTACTTGGTTCACCCATTACAGAATGAATAGTCATTTTAAATCTATAATTTATTCTAAAGGTTTATCACACATAATCAAATAACATGGTACTCCATACATACTGCAAAGAAGTGGTCTAAAGTTAAATGAGCAGCTCAAGCAGATTCAGAGATAAATGCATGCTATTTATATTAATGGACTTTCAAAACATCATCCAGGAATTACGATGTGGCGCTTCAAAAATTTTCCTGTCTTCTTAGACTTAGAGATGCTTGTCTTGACATATTAACTCTGAAATGTGAAGAATGTTATTATGAGTTTAACAAGAAATATTAATATCTACTAAAAGGAATATAAGAATTCTGCCTACATAGAGACTATTCCCTACCACATGTTCCGTTGATGCAATAAGGCTTGTGTCTTAATATGGGAAGTGTGAGCCTGGCTACTTGAATATGTACTATGTTTTATACAACAGTTAAACAACAGAATAGTACATAAGATTTCAAATCATATTCTGCAGTTAGACTAAAGGCATTTGAAAAGAAGAAGAGGCACAAATCTGAGGATTTTGCATTCCATTTAAAAAAAGCTATTCTGAAACCTTGTGACTAAAAGATACTGGAGGAGGATACCAAGTGGAATTAAGAACCAATATTAAATAATAAAAGAATGTCTAACAAGTTTAGGAGCTATAAATATCTTTGAATATTTATGTCTGCATGCATCAGGAAATAAATGCTATGTTCAACTTAAGAAGCGTAGATCAATTTCTAAGCAAAACATTAACTCTTACCTGCATAAATTAAAAATCAATTTTCTCTTAGTATCTCTATTTCTGATTTATTTCAGGACATGGATAGCATGTCAGAAATGATCTCATATTCTGTATTTTAAACAAAAAAAAGAAGTTTAAAGCAGACTAGATAATCATAAAAATCCATTACTATTGAATTGTTCGCATTATTTATTTGAACTTTCCTTCAAACGTTGATATATATGCTCTTCTTTAAAATTTTCCTTCTTGCACACAAAGTAGTATTGTCTTCCCAATTCACTGTGTAAGTATTTTATTTTTATGTTCCTATTTTGAAGGAAGGTTTTTATCATTGTACCAAAATGGAATAGCTGGGGAAGCTTAGCTCCCAACCTTTTATGTTAACCCTCTCTTCAATCTGCTGTATATGAATGTGAATATCTCAGTAAGACCATTACTCTTTTTTATGATTTAATGCATGTAACTTTACTGTAACTTAAAAAAAAAATAGGTGCCTTTTCTTAACATTTTACACAAAAGGGTTTACTTAAAATTTGCATGATTAATAACATAGGAGGGACATAGCTCAGGTTTTTTGTTGTGTACCGCCCCTTGGTACAGCAAAAGATTCCAATGTTTATATTTAGAGATCTCATCTAGACCCAAGGTCACAGGGCTTAAGATCCTTGTAGCCACAGTTATTTGTTTATGGGTTGTACTAATTCAGTCCAAAGATTCTGAGGACATTTTCTAGAGCTATCAGAAAAAAATAAATTACCCATTTCCTTATAAATCTTCAGATTGTGAGGAGGGACCAGAATCCCTTTACCAAGGGGAGGGAGTAGGGGTGGGGGAGAGAGAGAAAGAGAGAGAGAAAAGAGTAGAGTAAGGCAGGGATGTCAAGAAAAACAAGATTATTTGTGATGCTTAATTTTATCTGTCAACTTGGCTAGGCCACAAAAGGTACCCATATATTTAGTCAAAAAGCATTCTGGATGCTTCTGTGAAAGTTTTTTTTTTTGATGAGATTGACATTTAAATTGGATTTTGAATAAAGCAGATATTCTCTGTAATGTGGGTGGACCTCATCCAATCAGCTGAAGGTCTTAAAAGAACACAGACTAACCTTCTCCAATAAAAAAGGAATTCTGCCAGCAGGGTACCTTTGGATTCAGACTGCAACCATTCCCTATGTTCCCAGACCGCTGGCTTACCATGCAGACACTGGGCTTGCACCTCTACCATCACGTGATCACATGAGCTAATTCCTTAAAGTGACTAGCTTATATGATCATATGAGGGTGGAGGTTTCATATATTGAGATGTGGACCTAGATCTATATCCCATTGATTCTGTTTCTCTGGAGAACCTCATAGATCATCATATATTTTTTTGTTGTTTTTGAACTCATCCATGCCCAAAGCGATACCGACTTCTGATCTTCTCAGTTACTGGAGGCCACTACATCTCTTTTTGTTAAAAATAATTTGGCTTGATTTTCTCTCATTTACAATTGAAGGAATCCCAATACAACTTATATACTTTGAAAGAAACAGACTGTAAAAATAAGGGGAAAAGTAGTTAAACAATAGATTGTAACGGATGCCTATGTAATTTTGAAGTCAATGATTTTATTCTCTGAGCCTCAGCTTTTTCATCTGCCAAATGAATGTAATTATACAGAAGTCTTTTTAGATATAAATAAAATATGTGTGGTAGTGTTTTATAAATATAATGTCATAAAATACAAAATAGTAATAATTTCAAGAAAAATTGTAATTTTTGCTTACTTTTTATTAAAAGAAAGATTTAAATTATCATTTAATTTACTTTATGCTTCTTTGTAATTTCCATAGTTTAAATAGCAATTAAATGGGAAAATACTTAGAAACATTGTGAGGAATCTCTAAAATAAAAAAGATGGATAGTTGAATAAAACTTGTAAATCTTTGTGTTACGGTATTGAATTATTATTTGAGTTTGTTTAATGGTAAGAAAACTAAGTCAAATAGCCTATAGGCTTTATTTTTTTGACAGTATAATTTGTCCTAAATTATATTCTATCATTGAATATTAGCCTATAGAAATTTTCTTTAGATAAATAAAACCTGTATTGATCAGTATGCTGTATTATGTGGCTTTTCTGAGAAGTTCTCCAAACTGAAAAATCGATTTGAAGCTAAGCATGGTTGTTCTTGCCTATAATCCCAGAGATTTGGGAAGCTGAGGCAGGAGGATTGCTGGAGGTCAGGAATTAGAAACCAGACCGAGCAACATACGGAGCCTATTTCTAAAAAAAATTTAAAAATTATCAGGGCATGGTGGCACATGCCTGTAGTCCCAGCTACTGGGGAGGCTGAGGCAGGAGGATTGCTTGAGACCAGGAGTTCAAGGCTGTGTTGAGCTATCATCACACCACGACACCCCAGCGTGGGTAACAGAGTAAGACCCTGTCTCCGTAAATAAAAATAAATAAATAATCCAAAAAGGAAAAGAAAAATCAGTTTAGGTGTGTACAACCCATTGTGTTAATTGACATGAACATGGATATTTTTATTCATATGCTTGTATCATCCTTCTGAATTACGTTATAGGAAAGACAATTGAAAAACATGATAGTTGGTCTATGTTCATAGTAGACACTTTCAAAGTTAGTGGCCATTCTGGAATCACATAATTCTACACCATTACAGATTTCTATAGCACTCTATAGATTAGGTTCCACTCTCATTTGTTCAGTAAATTTCATATTGAATCTAAACTCAAGGAATGAAAACAAAATTAAAGGGACAGACACAATAATTATCAATCCTAGGATTCCTGTTTGTGTGTTCGTAGAAGATGGACAGTCATAAGAAAAGAAAGAAAGAATAAGTAAGGAAAATCAAAATGTAAGCCCTCCTTTCCAGAAACCTGAGACATGCTTGAAAATCATCTAGCAAGCCTCAGATTTCTAGCATTAAAAAAAAATTAGATCTCATTTTTAAAGATAGAGATTACAAAATCAGAAAATTCACTGGTGGACATCATGTCTTCCCTGTCTATTTAAAACAATATTAACAAAAACATGGGGGATTTCAATCTCAAAAATCCATTAAGTTTACATTGCACGTAGAAAGCTCTCCTCAAATTATGTATTACCTTACCATTCAGTTTTATTTTTGAAATTATTTTGAAGTTTTTAAGCGATACTTAATAGTATTTTCAATTATATGGGCTTCATGAGATATTCATGTGTCTCTGTTTGTATAATTGTATGGGAGTTAAGTGATTTTCTTGTTAAATCATGCTTATAGAGTCTATTTTATTTCATTTCACTTTATATTTTAGAAATCAAGAAATTTGAATTCTCTTTTTTAGTAGTGATAACTTCCCAAATTAGTCATTATGGTCATGTTGCTGCTCAAAAAGTGATACACCAGATTGAAGGCCTCAGAAGCAGAGTCTCCTTTGGACCTTCTCCTGCCCTCCGATCTCTTACCCCTCATTTCCACTATGGCTTGTCATAGAAACTAGGATCCGTCTTCCCCTGGGTGGGTCATGGGAACCAGAACCCCTTTCCCTTAAAGCCAGCCATAAAACCTAACAATATTACTCTAATTTTCTCCTGCTTTTCTGTGAAAGAACTGGCCATAAAGAAATTCTCTGACCCACGTTGTCTGATTATAGGTCCTAAGACGCCCATTCCAGAGTCCTGCCCCATACCTGGGAGGAAGGAACATTGCACAGAAAAGCCTAAAAGAATCTAAACACACAGGTCTTGATAGGTTTTCCCACTCAGTCTAGTGGCATTAAATCATACCCTTTGGTTCGATCACAGTTTTATTAATACATGCCTGTTCATTCTTTATTGAACCTAAGCATAAAAATGGATACTTTTCTCTGTATCTTTGGGTTTTGATTATGAGAGCACCAATGACAAAAGTATGATCAGATAAATCTGTTTTACATCCCCTTTGTTAACCTGTGTTTTGTTTTGTATATGGCTGTCAGCTATAACCTTTACATGGAGGAAAGGGACCCCTTGTCTGCCCCTGCAGTCGTTGCACAAGTCACACATACTCAATAAAATGATTCTAGATACCTGGCCAGTAACATAATGATTACAAAACCCCCAAATTCCCAAGAAATTTAAGCATTCAGTTCAAGAGGTTCACATTTTCACAGCTATACTTCATCTTCACAGCTATACTATCTAGATGTCAATGTCTGGTCTCAGCAGTCATAGCCTACACAAGTGTGGTGACAAGAGATGATCAAAAGAAAAATTCTCCAATTCATAGCTGAGCCCTTCCAGAGAGATGACATAACTGATTTCAATACAAATATGGAATTGATATATTAGATATGCAATAAAACCTCATATACTGGTAGCAAGGAAAAGATTTCTCATTTTTTTTCTCAAATTAGCTCTAGAATGAGACATAGTTGCCTTCCTAAGAAGTGGTGCTAAGAATTATATATGTTGAAAATATATATATGCCGTGACTTGTTTTTTAAACTCTTAAGAAAGGAAATACCTTCTTACCATTTTTTCCCATTCATGTCAAACCAGGGCAAATATTCTTTTTATTTGTATATCTACTAAGTTAAGCTTTTGACAAAAAGTACACAAATAAGGTAACTGCCTTTTTCATACGTAGTTTTTATACTGTGACCTTCTGGTATTTAATCTCAAAGTCTATTAGGCATAATTTCATTTCTTCTACAGCTAAAATTTATAAGACTCTTGCCAACCATTTAGTACTCAAGAAAGGGCTATTGGATATATTCTAAGAGCTTGTCTTTATATTAAGAAAAATATTACCAAATATAAGAAAGACTTACAAATCATTTTGTTTTTACTGTAGTTTTCTTTTTCCATGACAAATAAACTACATATTAGGTGTCCAGACATGCATTGTTATACCTCTCTGCAGTTCAAATTTTCCATGATATACAAAAATGAATGTTTAAAATTAAGTTAAACTTACTGGAATAGGGTCAATGAGTCATAGCAAATGTATACACTTTTCACTTAAATACTTTCTGCATGGCTGCTTAAATAATTTTCTTTTCCTCCAAAAAGATTCATAGTCATGACTGAAATTTAATTCTAATAAAAGCAATTGGTTTGTTAATGTTGAGTAAATGTGCACTATAACTGTGGAACCAAAAATATATCTAGTTAATAACAGTATTTACCATTGTCAAAGAGATTAAAATACTACATTATTGTTTTCTTGAATTAGAGAATTATCTTTAAGATAATGAACATACTCAAAATAAATGAGGGGAATTACAAATCTGGCATAGGCCTAAATTGAATAGATTCTTGATCTAACAATGTAAAAATTCCTTTCCAATTAAAATTAAAATTTAAATTTAGTTCAATTAAGATCTGTCCTCATAAAAATGTTGTATTATCACTCTTTAACAAAAATATTAATTCTTTTCTTAATATGAATCAAAATGAGTGCTAGAACTCTCTAGAAGTTGTATTCTAAAACATGTTCTTGATATAATACAATGCTAAAGAAGAAATGTATTTATACTTAGGAATATATTAATTTGATCGTATAGAATTTATAAAGAAATTTATTTGGAAGAATTTATAGTCAAAGAGTTGAAACATTTGCTTTTCTTCAATATAACTCAAGAATTTTACAGGTGTGTTTGTGTGTGCGTGTGCACACTACTAAAAGACTTGTGACAAATATGCTTTGGCTTAATTAAATTAAATCAGTATGTAGAGTCAACAGCCAAAACCAATCATAATAAAAAAGTAATTTTACATGCCTTTGCATTATTTGTCCTTCTAAATACTAAATAACATCACACAGACAATTTTGACAAATCATTTTTCTCGTGAGCATATACCTGATACTCAGTTCCATTGTGTTGAATTGCGTGGGTACTGCTAGTATGTCTCCCACTAGATTTCAATTCTAAACTAGATTTATTATCCACCCCTTTGGCCCCAGATTTCCATTTTCTGCAGTGCCCGTAAGTCTTATTAACACTTGGCTATCTGGATTGTAATTTTTTTTAAGTTCAGTAAATGAAAAACTTTTGCTTGATTTATCCTTTAAAATAAAATTATATAAAAATAGGAACTATCAATGTTAATATTTTAGCTAAATAAACATTTAAAATAACAAAATGAAATTTTAAAAAGTAATAATCATTCAAATACAGACATAGAATATTGGAGTAAGAGAGGAACTTTCAGGTCAAGTAATTCAGTCTATTTACTTTTAATACTCTTTTTGTAAATAAGAAAACTAAACAATGAATGTTACAAATATGCAATTCTTCTCACTCTTGTTATTTTCCACTTTGCTAGTGGAATTAATTTTTAGTTTGTTTTTAATCCAATACTTCATTTTAAAGCATAATAGCATATTTGCTTTTTAATAAATGACACAGTAGGTATGAATTTTGGCTCAAATATTTTTTAATTACTTAACAATACAGTAGTGTTATTTCTTCATAAAACAAAGCAGCAATTTATTACTCATAATGGATTTTCCACTTTGAGTATATACTACTCATAATTAATATGAGTTTGTTTTCATTGCTCTTAGGAAAAAACTATATTTGTCAGCTGACTTGTTAAGAAAAGGAATTGAGAGATCAACCCGGATGACATAAAGGAATCACATTTGTCTTGTGCTAGCATCAGTCCTGTATTTCACAAGAGATTCCAGAAAAATCTGAGAGTCTCACACTGGTATAGCAGTCACAAATTATTAACAAATTTTACTGGATTTATGATGCAAACCCACTTTCAAAATTGACTTCCTAAACAAGAGAAAAAGACTTCCCAACTCTACATCACACCTCTCAAATTCCGATTCTTTCCACACTGTAACATCCACACCAATAGATAAGGCCTGAACTGGGATATCATTATCAGAAGGGCTTGCCACTCAGACTAGTGTCAGTATTTCATAGATGTTTTCCAGAAGGGGCTTTTCTTATATTTTCTTTCCCAGACCTTTATATTTTGTGAATAACCCTGTCTACAACTACTGCCTCTCACATGCTTTCAGCTCAAAATAATCAATATGCCAGATAGGGGCATTTTGGAGTATCATATACTTAACTCTTTCAGTAGCATTATCTCCATTAAAGACATCAGATTTGTAGTTTTAAACTTTGCATCAAAGAAACCTCTAGGTACAGATGGCTTCATTGGTGAATTCCAGTAAACTTTAAATCATAAATAGCAAAGTCTTACACAATCTTTTTTGGGAAACAAAGAAAGAGAGAAACCATAACTCTTCCTGTGAGTCCATCATAACCTAATACTAAACTCTGAAAAAGACATCCTACTTATAAAAAGGGAGATTAATGATATAAAATTACACACCAATATTCTTCATGAATGTTTATACAAAATACTTAAAAATGTCTCAATATCATAACTAATCAAATTAGGCAATATATTAAAAACATATTGACTAAGAAGTAAAGTTTATCCAAGAATGCAAGTTTATTTTAGCTCTTGTAAATCAATGTAATTTAATATTTTGATATAATGAAATATAAATCTCATAAAATTAAATTCAGATTCAGAATTTAGTTAGATTCAAATTATTTGACAAAATTAAAACTCATTCATGAGAAAAACTGTAAGCAAACTAAAAATATTAAATAGAAGATAATCTCCATAATCTGACAAAAAACAAGGATCATCTGCAAAATAACTACAGTAAACTTATGTTAAAAATTTTCAAACTTCTCCCAAATTCCAGGAAAAAACAAAAATTTTTAATCCTACCACCTTTAATCAACATTGTTGTGGAAGCCCTAGCTATTGCAATATGGTTAGAAAAGGAAAAAGTAGCACTCTATTTTCAAAGACATATTTTTGACTGACTAGGTTACTTCGAAAACCTGTCTTCAAAGCTCTGAAATTCTTTCTTCTGTGTAGTCTAGTCTGTTATTAAAACTTTCCACTGTATTTTGAACTTCCAAAAATGATTCTTTTATTTCCAAAAGTTCTAGTATGTTTCTTTTTTAAATTATCACTTTACTGAATTTTTCTTTCACGTCCCAATTTATTTTTTGTTTTCCTTTTGTTGGTTTTCAACTTTTTCATCAATCCTATTAAGCTTACTTGAAATCACATTTTGAATTCCATTATCTGACATTTCAAAAATTTCTTTTTAGTTGGAGTCCATTGCTGGAGAGTTAGTGTGATCTTTTGGGGGTGTTGAAACAGTTTTCTTTTTCACATTACTAGCATAAATGTTTTCTTAGAAAAAGGCCACTACTAGAATGAATAATTGATTTCTAAGATCACAGGATACAAAGCTACTATGCAAAATCAATTAAATGCCTATATACTAGCATCAAACATGAAAAAAACAATAAAATAAATACAATTTCATTCATAACTGTCTCTACAGTATAAATCATTTAGGTGTAACTTTAACAAAAGTTAGCCAACTCCTTTAACTAACCACTACAAAATATTGCTGAATTAAATTAAGGGAGATTTAAATAAATTAAGAAACTCATGTTCATATTTGAGAAAAGTCAGTATTCTTAAGATGTCAATTATCTTATTAAATGATCTATTAGTGTGATTTCAATCAAAATACCATAAAACCTTTTTTCTTTTATTTTTTTATAGAAGCTAAAGTCTGAATCAAAAATTTATATGAAAATATAATAGACCTAGGAGATTCAAAGCAATTTAGAAAATTATCAAAACACTTGGAGAATTTACACTTACTAGAATGCTATATTAATTAATAAGCATTAATGCATATGTATAAAGATAGAAAGCTCATAAAAAAATCCACATATATAGCAATTTTTATTTATGACAAATATACCACAACAATCCAATAGGAAAAAGATTGTATTTTCAGTAAGTGGTGTTCCATTAAATGAGTATTTATATACAAAAAATAAAATTCAGCCCCATCTCACACCATACACAAAAATTAATTTTAAGTGGATCATAAATCTCAGCATTAACATCCATATATCATTGTTAAGAGTGAAATAGTAGAGGAAGAAGTATAAAACTAAAGCTAAGAGAAGACTTCCTATTGAAAGTATTATGTTTTGGAAGTTTTTGTCTAAATTTATAAAGCATAAAACTTATGAAAATCCTTAACCTTGGAAAGAAGAAATCATTATTGAAAATAGTAGTTTTGTATATGATGACATACTTAGAAAATCAAAGAGACTTTTAGAAGTAAGTGGAAAAAGACATGTCAAGGTAAGAGTGTTATAGGTCAAACACACAACAATAATAAATTTCTTGGAGCAAGAATTGACATGCTGTCTTCACAAAGCAGCAAGAAGTCTAGTTTGGCTAGAAAGAAAAAGGCAGTGAGAGAAAGGCCAGAGCAGTGTTCACAGGCTTGGGCAGGAGATAAATCCTTTCATAACTTTACCAATGTAGCGTGTTTAGTTTATATTTTGAATATAATGGAAATCCACTGAAGTGTTTGATAAAAGGAATGACATGTTTGGGTACTGATTTTTTAATTCATTTATTTTTCTTGTAATTTTTTAGAGTTATATCGAGGAATAAATATTCTACAATGAAACATTTGCCATACTCCTCCCTTGTATGCAGTTTCACTCTTCATAGTTTGAGTTACTCATGGTCACCATTGTCCAAAAATATTAAATGAAGAATTCCAGAAATAAACAATTCTTAAATTTTAAATGGCATGCCATTCTGAGTAGTATGATAAAATTTCCCGCAGCCCTGCTCCACCCTACCCAGGACACAAATCATCCCTTTGTCCAGGGTGTCCATGCTGTCTACACTATCTGCTCCTTCAGTCACTTAGTAGCTGTCTTGGTTATCAGATTTGTAGTGCTTTTGTTCAAGTAACCCTTATTTAACTTAACAATGGCTCCAAAGCACAAAAGTACTGAGGCTGGAAATTCTGACATGCCAAAGAGAAGCTCTAAAGTGTTTCCTTTATGGTAAAAGGTAAAAGTTCTCAATGTAATAAGGAAAGAAAAACAAAATGTATGCTGAGATTTAAAGATCTAAAGAATGAATCTTATATCCATCAAATTGTGGAGAGTATATTGTTATAATTGTCCTCTTTTATATTTAGATATTATCATTAACCTTTTACTGTACCTAATTTATAAATTAAAATTTATTAGTAGGTATATATGTATAGGAAAAATCAGTATACACAGGGTTCGGTACTATCTACAGTTTCAAGCATCCTCTGGGGGTCTTGGAAGGTAGCCACTGCCAATGAGGGAGAACCACTTTATAATTAAAGTGTATAATTGGATAACTTTTTTTTTTTTTTTTTTTTTGAGACAGAGTCTCACTCTGTTGCCCGTGCTAGAGTGAGTGCCATGGCGTCAACCTAGCTCACAGCAACCTCAAACTCCTGGGCTTAAGCGATCCTACTGCCTCAGCCTCCCGAGTAGCTGGGACTACAGGCATGCGCCACCATGCCCAGCTAATTTTTTCTATATATATTTTTAGTTGGCCAGATAATATGTTTCTATTTTTTTAGTAGAGATGGGGTCTCTCTCTTGCTCAGGCTGGTCTCGAACTCCTGACCTTGAGCGACCCACCTGCCTCAGCCTCCCAGAGTGCTAGGATTACAGGCGTGAGCCACCGTGCCCGGCCTTGTAATTGGATAACTTTTGACACAAATATGCAACTATGAAACCATCACCCCAATTAAGATAAAATCATCCATCACCCACAAATTTTCTTTTGACATTTTTTCATCCTTTCCTCCCAACTTGTCCACATACCATCATGGCCAGGGAAAAACTGATATGCTTTCTATATAGATTGTTTTGTCCCTTAAAGAATTCTATAAATGGAATAAAGTAATAAATGTTCATTTTTGCATTTTTTCACTCAACATAATTACTTTGAGGTTTTTTTTTATGTTGTCATTAGGTACATAGACAAAAATATTCCTATGCCTTCTTGATGAATTGACCTATTTATTATTTTAAAAATAACTTTTTTTAATCTCTGATAACATTTTGTTTTATAATCTACTTTGATATTAATATAAATAGTGCAGCTTTATTTTTATTAATGTTGGCATTATATATATTTTCTATTCTTTTGTTTTTTAGTCAATCTATGTCTTTATATTTGAAGTTTTCTTGCAGACAACATATATTTGTCTTGCTTGTTTATCAAATCTGAGACTTTTTACCTTTTAATTGGTGTTTCTACAATATTTACTCTTAATGTGACAATTACTATGCTTGAGCTTAAATATACTTGTGAAGCAGATTTGCTGTGCACTGGTTACCAGTTTATCTTAGTCCAGTGAGAAAGAACATTCATCCATATACAAGAAGTTACAGGAAGAAGATTTATTACTTACAGATAGGCAACAAGAAACAGTAGAAGACAGGATTCAGGGCAAGCCAGTCCACCAATGCTTAGAAAAGCTGCTAAGGGCAGATAGAATCTCATCTGCACATGCTCCACTTCCCCTGCAGCTGAGGGATCTCCTAAAGCAGCCCATTCTGATTTTACACCCTGCGGGTTACATGAATAGTAGACTAAAGTGTTGAAGGACATCCTGTTCTAGGGGGGACCTACCAGAGCTCAGGCTGTTCCAGCCAGTCTCTCTTTATCTCAAGATATTGTATTGCTAGCACATTCTAGTTATTTTTGAAAACCACAAATGAGAAAAGCGGAGAGAACTGGGTCAGTCCAAGGCCACCCAAGAACTTGTCCTGCATTACTATATTGGTATTTTTCTTTGTCCCATTTTTTCCTAATTAAATGTTTTCTTTTTCTGCCTTTTTAAAAATAAATATATTTATATTAATAATTCCATTTTTTAAAAAGTCACATTGATTTATAATTTATTTATGAAAAATTCACCTTTAAATTAAGTATACAGTTCATTGAGTTTTGATAAATGTATAGAATTATGTAACCATCAACCTAATCAAGATAAAGAATATTTATATCATCCTCCCAAAGTTTCCTTAAGCCGATTTTCAGTTAATACCCTATCTGTACACCCAGACCCTGGAGTATAGCATGTAACCCTTAGTGTTTGTCTTTTATCCTAAGTATAATATCTTTGAGATTCATCCTTGTTCCATGGCTGAATGAATTGATTGTAATAATACTGTGGAGTATTATTCCATTATATGGGCATAGTGTTATTTATCCAGGCACAAAATAATGAACATTTCAGTTATTTCTAGCTTGGGGCTATTATAAATGAAGCTTCTGTAACCATTTATGTACTGGTTTTTGGATAAACATATGTTCTCATTTCTTCTAGGTAAATACTTATGAGTAAAAAATATTTGATCACAAGATAAATAACATAAGCGGGCAGCCGCCGTGCTCAGCCTAGCAGCTGCGGTTTCACCGCGGGAGACGCGGGGCTCTTGGACCCTGGAGATTTG
>CM052437.1:91479168-91491443 GCA_028533085.1 Varecia variegata | reverse complement strand
GACCTGATTAAATTAAAAAGCTTCTGCACAGCCAGAGAAACTGTCATGAGAGCAAACAGACAACCTACAGAATGGGAAAAAATTTTCGCAGGCTACCCATTTGATAAAGGACTGATAACTAGAATCTATTTAGAACTCAGGAAAATCAGCAAGAAAAAAAATCAAACAACCCTATCAAAAAGTGGGCAAAGGACATGAACAGAAATTTTTCAAAAGAAGACAGAAGAATGGCCAACAAACATGAAAAAAATGCTCAACATCTCTGATCTTCAGGGAACTGCTAATCAAAACCACAATGAGATATCACTTATCTCCAGTGAGAATGGCCTTTATCAAAAACTCCCAAAACAATAAATGTTGGCATGGATGTGGAGAGACAGGAACACTCATACACTGCTGATGGAATTGCAAACTAGCCCAACCTCTGTGGAAAGCAATATGGAGATACCTTAAACAGATACAAGTAGACTACCATTTGATTTAGCAATCCCATTATTGGGCATCTACCCAAAAGAACAAAAGTCATTCTATAGAAAAGACATCTGCACCCGAATGTTTATAGTAGCACAATTCACAATCGCAAAGATGTGGAAACAACCCAAGTGCCCATCAATACATGAGTGGATTAGTAAAATCTAGTATATGTATACCATGGAGTATTACTCAGCTATAAGAAATAATAGTGATATAGCACCTCTTGTATTTTCCTGGATAGAGCTGGAACCCATTCTACTAAGTGAAGTATCTCAAGAATGGAAAAATAAGCACCACATGTACTCACCATCAAATTGATTTCACTGATCATCACCTAAGGGCACATTTAGGAATAACATTAATCGGGTGTCTGGCAGATGTGGGGGTGGGGAGGGGATGGGTGTATACATACATGAGTGCGATCTGCACCGTCTAGGGGATGGGGACACTTGAAGCTCTGAATGGGGGAGGGGAACAAGGGCAATATATGTAACCTAAACTTTTAAACCCCCATAATATGCTGAAAAAAAAAAAAAGATCTCAAATCAGTTGACCTTAAGACAGATAGAATAGTGGGGTGAGCCAGATCCAATTACATAAGCCCTTTAAATCTGGGTTTAGCAATGAAAGAAAGAGCAAGATTTGAGCCATAGGAAATTCTCCATTGTCAGGTGTGAAGATAGTGTGAGGCAAGGAGCCTGAGTGGCCTCTCGGAGCTGAGGGCCCCAGCTGACAGCAGGAAAATGGGGACCTTAGTCTTAACCACTATAAGGAAATGAGTTCTGCCAACAATACGAATGAATTTTCAATTTAAGCATATTCCTTCCCCAAACCTCCAAATGCGAGCTCAGCTTGGTTGATACCACAAGATGGCGATATAACAGCCCTGCTTTGTGAGAACCTGAGCAGAGAACCTGGTCATGCCAGCCAAGCCTCTGACCTACGGAACTGTGAGCTAACACAATGGTGGTTATTTTAAGCCACTAAATGCCTATGGCAATTTGTTAGACAACAATAGTGAACCAATACACATTATTAGCAGTTTATTATATATTAGATTATTTTGAATTCCTCTAGATTCCCTGGAAATTATCTCCGTATGTGTTTATGTGTGTGTGTGGGCGCATCTCCATGTTTTGTTGAAAATTTAACGTACTCACGTACTTTTTCTGTAATTTGGTTTAATTATCTTTGAATTATATTCGTAACACATGCTGTGCATAGGGCCTTCTCAGCCCAGGAAACTGTGCAGAGCAGCAGTGTTGTGCGGTGGTTAACATGGGGCACGTGGCGCCGGCCCCGCCTGATTCACTTCCCAGCTCTGACACTTCCATGCAGTCAACCTTGGAGAGTTCATTTTTCTAACATCAATTTTGTGTTCTGAAACATAGGTGCAATAAGATTGTGAGAATGCAAAAAGTCAATACCTAAGCAAACACTAGAACAATTCCTAACATAGAGCAAGCTCTCAGAAACGTTGGCAAATAGGATTATTTTTTTTTCAAAAGTATATAAATAATATTCACATACATTCTCATTGTAAAAAAGGAATGCTGACACAAAAACATATAAAATATGACAGACAGCATTTGCTTCATTCTACCCACAATCATATTCTCTTACTTGCTTCATAGAATACTCTCTGGATACTTACAGCTTTAAATTTTGCTATGTTACCTTCATATATGTTTAACATTTTTGTATATTTTTATATATTTATATGCTCATATTCTTCAATATGTAATTAGCTTGTCAAAGTCTAATAATATCACATTTGAAAATTTTTAATTCCATTGAATTTCAGATTAATTTGGGGAGGATAGTCATTTTAATATAAATGTTTTTTCATTGATTTTAATTTCTACACATAAAACATATACTGAGGGGAGCCTAAAGGGAAAAAATTTGAACAAAAAAAATAACAAATGAGCTAATAATTGACATTTCCAAATGCCTTCCAACTGGAACTAGCAAATTATTCATAATAACATTTGTGCTGATCTCTTTTAGTTACTAAGGAATCCATGCACTATATATGTGTTAAAATCAACACCTTGGCTTAAACCTGTAGAGCAATTAGGAAATGTGTTAGAAACCTGTGGCATGTGGACTACTATAGAATTTATCTCTAATTGGAAAAAGAAAAATATATATTGTGACAATTGTTTTTCTTAATTAATTTTAGAATAATTAAACTTTAATATGTTGATTTTAGCACAACAAATAAAAATAGTGGGTAACATAAAAATTTTCTAAAGGACTTTCACTTGAATTTAAATAATTGTGATTACATAATGTGCCTGTTATTTGGACAGAGCTTAAGCGAAAGCAAAACCATAAATGAGAAATCCTTTAAGTTTAGCACTCCCTTTGTTAGAGAATTTTCCAGTTGATTGAGGGAATGTATAGTCCATTATTTAAGAAAATCACTCTTTCAATGTGTTTCTCTTCTCTCACCAGATTGACATTTATCACAACAAACAGGGAGAAAAGTTGAGTGTGAAACAAACACTATTATCACTGTTACAGTTTAACAAAGAATGTGCTGTAAGTGACACACACCTACATCTGATACTAATGCTAACAAGTGGTGCTGTGAACTTTGACAAGCTGGCAGGTTTCTTGTGAACAATTTCAGGTAACTGATGAGATGATGGTACAGCTGACAGAGTGACTTTCTATGATACCCAGAATGACTGGACCCTAGGTAGCTCCACAGAGGAGTTAATATACAAAATGACCAGCACATAGTAAGAATAAGCCAGTATTATTTGCAAATGTTAGGAATTCCTGTAAAGTATGAGCTCAACCTGGAAGCAATTGCAAGATAGAATGTGACTTTATTCTGAATAAGAAGTACATATTTCAAGTATATTTATAAAATAGCAAAACACCAATCAACATCAACTGAACAGTCTTATTTTCTTTCATTTCCCTTCAAATGCTTAATTTCTATACCTACTTTTCAAAAAAAGCTCCTATAAAAATATAAAGCATTATATTTAGATGAAAAATTAACATTTTACAAATTTGTTTAATTGATAGCAAATAATAACACCAGCTAAAAATGTGCTCACACACCATAGCATATAAATTTGAAACCTCAACTGACTGTGCTACTATACATTAGATTAGACTCCAAACAGAATTTTTGGCAAAGCCTGTTTCTGGCAATTGTCCTTGTCAAGAAACTAGTAAGTAGAAAATGTGGCCTTCAAATTAGGAAAAGGGCCATCTCAAATTTTTCTGTGAACTTGAGGGACAGTTATATGGGATATATCTTTTATTTACCACTTGGTAAATAACAAAGGAAATAAATAAGGAATAAAGTCCAAGTTCAGCTAATGAAGCCTGCAGATCTGTATATAACTATCAATACAGACTAGGAGCTCTTTATTTACATTTTAAGAGGGAGTGAATCAGGGAAAATAGAAAATATTAATCAAGTTTTTCTTGTTTTTAATGGGACACATTATACTGCAATTTCTCTTGGTCTTCAACTGTAACTTGTCCTCTGATATTAGTGATTTTCAAACTCCATTATTACTTTAACATAGCATATAGATTTCTAAGAAGAAAGAAATGGGGAATGCAAATATTTGAAAACAAAATTCCCGGCAACATAAAATACTGAATGTGAAAACACTAAGAATAATTTCTCTTACAAAATCTCTATTTTATTTTAATTTAACCTTCAATAATGGATTTTCATAGAGGAATTAAACATTCATATGGGTATTTTAAAATTTTTTCAGACATGATTTTGTTTCAGACACAAAACTTTAGATGGATTAAATAAGAAAACACAGTAAATATTCTGAGAAGTCGTCACCTGGGAATATAGTCATTTTCAATCTACCATAAATGTAACCAAAGATACTGAAAGAGTTTAACTATCAAATTTATTGCAAAACACAAAAATTTGTATACTCATTCTGATATTTAATTTCAACTTATTCTTAATAAATGAGGTAAGACATTAATGTATTAAACAATTATCTTTAGCTTTTTAATTGAAATATAACATATATTAAAATAAATTATAAGCATTGGATTCTTGCATTTAAAAAAGTGAAAATTCTTGTGGAACTATCAAATATATTAAGTTATAGAATATTACATCTCCAGAATCATCCCTAATGCATCTATTCAGTCACTAGCCCTCCTAGAAATAGAATCACTATTTTAACATCTACCATCATAGTAGGCTCTGCCTGTTTTCAAATACTATTGGTGTGCACTGTTCTATTTATGAATTTTTAAAACTAAACAACATGTCTGTCAGATTCATCTGTGCAGTTGTACATAGTTGTAGTTTGTATTAATAATTCTTATTACTGTATAATATTCAATTGTGGGAATAATTCCTAATTTATTTATTCATCCCACTTTATTTATCATTTTAATATTGTGACACTGTTGACTATTTCTAGTTTCAGATGCGATGATTAATGTTTCTTTAAATGTTCTTGTACTTGTCTTTGGTGACATTCATTGTATATTTTTATATGAGTCCTTACTGGATTATTTTCATCACAAATATCTTGCCCTGATCTATAGATTTCCATTTATTCTTACAAAATTGTTTTTTGATGAAAGAAATTATCTTAATTTTAATAAAATCAAATTTATTAGTGTTTTTCTTCATAGGAAGTAATTATTGTATACTGTTGAGGAAATATTAACCTATCCAAATGTCATTTGTATGTAAACTTATAGAAAGTTTACTGTTCCACCTTTTATATTTTGGTTTTGGTTTACAATCCATCTAGAATTTATTTTGTACGTAATGTGAATTAGAAGTCATCTTTTTTTTCATACGGTACAGTTATTCAAATATAATTTAGTTAAAAGCCTTTCATTTTTACTTGCATTGGAATTCCTCAAAGTAATTCAAGTGACTTGGCATTTTACATTTCTAGAACTTCTATTTTTAAAAAAGTCATGTATTTCTTGTTGTAGAGGCTGAGAAGAGATTATTTTCTTATGATTTAATAATACTCTTTTATATGTAGTTTATATTTGAATATTTCTATGTCTTTTTTTTTCTTCTTCATTTAGTCCTCTTTGCTGGTGTTCTTAGCAAAATTTTGCATACTTTATGTGAAAAGTTATAAAGTTTCTGAATAGTATTATCATCCTTCAAAGAAGATTGTTTTTTTTTATACTACAGGCAGATAGCAGATATACAAAACACCATGCTCTGATGATGACTATGAATACTTTAAGTTTTATTTTAAATTTTGTGAAGGTTCCTCTATTTCTTATTTATCCTTTCTCCTTGGGCATACCTCTTTAGTACAATTAACTGTAAACCTGGGGTGATTGTGGAGCCTGACCTCCTTCTTAGGCTTTTGCTTGTATCAATTTTTGCCCCAGGTCCCCCAGCTGCTGCTTTTTGCTTTGTTGTTTTGACCTTTTGCTCTGGGCCGGTACAACCTAAAAATTCATAAATGTCTCTTAGAGGAATTGTATACTGAAAGCCTGGATCAACTTCCAAATTCTATTTCTCTGCCATTCTGGCCTCTTCATTCCTGGATACCATGGTATCCATGGACTCTAATATCTGTTGTCCCAGCTCAGTGGAGACAACACAAACTCGAGGCTGCACTCTGCTCAGCCTCTACAACATGAAGATAGTCAGTAAATCACTTGGGGGTGAGGGAAGGCTGCTTTCAATGTAATCTTGATGCATTTATTTGTGGTCTTTTCCCCTCAAGTTCTGGTATTTAGCTGCTTTCTGATATTTTCAATCAGTATTTTTTAAAACTTCATTTGTTGTTTTATAACTCACAAAATGTATATCTAATAGCTGTTCTCAAAGATTGATGACATATGATATGGGAGTAGAACTCATCCTAGCTAGGAGTAGAACTCAAGATTAATTAATTATCAAGTTATATGAGTGGTAATAAAGAAGTAGCAAATAACAATAATAAAATGCAATCCTTTGATTCCTGAATACATAGATTTCTAGAAAGTTCTAGGTGGCAAATTTTCAACAAGTCAAATTTCCCTTACGTAACACCTCTTCAAATCCTCCACTATTCAGTGAACAACAGCAGTTCTCTCTCTAAAAAGGTCTGACACTCAGCACTCAAGGTTAAAGAGGACTCTTTTCTTGAGTACCGTATGCCTGCAGTCCCCAACCCCCGGCCACAGACCAGTACTGGTCCCTGGCCTTTTAGGAACTGGGCTGCGCAGCAGGAGGTGAGGAGCTGGTAAGTGAAGCTTCATCTGTACTTACAGCCACTCCCCATCGCTGGCATCACTACCTGATCAGGGCTCCCACTGATTCTGCATTATGGTGAGTGGTATAATTATTTCATTATATATTACATTATATATTACATGTAATAATAATAGAATTAATATGTACAATAAATGTAATGCACTTGAATCATACCAAATCTACCCCCACACCCCCCGCTGTGGTCCGTGGAAAAATTGTCTTCCGTGAAACAGGTCCCTGGTGCCAAAAAGGTTGGGGACCACTGCTCTACCGCCCTAGGGCAGTGGCTGCTCATTACATGTTCTATTCATTTATTCCATAATGTTCTCTTTACTTTTTATCCCCTTTCCCTTATTGCTTTTATCCCATATTATAGTTTATATCTATATATATTATATATATAATGTTCCTGTTTAAATTACCCTGTTGTTTCTCTCTCTTGATTGGATCCTGACTGATACAGACACGTAAGTGAAAGTTTTGAGGAAGATCCAGACATAAATATCTGGGACATAACTACTTTAAATATAGTTTGGGGTTAGTGCTCCTGGGCCCAAAAAGACTGGTACAGAGAAGACAATAAAACATAGGTACAATAAAAATTCAGAGCAGGGGTGTCAATAATTTGGTGGTGTTCCTAAGTCAGTGGGATGCCTGCCTACCTATACACAGCACTACTCAGAGTTCAACAAAGAATGACAGCATAGTGTTTAGATAATTTAATCTACACAATTTAATTGACTGCAAGGTCAGGAAGCTGAGTAGATAAAAACAATAGATAAGAATATGTCAATATTATGGTGGTTTAGAACCCTACATTTATGGAAAGAGAGTCAGGATTTGAATTCTGGAAGTGCTTTTGACTAATAGTGAAATTTGGTAATTTTTTAAGCCTCCAGGCCCTGAGTTTTCTTAAGTGAAACTGGCAGGAAAAAAAAAAAAAAAACCTTAAGTCTCTATAGTCATAGGTGTGTATGTTTGTATGTGTTAATATATGTTTGCATGTACAAATACATGAAAAACTAGCAAGGGAAGCAAGTAGAGAAATAACAGCACACATATACAAAAAACCTGGAAGGAAACAGGTAGAGTGGTAACAATACACATTCATGAACAGAGCAGGAAGGGACGTAGAGGGATAAGAGCTAAAATGGTGGGTTTTCAGCATTATTATCATTATCAAAATAATCAGCATCACTTTCACCATCATCAGCAGCAGCACTAGTGGTAAAATCAATACCACCAAATTAATAATAAAAAGCAGGGAGAGCAGAACTGAAACTATTTCTCAGGGATTCCTGTGCCCCAGAACACTGCACCCTGGGGAGTACATAACCTCTTGATCCTCCAACTTTTTTCGAGTCTAAAAGTCTGAAATCATCAGCAGAATCTTTTTTAAAAGTGTTTAGAAATATTGCTATAAACTATACGTTCCCAAGTATAATGGTCTGAAAACAAATAAAGATTTTTTTAATGTTTGAAAATGTTGGGATATTTTTGTTGAAATCTGCTTCTCAAATATGACATTGATCAAAAATTGAACTATCTAAATCATGACTTATCTGTATCACAGAGCCCAAACCTTTAACAATATCTATAACCCCCCTTTGCTAATATTAATAATATGCTTAATAAAAAGTATTTTGGTAATTTTATTTAACATGCCACTCGCTCAAAGCAAAAATATATTTGACAGGTTCATAGGCAATTCAGTTCTTTAGTTACTTTTAAAATAAATTTATTTTGAGTTAATTTAGTTGGTATTCTGGGTTTCACATTGGTGTGTCAGGAATTTTATGAATATAGCTAGGCTTTCTTTTTTTCAATCCACTCTGTGATACCGAAGAGATTGAGATCCTAAGATCAGGATTTAGGACAAAATTCATGATAAGAGTGAATTTATGAAAGTAAATATGACCTTATGATTTGATCTATTTGGTTAATCAC
Source organism: Varecia variegata (assembly GCA_028533085.1). NCBI lineage: Eukaryota > Metazoa > Chordata > Mammalia > Primates > Lemuridae > Varecia > Varecia variegata. The sequence continues at coordinate 91,482,790 of CM052437.1, read as the reverse complement.
TGAGCCTTCCCAACATTTCCACTGGAAACATTCCCAGTATAGACTCCCAAGATGAAACTGGATAAACATGTAAGATTTTTTTTCAATTCAATTTATTATACTCTCTTTATAAAGTACCTTAAGCCACAGATATTAGAAACAGGCACTCCTACAAGTTTGAGAGCCAAAATCATATATAAATAAATGTGATAAGATGAGATAAATTCAATAAATATGACTTATAAAGAGTAAAGTGCCATATGAATTCATGTAATATTCAAGAGGAAAAATCAAATATAACCTAAGATTGTTCATATTTAAAAACATATATCTAGCCAATATGATGAATAGTTCTCTTATGATTTTGTTATATATATTTTAATCCATAGTACAAATTTAACAGTTATTTAAAATTGTATGATTGTTACTTAGAATTAAAGCCTCATTCATTTTAATATTACCATGGAAAAGAAGGCATGGAAGATTAAAACTTTTTGTTTCAATTATAATATTGTCATATTCTATTAACAAGGGACAGTTATGTGATAAATGAATAGCCCTACTCTTAGTTAATTTTCCTTAACATTCTTATAGAGTTTACATTATTATTGCTTTTATAACAGACAATGATTTGGATCCTTGAAGATTCCCAAGCTGTATTTACTAAAGCAATTCATCTGTGTAAAATTCAAGAATGTAGTAACATTAAACAACATACAATTTTTTACATAATTGTACGAGGTTTAGTTCTTAAAAAAGTGGAAGTTTGGTAAAACAAATAATTTAAAAAGAAAACAAATGTAAATTAAACAAAAGATTTTACTTTCTCCGTTAAAAGTAAATTAAGATGTTAGCAAACGATATCTAAGCTACCCTCCTACTCAGCTCAATCCAGCTGCATCTGTGAGTCAGGCTATTTTCAACTGCTTTTAATTAGCAGTTTTTGTGAATATCTCAGAGGTTGCAAATTGAAGAGAACATTGACCAGCAGATTCTGTACTGCTTAAAAAGGAAATGTCCTAGAGAGAACTCTAAATAGTGATAAAGAATCTCAGTAGTAATGGAAGGGCAATAATAGGGCATGTAGCAGGAAATTAAAAAAATGTAAGAACCACTGAAGTCGCAGCCTTGATGCTATAAAAATAAGATGGAGAAGACATTAAATGAATTTGTCTCCTACAATTAAGGGAATGTTGGAAAAAAATATCTATCATCTCATCAGAGACGGTTTAAATTGTACTTAGGAGCTACAGTGAGGTGAGCTAATTACTCTAATTTTGGTATCATGATATAGGTTCTAACAATTTGCCAAATTTGAAAGATTGCTATTTCCAAGGTTTTTTTTTTTTTTAACACACTTCCACATATCACATAGTACTATAGCTCATACTATTTTATGTATTGTGAAAAATAAAAGCTGTGTGCTTACATAGAAAATTAAGTCTGATTATTCCAGTTTATATTTTGATTTTTGATTCTTAATCTTAGGGTAGCCAGGATATTGTGAATGCTGGCTTTTTTTTAAATTAGAATAAGCTATGATGAAAACATTTTCCTGTAGCAAAACTATTATCCAATCCTGTTTCCAACTGAGAACACTTCTTCTATAATATCGATCAACCAGCAAATGATTTAAGGAACTATGGGGTGCATTTTATATAAATACTACTACAAATGGTGATGAATTTATTTAGACTATGCTATAAAATTTGCCCACCTATCCCATATGTATCTGTGTATGTATAAATCTATGTATCTACACATTTTTCTACATTTCCCCCAAATAAAATCAAGATTAAACCAGTTATAAAACTAAAGGGTTCAAGAAAGATTTGTAAAAAATCAAAGGACAGTTCTTGCTTTCTTGAGATCAAGGGAAGACTGATGTGCTTAGATTTAGAATATTAGATGTTTTATATTTTTAATTTAGTACTTTTATAAACCATGTGTTAACAAGTCAAAAAATACATAGATAATGTAGCAGCAAGACCATTATTGAACCATTCCAAAAGAAACGGTTAGTAAAACCTATTGGATGGGTTTATTTTTTATTTTGATTTTTTTTCTATACTCTAATCTATATAGCCAGGTTGGTTTTATATAATCTTATTAAAAACCATGCTTGTTCCATACATTTCCTCATACATCCCTCAAATACCAAGTATGCACAAACATCACGCTAGACCTTTGCTATAGAAAAATAAAGATACCATGCTCCTTCCATTTAAAGATCATATATTTTACAAAGGATCTTGTATGGTTTTGTTATTGTGCCTTAGAAGGCATAGTCATGTATGCTTATTTATATGTTGTTACAAAACTTAATTCAAATTTTTATATATAATTATTATTCTCATTTAATGCACATATATATTTCATTAGTATTCAACATAAATTTAGCCTCTTAAAACTATGTTAATAGTAATGTAAGATGGGGTAATTTTTAGAAAAATATTGATAACATATAACATAAAGTGAAAATGCAATATGAGAAATGTAATTGTACCCAAAGTACCTAAAATTATCATTAAGAAAGAATATATATCTCTGCTGGTTCTCACAATTTATACTTGCATTAAAAGGATTCTGACAGGGGCCAGGCCCGGTGGCTCACACCTGTAATTCTAGCACTCTGGGAGGCTGAGGCAGGAGCATTGCTTGAGCATTGCTTGAGTTCGAGACCAGTCTGAGCAAGAGCAAGACCTCATCTCTACTAAAAAAAAAATAGAAAAAAAATTAGCTAGGTGTGGTGGCACATGCCTGTAGTCCCAGCTACTCAAGGCTGGGCAGGAGGATCGCTTGAGCCCAGGAGTTTGAGGTTGCTGTGAGCTAGGCTGATGCCACGGCACTCTAGCCTGGGCAACAGAGTGAGACTCTGTCTCAAAAAAAAAAAAAAGAATACTGACAGGAAATTCGCTAACCTAAATGTAGTGTTCACTCTGTGTGGTTATTTAAGGCAAAATGAGACAACGCTTGGTTAATTTCCTCACTGAAAATTTTCAGGAGCACTTTATAAAGGACTCCATTCACTCTGTATGCCCAGTTCCCATTAATCTAGTTAACCACTCATTCATTCGATAGATATTTATTGAATGCAATAGTGGATATAAACCCGTTTTTTAACAATAAGGTAAGCCTTTCTTCCCTTGTGAAACACACATTCCTAATAAAGGGAGATAGTAAGACAATAAATGATTAAATTTTATAGTATATTATGAAGTCATGGATTCTACATTAGACTGGGGTAAAGAATATTGGGAAAGCAGAAAGTTTTTGTTTGTTTTTATTTATTTTTTTATTTTTTTTATTTATTTATTTTTTTATTTCAGCTTATTATGGGGGTACAAAAGTTCTGGTTAGATATATTGCCCATGTCCCTCCCAATCCCCCGAGTCCGAGCCTCAAGCGTGTCCATTCCCCAGACAGTGCACATCGCACTCTTCTTGTAGGTATACACCCATCCCCTCCCCCACCCCCGTCCCCCCCAAGTCAGAACTTCAAGCGTGCCCATTCCCCAGACAGTGCACATTGCACTCATCATGTAGGTATACACCCATCCCCCTCCCCCCACCCCCCCACCTCTGTCAAATACACAATTGGTGTTATTCCCAAATGTGCACTTAGGTGATGATCAGGGAAACCA
>CM052437.1:91462948-91478668 GCA_028533085.1 Varecia variegata | reverse complement strand
TTGTTTCCACATCTTAGCAATTGTGAATTGTGCTGCTATAAACATTCGGGTGCAGGTGTCTTTATTGTAGAATGACTTATGTTCTTCTGGGTAGATGCCCAACAATGGGATTGCTGGATCAAATGGAAGGTTTGTTTGTTTTTAAATGGACGTGGTATTAATGGTTGAGAGAAATTTCATTTGAGCAAAGCTCTAAGGATCTTGAGGGATTCAATCCTGAACAGATGTTGTGAGGAAGAACCTCCCAAGTAGAGAGAAGCCCGAAAACGCCCTGAGGCAAAGGTGGCTGGCGTGTCTGATAATCAGTGTGGAGGTACATGTGACCAAGGTGAAGTGGGGGCAGGAGAGAGGTGGGGGTAGGAGGACCAGAGGTCTCGTGGGGGCAGGTGACACAGTACTTTACAGTCCATTTTAAGGAGTATCATTTTTCTCTGAATAAAACACAGTCATTGGAGGGTGCCAGAAGTGACACAATCCAGATTTCATTTGAAAAGGATCTCTGTGGTGAAAATATACTGAGGAGAGAGAATAAGCACTAAGACTAGGTAAGAAACAATTTAGAATAGTACTCTACTGATAGAAGAGGAGAGCGTGGACAGTATGGTAGGATGTGGACAGGTTCTTGATACATGTTGAAGTTAGATCCATCAGAGGTATCTATGGATTGGATATTGAGTGTGAGAGAAATGGAGAAATCAAGGTTGGATGAGGTGGGTTGGGGGCATCAGGTATTTTATTTTGAACACGTTAGCCTTAAATAACTTTAATATCCAAATGGAAATAGCAAGTAGACAGACGAACATACAAGTTTGCAGTACCAGCTGGGCGCGGTGGCTCACGCCTGTAATCCTAGCACTCTGGGAGGCCCAGGCGGGTGGATCGCTCAAGGTCAGGAGTTCGAGACCAGCCTGAGCAAGAGCGAGACCCCCGTCTCTACTAAAAATAGAAAGAAATTATCTGGCCAACTAAAAATATATAGAAAAAATTAGCTGGGCATGGTGGCGCATGCCTGTAGTCCCAGCTACTTGGGAGGCTGAGGCAGAAGGATTGCTTAAGCCCAGGAGTTTGAGGTTGCTGTGAGCTAGGCTGATGCCACTGCACTCACTCTAGCCCGGGCAGCAGAGCGAGACTCTGTCTCAAAAAAAAAAAAAAAAAAAAGTTTGCAGTACCGGAGAAATGACCAGGTTGGAAAATTCCCTGAGAATTTCTTAAAGTCATTAGCAGTTGTTTCACACATGCTGATGAAGAACTCCATTCAGCCACCAGAGTGCACATAATATTCCTTTATTCTTCTCTTGCTCATCTCACAACTACACGTGTTGGGTATCACTGTTATTTCTCCTAAATATTGTTGTCCTGGAAGGTATTCTAGTTCTTTACAAAGGGCAATGTTTTGTCTGAGGGATACAATTATCTTCTTCTTCTTGACTGTTGAGTACTAGCATCTGGGATAATCATAAAGTACAATGTTCAATTGCAAAGTGAGGGAATGCAACTTTTGGGGTGTGTGTGTGTCAATGAAAATGCATTACATTAATTTAGAGTAAAAACATTTAACATTCACATTTATGTAAACTTATAAAGATTGACTGCCAGTAGTCATATCCTTTAAATGGGGTTTCACATAAGATTTTTGGGGGAAAGAAAAATTTATATTTGACAGACACAAATCACAGTAAATTAAGATGTTGATATCAATATTCCTATTTTCTTTATTACTAAGTAATTTGACTTGCTAAATAACAAAAGATATTTTAAGATTAAAGCAATATTTTCTTATTACTAATACAAATAAATTTATATTACTTATTAATATAGCTGCAATGCTTTTAAAAACAGTGTAATAAATGAGATTATGTAACATAAATATTATGACTTTATAGCCGTTTTTCCTTTATCATTCTATGAATGACATAGAATGTTTGCATGTTACAGAGTTAAAACTCAGTTACCTATAATTTGCAATTTAATTCAATAAAGCTGAGGAGATATTGATGGAACACAAATATTTGAACACATGTATTTTCCCCAAGTGATTCAAATATAGACTGAAGTGAACAAGAAATTGACACATATCAAATCTGCTCCCTACTCTCTTCTACTTCTAAGACCATACTTGGTCCAACTTAAGGGACATTGGCTGTTACAGAAGTTGCAGATGACCTATCTAGTACTTTGGGCCTTACAATTTTATTATCTGTAAAATATGTATTAATACTCATCTCGGGCATCAATGGGAATGAAATCATTTAATACATGTAATTTATTCAGAATAGTGAGTGCCACATAGTAAGAGGTATGTTTACAAGAATTATGATATTATTTTACCATTCAATATTATATAGCTATGTGAATTGATTTTATTCATTTCTGAGATTATATAAAATATTTTATGATAATTATTTTCAATTATTATTATTATTATTTTATTTATTTATTTTCTTTTGAGACAGAGTCTTGCTTTGCCCAGGCTAGAGTGAGTGCCGTGGTGTCAGCCTAGCTCACAGCAACCTCAAACTCCTGGGCTCAAGCAATCCTACTGCATCAGCCTCCCAGGTAGCTGGGACTACAGGCATGTGCCACAATGCCCGGCTAATTTTTTCTATATATATTTTAGTTGGCCAGATCATTTCTGTCTATTTTTAGTAGAGACGGGGTCTCGCTTTTGCTCAGGCTGGTCTCCAACTCCTGACCTTGAGCAATCCACCCGCCTCGGCCTCCCAGAGTGCTAGGATTAAAGGCGTGAGCCACCGCGCCCGGCCTTCAATAATTATTTTTAAAGAATTTTAAATATTCTTAAAATGATTAGAAATGTTTTTCTAATAGGAAAAATATTTTGTGAAGATTTAAAAATCTATCATTAACAGAATATGTTATCAATGTAACCATGTAAATAATTGGATTTAAGGATAAAACAAACTTCCTTTACTAGAGACTTTTATGATTACATATGTTAGATAGGTGGTACACTCTTAGTTTTTTAATTTAACTCTACAATCTCAGGTTAATGTGTTTACATATTATTCTTTTCAGTTTGAAATAACTTTGAACCTACAGAATATTTGTAACTATCCATATAATTTTTATTTTCCTGAACCATTTGAGAATAAGTTGCTGACATAATGACCGGTCAAAATAATCTTAAAAATTGATAAATTATTATTATCAAATACTCAAACTCCATCAAGTTTTATTGATTTGCCCAATAATGTCCTTTAGAGAAAACAGATCCACTCAAGAATCAGAAATTGCATTTTTTCTTCATGTCTCATTAGTTTCTCAGGTTACTCAATAAAATTAGTGCATATGTTTCTTCAAGTATACAATGTATACCTATAGAATTATTGTTATTTATAGGAGAGTTGCTATTAGGTTTTAGGGACTGAAAGATATAGATAACAGAAAGTGATAAGGACTAATTTTCTTTCAAAATTATATATTGAAATGAAAATGTTTCAGTATTTGTTAGTATTGGGAATCTTATACTAATAATGTTTGTAATATTATGTAATAAAGTAGTGATTGAGGCAGAAAAAGAGAAAAAAGCATTAATCATAATAATACAAAGAAAAAATACTCAAATAATTAGTATGCATCAACAATTTTGAAAATTCAGTGAGGTTTTAAAAAATAACAGTAACTAGTAAAATGAGAAATTGAACCCCAAATATTCACAACGAATCTGTAATACATGACTGCCATCTAAGAAACATCAATTTTCCAGTGATTGGGGAGGATTTTTACCACTTCAAATGGCTGATTGTTATACAAGCAATTTCCTAGAACATGTGAAATTTAAGTCATTGAAATCATTCTTAGCTGGTATTTTTTACTGTATAGAAATAGCCTTAATGTACCTTCCATTACATATAGATGAATCATAAATCCAAATGTGTCAGATTGGTAAATACAGTAAAGGGTGGAAGTTTTTAAAGAACATCCAGGGTTTTCCCTTTGTGCAATCTCTTCTAGGAAAATCTAAGCATAACCATTCATTTCTTAGAAATGCTATAGTTTCTGTGCTAAAATAGAACTGATGACCTAATATAGAAAAGTTCATGTACTCTAAATGTATGAACATGTGTTTAAGGAAGACCTGTTCCAAATTAGATAAATGAATTTAATTTTACTTGAGAAATAAAAAACAAATTTTATCTTGCAATATTTCTCATATCAATCACTGTTTAGAAATGTCAGTTACTTAGGATTGATATTATTTTGAATTATATAGCTTTTTATTCTCAAGTTATAATAGAACTATTATATTTTTTTCATAAAATGAAGAAATTAGTTTTTTAAAGTCTTATTCTTCAGGCATAGAATTGGGTTTCTGTGCATGTTAGCTTGTTTATAAAAAATGTAGTCTAATATTTTTGTTAGGTTTGGCATGCAACTTTCAATGTAATAAGTTGTGGGCCTAAAAGTTATTCATTTAAAGAATTTGTATATTAAAAGGTCTTGACAATTGTCTAAATGTATATATGTATATATAGATATAGATAGTATGTGTGTGTGTATATACATATAGATAGATATAGATAGACAGTAATTTGAAATCCATGCCAGTTTCTCACCCATATTAAAACGAATAAACTATGCAAGTGTTTCTTAATTTCCACATAATGAGACTACTAGGTTCACATTACTAGTTTTCTCTGAAATTTAAAGAATAATAAATGTCTTAAATTTTTAATGCCTGCCACTATTGGATAAATGTAGTCATATGGGGGTAAAAATAAAGGACTCTGGTTATTTGAATGCAACTTTGTTCATAAAGAAAGGGATACAAACATAATTACTCATTTTCCCTATCCAATAATACAGGAAAAAAAGGCCCAGAATATCAATATCAATATTACTAGTAATATTATTACTGAAAATTAATTTCCACTAGACATATGCAGCAAAATTATTGTATTTTAAAATCAGTTATTTTCTCTCTATATGATTATGCCACCAATTACACAGATTTGTTTCATTGTCTTAGGGATCTCAATTGTTAGGGATTGTTTTGGTATTTAATTTTCTTTTACAATATATAAATTTATGTGGTTTTAAAGTGAACTCTACAAAAGAAGATTTTCATAAATTATTTCTTTCTTTGTATATTTGCCAATATTTCTTTACGAAAGAGATCTGGAGTTGACACTGTGGTTCACATGGTAATGCGTGTATGTGTGACAGATGTTGCAAAATTTCCCTCTGTAGGATTATATCACTTTTCATTCTTGCCAGAAATGTATTAATATAATGTGGCCTGATCCCCAGTGGCCATATCAATAGAGTATGTTTTCAAATATTCCTATTTTTCCAAATATAGAGGAAAAATGATAACTAAGTGTTGCTAATTGTGTTTACCAATACTAATTGGCAATGTTCTTATGAGAAATGATGAGTGTTTCTCATATAGCTAAAAGCCATTAATATTTCTTTTGTCTAATGAAATGACTGTCAATATTTCCAGGCCAATTTTATTTCATTTTATTTTTCTTTCACTCACCATTTTGGAAATGTTTTTATATATGTAGATATTAACATTTTTCCAGCAAAAAATGTAAAATTAATTTCCCCAGTTTATTTGCCATTTACTTATGGTGTTTTATTTTACCATATTCTTACCAACCTAAAATAAAATAGCTAAATTTTGAACATCTAAACCAAAAATTATATTGTTCACTTTTTTTTAAATAGCTTTCAATATGAACAAAAACTTTTGAGTCTACAAGCAGCTAATAACTGCATATTCCTTTGGAAAAGCCTTAATGCATGATAGAATTTCTTATTGGTGTTCATGGGAAATTAAATTATGCAATGGCTGATTTTATGTGTCAATTTCACTGAGCCATGAGATGCTCAGATATATGGTTTTACATGGGTAGACATTATTTCTGGTTGTGTCTGTAAGGGTATACTGGAAGAGATAAGCATTTGAATTGGTAGACTAGGTAAAACAGACGGCATCAGCTGATCTGTTGAGGACCTGAAAAAAAAAATATATATATATATATAAAGATAGAGAAAGTTGAATTCCCTGCCTGACTGCTTGAGTTGAGACATCAGTTTTCTCCTGCCCTTGAACTCGGACACACACCACTGACTTTTCTGGTTCTCACGCCTTTGGACTTGGACTGAAAGTTACACCACTCACTTTCCTGCATCTCTAACTTGAAAATGGCAGATTATGGGACTTCTCAGCCTACATGACCATGTGACCCAAGTCTTATAATAAATCTCATTACATACATATACATGATATATCAATATATATTATCAGAATCAGCACTTCCATAGTCACATCATGTTTTTGCTGTCATCTGAAATTTAAATGGGACATTTAAAGTGCATGTGCTTACAAGAAAGAATGGCAGGTGTCATCTTGTCATGTTCCACACTGTTTGATGATTTTACTGAGTTGACAAAGATGACAACTTTTAATTTCAAGATGTACACCAATACTCCATGTTTTAAAAACACTTTATCTTCATTGTTTTGCAACAAATTACAGACTTTGGCATTTTGAAATTGACACACTTGTACATGAATGTGATACAAAATTTACATAATTGTATGAGAAATGGGAGAAACTGACTTCTACTGAATTCCAGTAAAGTGTGTTAAACATACTAAGTATAATGTTTAATTTCATCCTCATAAAAATAATGTGTGGCATATATAAATACTCCCATTTTACAAATGATAAAATTAAAGCTTTTAAGAATTAGTCAAAATTCTCAGTATTGCATAACTAATTAATGACAATTTGAAATTGTTTTCAGGGCCTGTCTCCAGAGGTCATGCTCTGAATTCCTAAATTGAGCTTGTTTCTATTTTATTAGGAATGGTAATTGATAAATTCCATAATGAAACAATGTCTACTATTCTTTTTCTTTTGTTCTTAATTTCATAACAACTTGACTCAGCAGGATGTTCTTTACCAGGTATAATAAAAAAGATATTAATGTGACAACCATAGACAGGAAAGGACCAAGAAAAATTGCTTATTTATGCAAAGAGCCAGGTGCCAGGGAGCTGGCCTACTTATAGGTAGTAAGAGAAATTTGAAGCAGGCGCATTGAGTTTTTTACGCAACAGCAGCAACAAAAACAAAAAATAGAGAATTCACTGAAGCAGTATGACACATCCTACAGAAGAAAGTGAAAAAATTTTAAAATATGTAAATATATTTATATTTAAATATGTCATATTTTATAAATAAGTAAACTGATGATTTAAAAATATATTATTTTATATTAAATATAACAAGTATATAAATAGAAGAGTTTTATATTATATAAATATTTAGGTATCAATAAATATATAATTTTAAATCAGTAGACTTCCATTTGGACTTATAAAGCCATTTCTTATAGTTTGGAGGAAATAAAAGCCAATCTTTCAGGATATGAGTAAACTATGAAATCAAGAATTATATGGAATATCAAGCAGGCATAAAAGTCAGGCTATGTGAAAGCCAGCAGGACATCGTGGATTTGAAGAACAGTTTCAGCAGAAGGTTTACAATGAAAATATGCTGAGCCCAGAGTCAATACAACTGAAGAACAAAGTAGGTTTTTTTTATTTATATAAATATATGGGGTAGAAGTGTTATTTTGTTACCTGGATAGATTGTGTAGTGGTGAAGTCAGGGCTTTTAGGGTATCCATCCCCCAAATAATGTATATTGTATCCATTAAGTAACTTCTCATCATCTACCCCCTCAAACCCTCCGACCCTTCCAAGTCTCCACTGTGTATCATTCCGCACTCTACGTTCATCTGCACACATTGTATAGCTCCCACTTATAAGTGATAACGTGGTATTTGTCTTTCTGTATCTGAGTTGTTTCACTTAAGATAATGGCCACCAGTTCCACCCATGTTGCTGTAAAAGGCACGATTCATTCTTTTTATAGCTGAATAGTATTTCATCCTGTATGTGTACCACATTTTATTATCCAGTCATCCACTGATGGACAGTTAGGTTGATTCCCTGTCTTTCCTTTTGGGAATAGTGCTGCAATAAACATATGTGTGCAGATATCTTTTTTACATAATGGTTTCTTTTCCTTTGGATAAATATCAGGTAGTGAGATTGCTGAATCAAATGGTAGTTCTATTTTTAGTTCTTTGAAAGATCTCTCTACTGTTCTCCATAGAGGTTGTACTAATTTACATTCTCACCAATAAGAGTGTAAGTAGTCCCTTTTCTCCACACTCTCATCAACTTCTGCTAATTTTGTATATTTAATAATAGCCATTCTGACTGGTGATATCTCATTGTAGTTTTATTATAATTTGCATTTCTCTGATGATTAGTGATGTTAAACATATTTTCATATACTTGTGCATTTGTATGCCTTCTTTTGAATAATGTCTATTCATGTCCTTTGCCACTTTTTAATGGGATTATTTGTTTTTTGTTGTTGAGATAAATTCTAGATATTAGTCCCTTGTCAGATGCATAATTTCCAAATATTTTCTCCAATTCTGCAGGTTCTCTACTCTATTTACTCTGCTGATTATTTCTTTCACTGTACGGAAGCTTTTTATATAAGTCCTATTTGTCTATTTTTTTGTTGCATTTGCTTTTGAGACCTTGAGTTATAAATTCTTTGCCTAAGTTAATGTCCAGAAGAGTTTTCTCTAGTTTTTCTTATAGTATTTTTATACTTTCAGATCTTGACATTGAAATTTTTAATCCATCTTGAGTTAATTTTTGTATATGATTAGAGATATGGGTCCAGGTTCATTCTCCTGCATATGGCAAACAAATTTTCCCAGCTCCATTTACTGAAAACAGTGTTCTTTCCCCAGTGTAAGTTCTCATCAGCTTTGTCAATGATCAGTTGGCTGTATTTCTGTATTTTGTTCCATTGATCTATGTATCTATTTTTATACCAGTACCATGCTTTTTTTTTTTTTTTTTTTTTTTGGTTAGTACAGCCTTGTGGTATAATTTAAAGTTGGATAATGTGACATCTCCAGGTTTATTCAAATTCTCCCTGTTTGCTAATACTATATCTATAAAACCCTAAAGACTCCACGGAAAACACTACAAATTGATCAATGAATTCAGTAAAGTTTCAGGATACAGAATCAATGTGCATGAGTAGCATTTCCATACACCAATAACTGAGAACCAAGTCAAGAAGGCAATCCCATTTTCAATAGCTACAATAAATAAATAAATACCTAGACATATATTTAACCAAGGCGGTGAAAAATCTCTAAAAGGAAAACTATGAAAACACTGATGAAAGAAATTGTAGATGACACAAACAAATGGAAAAACCTCCCATACTCATAGATCACGAGAATTAATATTGTCAAAATTACCTTATTGCTCAAAGTAATCTACAGATTCAATCCCTGTCAAAATACCAATGGTCATTTTTCATAGAAGTAGAGACAAACAACCCTAAAATTCATATGGAACCAAAAAAGAGCCAAAATAGACAAAGCAATCCTAAACAAAAAGAATAAAGTGGATTTTGACCAAAGGAAAAGACAGTATCAGTGTTTTAATACCATGGGGGCAACCTTGAACCAGGATAAACATGAGAGTTTATTGATGCTAAAACAGATAAGAACAAGAAAATATCAATCTTTATTTTTTATTTTGATATATTTCCAAAGCATATCATACTCCCTGGCTGATAGTGGGTGGGTCCTTGATAAATACTTATCAAATAAATTATTCTCTCATTTAGGTGCACCTTTTGCCAATGGCTATGGTGAATTGGAGGAGAGAATACAGCTTGGAGCCAAAGGAATCTGGATGCAAGGCACACATTAGTATTAACCAACTTGGTGTCAGTTAAAAAATTAATTTTTATCAACTCCTTCATTCAAAATAATACTTGCATTGCTCTAAAGATTGTGCAATTTGAAGAAAATACAGAATTAAAAAATATCAATTTCTATTTGAAGTCATCAGCTAAATTAAAAAGAAAACAACAAAAATAAAAAACCCACTCATATACTTATAGTCAGTTGTTGATGTCAAAGCTTGTTTTGATCCTTTTGACACTGGTGACCTTTTGCACCTATTTGTTATGCTTTTTTTGTTTTAATTTGGGTACAAATTCCTTAATCTGAAACATAATTCTATATTTCCACTCAACTGATCTAAATAAAATATTTGCTATTAATACATAAAATATTTAATAAAAAGAATTTGTCTTTTTAAATGTTAATATTTAATGCTATGTTGATGTCAAGAGATATTTAATGTTTAATGTTAATAATAAACTATTTTTAGAGCAGTTTATGGTTCAAAGCAAAATTTTGTGGAAATTACAGAGATTTCCCATATACCTTCTGCCCCACACATGAACAGCCTCCCTAGTTTTGTATATGCCCTACCAGAGTGGCACATTTGTTATAATTGATGACTCTACATTGAGACACTGTTAGCACTCAAAGTCCGTAGTTTATATTAGGGTTTACTCTTGGCATTGTATAGTCTATGAGTTTGGGCAAATGTAAAATGGCAAGTATCCAACACCATTATAGCATTATATAGAGTAGGTTCATCACCCTAAAAATCTTTTGTGTTCCATATGTCCTTTTTTTTTCAATTAGTCATTTAATCCTTTTGTGTTGCTGTAAAAGATTACTCAAGGATGACTAGTTTATAAATGGAAGAGATTTATTTTAACTCATGGTTCTGTAGACTATACAAGAATCAAGGCACCAACATCTGCTTCTGTTGAAGGATCCAGGAAGTTTTCACTCACAGAAGACTAAAGGGAGCAGGCATCACACTGCAAGATGAAGGAAGCAAGAGAGAGAGGGGAGGGAGGTCCCAGGCTTTTTATTAACAATCAGTACCATGGAAACTAATGGGGCAAGAACTCACTTATTACTGCTAGGCCTGCACAAAGCCATTCATGAAGGATCCACCTCCATGACCCAAACACCTCCCACTAGTCCCCACCTCCAACACTGGTGATCAAATTTCAACATGAGGTTTGAGGGGATGAATATGCAAACTATATCAATTAGATATGAAAGTAGAATGTTTTAAATAATTTCTTGCTGTAACATTATTGAAATTCTCAGATTGTTTATCATAGCAACAGAGAGCATGACTTGTGGAAGACATGGCCAACTTGGTATTAATTTAGACCAGTATTCCAGTCATCCTAATAATAATTGGCACTTAGGTGATAAGTATTATAAATAGGTCCTGGTTTTCTCACTTCTCTACTCACACTGTGACAGTTAATTATACAAATTGGGTTATTCATGTCATACTCAACTATATCAGAGTTGAGGGGCCAGTAGAAAAAAAGCACTAGAAGCACATAGCACCTGCTCCAAAAATGAAACTTTCCACAAGCCCAGCTGCTGAAATGCCTGCTGTACCCTGAAGACCCTACACAGTCACTCACCTATCTGCTTGCCAGTTCCCAGAAACTTCTCTAGTGCCAATGAGCTTTCTTACAAAACAATATATAACATTTCCCTGTCTAATAAAACTCCCAACATTCTCTTTGTTTTGGGCCATATTGAAGACTGCTTGGTCTGTGTGTATGCCCCAAATTGCAATTCAGCTGTTTCAAAGGTAGAGATTCATCTCTGTATTTGACTTTGACACTACAGTAATTCAAATAAAAATATGATAATAGTAAAGCTTTTAAATTATTGATTTGATTTGGTCACGTGGTTTTAAATTGTTTGGTTCCACATCTTTATTTGAAGAGAAAGCCATTGAATATTATAGAGTTTCATGCTTTTATTAAATGACAAACTAAATTCAATAAGTAAACTTTTAAGGAATTTACAATCAGATGAACACATCTCTGCAATTAATAATGCAGTTTTTCCCTGTCTCATGATTCAGCGCTTATTTGAGACAGAAGAATGAAAAGCTCTTATTTCAAAGTACATTATCATTTGGATGTCTGTTTAAAACTGAGTAAAAAGTAAAGTGCCCTCATTTTTAATTATTTTAGTGTTTGAAAACATGATTAAAGACTAAACCCTTCACATTCTTGTATTTCCAATTTTCTAATGCACCATTTCTTCTGAGGACTGTATATCACTTGATTGCTTTCTAATTTATGTGCTGTGCTTACCAAATTCAGTTTTCAAATTCATTGATTTGCATATATTACCATAAATTGAATAATTTATCATGATATATAGTCTTTGGTTGCTTTTTTGCTAATTGCATATATCAAATGTTGAGTTAAGCATTTCTAACTAAATCATATTTCTTTTTTTCTGGTATAGTACACCAATTTATATTTAAGTACAATTATTAGTAATAAAATTTTAATATAATAGAACTGCAAAACCAATAATGAAGAACATTAACCAAAAAACTACTAGGTAATATCTGAAAATTTTTAATTGTTTGCCTGCATTATCCATATTTTATGATGAGTTCCATAATAAATAGAAATCATAGTTTTGAATTCATGATTTACTTTTTTGTTTGTTTGTTTGTTTTTATTCTTATTTCAGCATATTGTGGGGGTACAAAAGTTTAGGTTACGTATATTGCCCTTGCCCCCAATCCCCCTGAATCAGAGCTTCAAGCGTGTCCATCCCCTAGATGGCGCGCATCGCACTCATTATGTATATGTACACCCATCCCCTCCGCCACCCACATCTGCCTGAAACCTGATCAATGTTATTCCCAAATGTGCTCTTAGGTGACGATTTACTTTTTTATCACTAAGACTGTAATATTATGTATTTTGACTATGATAATGACAATAGTCTTAAAATGACTTCTTGTTCTCAGACTTTAGCTATATTTTTACTATCTGTCTGCTTCTAGAAGTGAAAATGTTCTTGCAATTTTGATTAAGGAATGTACATTTTTACAAAATTATCACCTGAAATATTTCTATTGCAAATAATGTAATTCTCAAAGTCAAAATTACTTATGCTATTAGAAATATTTATTTCTCACATATCAAGAAGTTCAAAATCAGGGAGAGTACTTGATTTCTCTTTTTCTTCAGAACTACAGCCTTTGTGAAAATTATCCACGTTTCGTCAGCTCTGGGTAGTGTTTCCCCCACATTCATTATGATATTACCGTGAGTGTCTCTCAAGGATTTTTTTTTCAGAAGTTAAAAATATTAAACATTTCAAACAATCCATCTTTCTATTTGGTGGAATTTTTATATTGGTTGAGGGAAGGAAAGAGTCACCTGTTTCCACCTGTGATATTTTTCAATGTTATAAAAAATAGGAATAGACATTCTAATCTTTAAAGATTGATTTAAAGGTAATAAATACTTTACAATAAGTCTATACATTCATAAAGAAGTTGTATCTCTTTTGAAAAACTTATGTTGCTAAATAGAGCTTGATTAATAAAATTGATTAATTCTCTGATAATCCTGCAGAACTTTTAAAGAATATATTTTAAGATCTTATAGGTTTGTTCCCACTATAAATTATATGTTAAACCTTCAGTTATGTGGAAGGGTCATAATTTATTTTACTAGTATTCTGTAGATTAATATTTATATGGTTTTTAATATTATGTTGTTGCAAATCATGCTTCAATTAATGCATATACTTGTATGTAGGATTCTGTTCTATAAATTCTAGGAAATAATACTCCTGAGTCAAAAGGCATACATTTTAAATAATAATTTGAATGAATCTTGTGCAGTTATTCTCAATGTAGATTGTATTAGTTACATGCTAATGAATAATTATAAGTCTGTTTCTACATCATTTTATCAAGAAATGTGCTATGAAAATTTGTCCACATGCTAAGTGGGAAAAATATAGCAGAACATTAATATATGTTTTATTATTATAAGCATTTTTTTTGTTATTTTAAGTCCTTTAAATATTTTCCCAGGAACTGTGGTTCCACATCTTCATATCCTTCACTCATTTTTCTATAGTTTTTTTGTTATCAATTTCTAAGTGTGTAGATAAGTTCTTCCTTATCCAAATATATGAATTGTGAACCTTAATTTACAGTTTATCATAGTACACAGAATTCACATTTGTATCACATATCATACAGACACACACACATCTTATTGTTTTGCAATTGAACTTTTTTAGTATTCTGTAGCAAATTTATTTACCTTTCATAGCTTTTGTTTCTGAAAAAGTCTTGTTTAATCCTAGGGTATAAAGGAATACTCTGTATTTATATTTCATTTAAACATAATTTATTTTAGTTAATCAAGATATTTAGTATGTCATAGATTTAATTTTTTCCACATATGATCAGTTAACACATGGGAGTAGAAATCTTTGCCTCTTTTATTCATTGCCTAGTACAATTTATGGCACATGGGTCATATTAAAAGGTATGTATTGGGTATATTAGTGAAATAGGTAACTACATTCTGTTCACCAAATACTTGTTTTTTTGTTTTAAGTTGATTTTTTTAAGTATATGCTTTTGTTTCTGAGAATTATCTTTCATTTTCTTCCATTTGAGATTTGTGTTTGAATATTTTTTGTAATACCTAATTATGTAGTATTTCAAGGTGTTGGAAGCAAGGATTGTAATCTGCATTATTGCTGAAATTCTAAAAGGGAAGGTCAAATCCTTTTAATCCCAAACCATGTGACAAAAATCACAATTGACAAAAACAGCAAAGGATAGATGTGACTTTGTGCTTATACATACTTAATTAAGGGATATGACAAGGAAAAAAATTCAGTTATATGACAAGATTGATTTTTTAGCTACATAAAGAAAGACGAGCTAAGAAAGCAGTCTGGGGAGAATTAGTCCACGAGAAGTGAGGAATCGTGTTAGGAAAATTATTGTAAGAGTTTCAAGAAGAAATAAGTGATAAACAGTCTTGAATGCTTTTTGGGTGGAAAATAAGGCAATTGAAAAATAAACGTTGAGTTTAGTGGTTGGAGGGCATTGTGACCTGAGTGAGAGAGTCCCAGTGGTTTGAACCCATTTTATAATAGAATGGGTTGACAAGCGCATGGAAGGTGAGGATATGAAAAGAATTGATACAGAAACTCCTTGCAGAAGTTTGGGTGTGAAGAAAAAAAAGTTAAGTTTTAGCCAAAGGAATATAGGAAGTGAGGTTATTTTAAATTAACATATTGTATTTGCTATTCTTAATATCAAAGATATAAGGTATTTTTTTAAATGAGTAGAAGAATCTACTTAAAATAAGACATTTAATATACAAGGTAGAAGATATGACTTTTAATAGAAGATTTCTGGAGGTGAGGAAAGATAAGCCCTATGTCATCAATATTATGCAATTCTGCCTAAATTCCATCCACTGCTTTCCTAAAACCCAATAGAAGTTGGTTAATGAGCAGGTTCCAATTAAAGACATGTAAATAAATGCTTCTTGCTGTACACTCCATTTTGTCTAATATCAGCATAGTTACACCGGATTTCTTTTTTTTTTTTTTTTTTTGTCAAAGGTGCACACCATTTAGTGCTGCATACTCAACGTTTCCCTATTGGTTATCCTCAGTTACATGTATACAGAATTGTTGCTATGGCCACATAAACACTGGGAGGTACATTTCTGAGTTATTTTTTTTCCATTTGTAGCACTAGATACATTCAATTTGTTCAAACTTTCTTGTTTTATTTACTTTATGATAAATTACATGCCTCTATAAGAATTCCTTCCAGGTTAACAGTCCAATATATGACCACAAAACAACAAAATTGATTCATATAGGAAGAAATCTTCAACCAGAGTGATTATCCCTATTTTAATTGGGTTTATATTCTTTTTTT
>CM052437.1:91445692-91462448 GCA_028533085.1 Varecia variegata | reverse complement strand
GCACTGTCTGGGGAATGGACACACTTGAAGCTCAGACTCGGGGGAATGGGATGGACATGGGCAATATATCTAACCAGAACTTTTGTACCCCCATAATAAGCTGAAATATAAACAAACAAACAAAAAAAAAGAAATATCATTTCATTGTTTTCTGACTTCCATTTTTTTGTGTGTATAAAGTAAACTGTCTTACTATTTCTTCATTGAAGTTAATATGTCTCTTGGTTGATTTTTATGATTTATTTTTCCTTTTTTGTTAATTTTGAGAGGTTTTACTAAGGTGTAACTAGTGTTTTTGGTTTTGTGTTTTGTTCTTTACCAAGCTTTGGACTCATATCCTTGAATCTGTGGTTCAATATCTTTTATCACTTTTGCAAAATTCTAGTCATTTTCTCTTCAAATGATGTTTTAGCCCCATTTACTTTCTCTTTCTCTGGGACATAAATTATGGGCACATTAAACTTATCCTTTATATTCCACCTGTTGCTATTTTTTTCTTTTTGGATTTACCCTTGCCTTTGCTCTCTGCATTCTAAGCCCAAGTATTTTTAACAGTTTTAACTTTCTAGAGAGGGTCATCTAGCTTTCCCTTTCACTGTGTCCAATCTTGTGTCACATGCATCATATGGTTCTTAATTTTTCTTTGTTGAGTTTTTTTTAATTTTATAATTGTATTAGATTATTTTCTCATAGAATATACATTTATTGTCTCTAGTTACAGTCTCCATTTGTCACCAGTTTTCTTGAATGTAATAAGCACTGATATTTTTAAAAAAACATCTTTGATCACCTCAATAGCTGGGGTCATCAGTGGGTCTGTGTATATTGTCTGATTTTTTTTTATCTGGGCCCTATTTCTGTCATGTCTATTATCTTGAATTGAATGCTAGCAATTGACTAAAGTAAATTGTAGTGATGAATGAAGTTTATCCTCACTTCTGAGGTGAACGGAATTGGGCAGAGCATTCTATCTGTCAGTCAAGGACTGTGCTGACTCAAAGCTGGCTTGAACTTTTCAGAAGAGTCAATCTACCTCTGGTTTAACTCTGTACTCCTTTTGCAACCTTTCAGGGTTTCTGTCTGACTTCCACAGTATTTACGAGTGGTCTCTCAGAGAAGGTTTTAAACACCAATTTTTATTATCTTGGAACTAAGAGATTAAGGAAACCTGTACTCTGCCCATTAGTTGCTTCCTGCCTGGCTTCTTAACCTTCTTTGGCAAAAGCCTCATGGGGAAAACTGTCTCAGTTTCATACCCATTTCCCCGCGTCTCTCCTCCTGTTGGGATTTCATCCTCATGTCTAATAGCTCCTAGCTGCTATGACTGCCATAAACTCCACTTTAGAGATACCTCTTGTTATAGATTACCATATTTCTGCTCGAATTTTGTCTCTTAGCAGCCCTCTGAGTGGATTAGCACTAAGAATAAACGTATGCCCTGAAGGAGGATGTCAGGTGAGGGGAGCCCTCTCACACCTCCAAGGTCCCCCACTTACTCTCTAGGATGTTGGCTTCTGCTTTTGTTTCCCTTGTCACTTTCCCATTGCTTTCAACCATATATTGCTGTTTTTTGTTTTGTTTTCCACCTTTTCTAATTGTTCTTGGTGATTGCTTTGGCTTGTTGTAAGATACTCTATCAGTGTTTAACTCTGTGGCCTTTTAAATTGATTTTTAATATAGTGAAGTCTACTTAACATTTTAATATCAAGGCCCAGCGATGGTGATTGCAGGATAATACTGTTCATCTTTTCTTTTAATGGAATTTTATCAGATGACCACTATAAGCATTAAACATTAGCTTTCACTGTGATCATTTCAAATTAATGTACCTTTGACACACATTAAATAAAGTAATCGAGACAGTACCTATTAACATGGGAAATTTTGTAAAGAATTAAGTGAAAGATGACTTTTCTATTCCTTGGAGATGATTTTCTTACGAGAAAAACAACATGTCTTACATTAATGTATACATGATATATTTTAATTATCAATAGATTAATGTTCTAATCTAAGCAAAGGAAGAAAATGTTTGCCCTAAAAAATCAAAGTCTATTAAAAATAAAAGTAAGTCAACAAACTCACAAATATGAGCAGAATTTTCTTCTAGATTTTATATTTTATTCAAATATTATAAAATTATAAAAGTAAAACTTTTAGTGAGATGCATTCTCATGCAAAGACTCGATTCAGCAATATAATATTTATTAATAAAATTGAAATTAGGTCCCTTCTACTGAGGCAAATACGGTTCAACTCTAACTTGTTTGAAATTTAAAAGACTAAAAGAAATTCTTAAGATGATGGTATATGCTTTTATGAAAAGGTAATGTAAAATCTTTTCTTGTGATAATAAGGCAAAATAATATATGTGAAATAATATATTTTTTATTGATCATAGGATTAGATTTTAGCCAAATTTTCTTAATGTAAAGTCAAAGAATCCACTTGACAGAAAACTCACTCTCTTTTATTAAGTTAAATAATCAGTTTTATAGTTTGGATTCTATGGTCATTTAAATGAAGGATAAATTAAAGTCTTTATCATTGGTTCCCTGGTTAGAAATATGCCACAATTTAAGCTTTAAACATCCAAATTAAATTTCTAATTATCAGTGTGTTCTCTCTGGAAGACTATATATCTTCTCCATTGGTGCTAGAACATAAAGTAGATTTGGAATTCCTTATTTAAAAAATTAAAAACTCTGCTAATTATCTACAAAGTGTCTGGAACATTTTAGATTTTTTTAAAGATATTTCCTTGAATTAATATATTGATTAAAATTTTAGACTATCCTAATTTTTAGAAATATTGATTTTTTTAAAAAAGACAAAACTAATATAATGTCAATTTTAATAAATTACATGAATGATTCTGTTATCTGGAATTTCTGAGCACAAGATAGGCTTATAAAAGTATAATTTATTATATGTTTATTTATTATATGTTTATTTCCCTTAAATGACTCTAAACTATATCATTTGTTTTAAGAGGTATAGGGGAATTTATTTTAAAAAAAACAAATTGTTTTTAGATATTTTAAAAGTATTAATGAAATACTATATTTTACTTTTATATGACATTCTAAAACCTAAGAAAATTGTAAAATATATAAATAAATAGATGTTCTTATTTCTATTTCTTTTTCATTATGGTAATACAAAATAAAGACATGGCTGTTTCATGTATTAAGAAATATAGGCTTTTATGCCACTAAAATGTTATCTCTTTCTATTCAGGGTAATGGTCTTGGGTGCCTTGAACTAAGTACATTTAAATGCATAAAAAGCCTTCTATTCTCATCACTGGTAAAAGAGAATTGCAACCCAGTGATATAAATTTCTTACAGTGCCTATTATTTTCCTAGAGTAACTCCTAGATATACAGAAAAATCACAAGAAATGATAGGAAAAGAGGACTGTCGGTCTAACATGCACTATGCTGAGTTTTCTATATTTCTGCTTGAACTATGGACACAGCAAAATGAAAATCAGAGTTATTTACCTAATTTTCTTAGATTGCTTATTCACCATTTCTTTTTCTTTTTAAAATTTTCATTCCTGAAGCAGAGAGAACCTCCTCTGCCACCAATGGGTGAGGTTACATATCCTGTTAATCTTAGTAGGTAGTAGTTGAACCAGATCAAATTTGGTTTATAAATGTAATGAAATGTGACTTTTCTTAATGTAAGTGCATTGAAGGGATCCACACGGGGTGATGCCTAACTTGATTTACCTATTTGTTTATATCTTCAATTTAGAGACAAATCCTCTAAGAGATTATTATGGTCTCCTGGTTACCAGATTAAAAAATACATCTAAAACTTTTTAATATTTAAACTGTACACATAAATAAAACAGTTAAACTAAAGCAAAGGTATATAGAAAACATAAGGTCAGGTTGTACATGATTTTAAATAATTGAAAAGAAATGCTATCAATATCTGACTCTTCTAGCCATTTACCTACCTACTCATACAAACTCAAGTCTTCAAAGGCTCTGAAAACTATTCTTCTGTGTGCATATAAATTTTTGTAAACAATCAAGTTAATTATGGAAATATGATGTTCATTTTCAGAAAGAATTTGCACTTGACTTTGATTCCATTTTCAAAGCCACTCCAAAGTACTTATCAAGTGCAGCTAGAAAATAGATTTGAGTTCAAAACACCCAGGTGAAAATTGAATTAGGGATTATATATTCAATTGTAGCTCACTTATGCTCAAAGGTAAGCTAATATTCTGAATTAATTTGTGTGCCTGAGGTTTTTGAAAAGCAAATCCTTTCTGTGCAAACATCCAGCATTTTAATCCAACTAATTTGCACTCAAAGTTGTCCTCTTATAACATGTAAAAGTTAAAGTCCATGCAACTATACTTCTTAAAGTCAGATAGGAGGAAAAGTAAGTATATATATCTGGACAACATTTTATTATTTGAAACCTAGACAAAGATGATAAATTTCATACCTAAAAGAATGTATAACAAAACAAAGGATTTATTTTTTATTAGCAGGCTGAGAGCATAAATTTAAATTTAGTTTCAAAATAACTTATTTGAGGAAGTACCTTTAGCCATTTGAAAGAAAACTGGAACTAAAAGTGTGGCTAGTAAGCAGAAATATTTTGTGTTTTTCTACTCAAGAGACATTCAAAAAATAGATTTGTTGAACACATATAAATGATGATGTAGAGTTCTAAAATTTAGGTGAATAGAACTTTGAGAAACACGTATTTAAAGTCATTTGTCAGGGAAAAAAAAGACTATAGGAAAAGTACACATTAATACTTTCTTAACTGAATAAATATATATTAAAGCACTATATTCACAGAGAAGTCATGCTTTGTATTTTTTTATTATAGCTTTTATATCATCATTTAATAAGAGCTCACAGGTACCATTTTCAGTATTAGTTAACTACAAACAATGACCTTAAAAAAAAAAAAAAAACACTCCTGTTTTTCCATTAAATTACTATGTGAAGTCAGTAGCCATTAGTCCATTGTCCTTAACCATGACTCATATATTCCAAATATTACTTGGTTAGTAAATCTATCCCTGAATGCTGTAAGCATTATTTGATCATATGCATTTGGTTTTGTTTTGATGTATTCTATGAGCATAACATGCCACAGGGGACTGGAAAATCTTAAAGATAAAATGGCTGCCCGGGGTTAAGTGTATTTAGAAAATGAGTCAGGAAGGCAAAAGCTCAGCAGATTAAATTAGTACATGTCTGATCTGGAAAGCTGATCCAATAACAGTGTTCAAAGTCCAGTTGAGTGCCAGAGGCTGAGCTTGCCTGAAGTCACTTTATGAAGGAAATTTTAGGAAGAAACATCTTTGTCCAAATGAGCTGGAAAAAATGCTGGCTGAATATACTCTCTGACTTTTCCAAGAACTGAAAACAGCAACATTGCACATAACAAACAGCACTTGTCTCCCTCATATAAAGTAAAGGTTGGCTGAAAGCCAGAGGCAGTCTTGCTGTGAAAATGAATTCAGGGAAGGCAAATACAGCATTGCAACTTAGCCTGGGGGAAAGAGAAGAAAAAAAAATTGAGGACACGATAGAGAAAGCAAGGAGAGAGGAGAAGAAAATAGAATGGGTACCAGATGAATGAACAGTATACCTGAAACTGTCTGTCCAATACCATTGTCTATGTGTTGATTTGCAGAAGTAAAAAGGGATATTTTACTAGGTACTTACACCAGAAGAGGAAAGAGCACAGGATGCAGAAATCTAGATAATAGTCTTCGTTCTGTTATGCGGATAACGCCTCTCTGGGTTCACCTTATCTCTCTGGGCTTAAGTGTGTTTATTTATAAACAATCAAAGTAAACAAAGATAAGGAATGGTATTATGGACTGAATATTTGTGTGTCCCCCAAATTCACTTGTTGAAACTCTAACCCCCAATGCTATAGTATTTACATGTAAGGACTTTGAGAGCTAATTAGGTCATGAGAATGGAGCCCTAGTGAATGGGATTACAGTCCTTACAAAAGAGATCCTAGACAGCTCTCTCTCTCTCTGCTATGTGAGGATACAACAAGAATTCATTCCTCAGACTGCAACCTGGAAGGGAACCCTCACCAGAACCACTGAATGTTGTCACCCTGTTCTCAAACTTCTGGCCTCTGTAACCGTGAAAAATAAATTTCTGTTGTTTATAAGCCACCCAGTCTATGGTTTAGCAGCCCAAACTGATAGGATAGGTGGTCTGGGAAGATGAGCCCTGTGAATCCTTCAAGCTAATAAGAACTGAGAAATGAAGAATGTTTGATCCATAATTTTGTAAAGTTTGGTCCATAAATTTTGTAAATTTCGTGACCAATGTGCTTCATCAAAACCTAAAAGGACGGCCGGGCGCGGTGGCTCACGCCTGTAATCCTAGCACTTGGAAGGCCGAGGCGGGCAGATTGTTTGAGCTCAGGAGTTGGAGACCAGCCTGAGCAAGAGCGAGACCCCGTCTCTACTAAAAATAGAAAAAGATGATCTGGCCAACTAAAAAAAATATATATAGAAAAAATTAGCCGGGCATGGTGGCGCATGCCTGTAGTCCCAGCTACTCGGGAGGCTGAGGCAGTAGGATCGCTTAAGCCCAGGAGTTTGAGGTTGCTGTGAGCTAGGCTGATGCCATGGCACTCACTCTAGCCCGGGCAACAGAGTGAGACTCTGTCTCAAAAAAAAAAAAAAAAAAAAAAACCTAAAAGGACAATGTCTCTATAGTTTAAACTGCTAAAAAAAAATAACACTTTTGGAGAAATACATTTATCTTTTATAGTAATAGTATGATTTTATACAATTTATTAATTAGTGAGATTTGAGCAAAGTACAAATAAGTAAAACAAACCAAAAAAAAACCACTTAACCTATGGAGATTTTTAGAGGTTGTTAACTTTTTGTTAAATGTCATTACCATGCATAGAAAAGAGTATAGGTTATTGGCAGCCCACAAACTATTTTTTCCTTTGAAAGCATTGATTATTGAAGAAGTATACACCTAAAAATAGTGAAAATGGTAAATTTTATATTATGTATATTTTACTACAATGAAAATGTATGCAAAAAATACATATTGGTTAATTCAAGTAGGAATGTGCTTAAAAGGAAATATTTTTTCATTTCTCTGAGGAAAGGTGGGGACAGGTTGTGGGGAAAGCATATTAATTGTCTCCAATATATTGTTCTTATTACTTAGATATATTCCCTAAATACCTTAAACAATTATTTCGGCAGTGATAATCTTCATTGTGCAACAGAATTGCTTAGTACACTTTTTATAAACATGGATGCCCAGACTTCAACGAGTTCATTTCAGTTGCTCTGTGATAGGGCACACACAACAGGATTGTTCAATTCTAAAATGTATCCCGGATTGAGATCCACTGCTCTAGAATGCAGACTCCAAGAATACAGAAACTACATTTGTCTTGTTCATAATTGTATCCCTAGTATATTGCCTGGCCTACTAAATATCTGTCAACCAAATGAAGGATTGAATAAATAAACGTTCTTCTATTTTACCTGTATATTTACCCTATATTAGATTTTACTTTGAAGCTAGAAGACCATGCACGTTCCATAAACCAGCCAGAAAACATGTAGGTATATTTAAAATAAAAAAAAAGTAGCCACTGCCTCATCTTCCCTCCTATTCCATTACCCATCCCCCAAAACAATAAATGTTAGCAATTTGGTACACAGACTTCCAAACATTCTTTATTATCATACAAATACACAATTAGATATAAACGTGTGGATTTTTAAGTGTATATATATATATATATGTGTGTGTGTATACTCTTTCTACCACTCTGCTTAGTGGTGAAATGGGATCAAAATATCCATAATACTCTGCCTTTTTTATTTAAACCTTTTACTTAAACTTTTCTCAAGATCACACCATGAAGACCTAGCTCATTCTTTAATAAAGAGCTGAATAGTATTCTAATAATATGTCTGTTCCCTAGCTATTTCCATTCACTTTTCTTCCTTCCTCTTTTGAGCACACTGTAGTTATGGTTACCACCATAACAGAAAAGCCATTGTTAAATTGTCAACTTCATCTTTCTCAAACCATGTGTAGCATTTGACCAAGTCTTCACTCCTTCATTATTGCATTATTATTTTTTTTAACTTGACCTCTAGGCTACAACAATCTCTAGATTTCTTGCTTGACTCTTCCAATAGGCTTTGGGAATAGTTTCTTATATCCTCCAGCCTTAAGCTTTGAACTAAGCCCCTAAAACTTTTCTGTTTTATATTTATCCATTCTTTTATTTCATCTAGTCACAGGGGTTTTAAACCAGTTAGATTAGGATGGCTCTAGAATTTTTTAATCCAGGCTGAAATTCTCTTCTAAACTACACATTCATGTATCTAATGAATGTGCTGGTATCTACAATTTTGTATGGAATAGGTGTTGCATACTTAATGTGTCTAATGGAAATTTTGACATTCGTATAAATTTCCTCTTATCTTCCCCATTTTGGTAAATGATAGTTCTATTTTTTTAGTTGTCAGGTCAGAAACCCTTAGGTCATCCTTGAAATGCCACTTTCTTTCACATCCTATATCAATTTATTGGCAAATTGTACTCTTAACTTAGAAAACTATCCAGGATCCAAACACTTTTTACTACTTCTTAGTCAAAGGCAATACCGTTTCTCCCCTGGGATTTGGCAATAGTGCCCTGGTTGATCTATCTGCTTTGCTCTTGGTCTCCTAAAATCTATCCTCTATACAGCACTAAGAGTGATCCTTTCAAAATATTAGTCAGGTTCCATCATCATATCTACGCTCCAAAATCTTAACGGGCTCCCCATTTTACCTCCATCTCATTTTTCTTCATGCATTCAGAGCAAGACCTAACATCATGGTTCACTCCCCCCACTTACCCACTCCCGTCAGATTTCACTCCTCAGATTTTATTTTATACCATTTTACCATGTCATTTACTCTTTACTTTTGCTTCTTTGAACATGCAAAATAGATTCTAGCCTTTGGGTATTTGGACTTACTCTTCACATAGTTTGAGCAATCTTTGTGTGGATATTTGCATGGCTTGATCTTTCATTTCATTTAGGTCTCTGCTTAAATAGCACCTAATCGAAGAGGTCTTCTCTAATTATTTAACTCAAATAAGATCATCAGAACTTGCTACACCTCACTCTGCCTCATTTAATTTACCTTAACATTTATCGTACCATTGCTGAATGAATAAATTACAGTTCTCACCAATGTCTTTCCTAAAGAAGATGTTATTATCAGTCATCTCTTATTCATATTTCCTTACATATTAGTGCTTTAAAATGTGGCATAATTTACAAAAATAATGCATTCACTTCTCTCAGAGATTTATTAGATTTCTTTCCAAAAATCTTGTCATTTTTCACATTGTCTTAGGTGTTTTATATTTACGAAAATGTCACAGTGAGGGACCAACCTTCCTTCCTCCCTTCATTTCTCCCTTCCTTCCTTTCCTTTCCTTTCTTCCTTCCTTTCTTTTCCTTCCTTCTTTCCTTCCTTCCTTCCTCCCTCCCTCCCTCTCTCTCTCTCTCTCTCTCTCCCTTTCTTTCTTTCTTTCTTTCTGGGGCTATTTTAAAATACATCCATAAATTTTTCAATATTTCTCCTTCAAAATGTGGGAATGTAATATTCTTGTCCTCAAGTATGAAATGGTCTTAATAGCTTGTCTCTAATTAATAAAATAATAAAGTAGAAATAGTGTATTCTTTTACTTGGAAATGCTCTGGATATACACTTGTGTGCATATGTGTCTGCATACGTGTGTACATGAATCTGTGTGTATAAACATTCTTAAACATTGTAATAGTTTAATATTTTTAGCATCTCTAGTTTTTAAAGTTAGACAATATTTTAATTTATAAATAAAATTATTTTATTTTTAACATTTGTATAGTTTTCTATGTTTTACTCCTCCTTTTATATTATCCTATACCTATAGAAATATTTTAGTGAAAATTATTTTGGCATTTCATGGATTAAAATTATTTCTATTGGAATTTGTATATGTTTTTAATCTTGGTTAATGGTTCTTTCTATTTTTATCTCTTATAAACCCCTTTTAAAGTAGTTTAACTTATTTTAACTTTTTTAAAGTAGATATGTTATTTAAGGAAGTTTCAATGTGTCAGAATCTTTGCATAGTTTTGCAGATGCATTATTTCTTATTATACATTACTATCTCATTATATATGTATTATATGCATATACATTTAAATTGGAATATTTTAAAGTAATAATAGCACATATCATTTAATAATTTTCTGTGCCCTTCTATTGTTAATGTTTCTGAATATTGAGTTTTAAAAGATAATTATTGATGTATTAATATAATATTTAATAAAAAATTTGATAAAAGTGCACATATTGTATTTGATCGATTTTCAAATTCTGAGCACCCCAATATGACCAGCAACAAAAATAAGAAAAACCAATTACCACAACCAGAGCCATACCCCTCCTTCTAGGCAGTGATCTCAAAAATAATCACAATCTTGACTTCTAAAATCATGGATAAGTTTTGTCCATTTTAGAACATATATAAATAAGATCACATAATATATATCTATCTTATCTTTTACTTCTAAAACTTCTTTTACTAAAATTATATTTCTGTCTACAAGCCGTGTTATTGTGTGATCATTTTGATGAAAATATTTTTTAATAAAATCCAACTTACTTTTTCCATAGATTTTCTGTTCTATTTAAAAAGATAATTTTGCATAATCAAGATCATAACACTATAACCTATTTATTTTTAAAATCTTTGTTGATTTGTCCTCACATTTAGCTTTATGATCCCTATGGAGCTAGTAAGAACAAAGATTTCTTTTGATCTTTCATGAATACCCAATTGCCCCAGCACTATGTATTAAAAAGTACCTCTATCTCTTGCTGCACTGTAGTATTACCTTTGTAATTATGCTATGACTCATTATATGTGGATTTCTTTCCCCAGACCATCCCTTCTCTTCTACTGACATATATTTTTTCTACTTGCTTTAATTTCGTGCTGAATGCTTATAGTTTTATATTATATATTGATATTTTGTAGTGTCCTTCTAAAAAGAACAATTTTATTAGTTTAAGGTAGTTTTTTCAGTGATTCTTTATACTCTTAGGGACCCCAAATAACCTTTTATTTATTGGCTATATCAATTTATGCTTATTGTATTGGAAATTAAAACATAAATTTTCATAGTATTTATCATACAATAGTTTTAATACTAATAAACTCATTGCTTGTTAACTGAAATATTTTTATAATAAAACAAAAAGTAGTGAAAAGAGTGATATTATGATATCTTTGCAAATCTCTTCATTATCTGGTTTAAAAGAAAATGGATTCTTCTATTTACTTCTTCATTTAATTTGTTGCTATAAATTGTTTTAGTTGTATACATGAAGAAAAATGTTCTCTGATATGAATTTTAAAAGGTAAAAAGGTTTTGACAGTCCTTCTAGATACTCATGATACATTCTCTTTTGATACTACACTAAAATGCAGCATGTGCTAGGTTTTAAATGTTAGTTGCAACGTGAAAGGTGAAATTACACCAACAAACTTTCTATAATGTTATTTTAAAATTAATCAGTATTTATGACACTTTGAATGAATTTTTTCCTGTGCCTGGTTTTGTATTATCATGCTTTGGTCATTTGAAAAATATTGGATCACTGACTTATACAAAACTTCTAAAAGTCAACTTTTTCACTGTACAGTTTTTAAAAATAAATCACTTTTGTTAGTATTACCAGCAATTTTATCAGCAAATCTTTAAGTCTTAAGAAGTTGTCAAGTTCAGAGTAGCAGATAAAAGTTTTCTACAATTATAATTTTTACTAGAATGGTCAAATATTACCATTAGCTAGTAGTTTTCTCTTATTTTACCTGAAGTAGAAGGTTTATTTCATCCCTTTTTTAGAATTTAAGAATATGTCTGCCAAATCGCCAAGTCTGAGTCACCGTATTTCATTCACCTGTTTGTCATTCTTTCAAGTAAAAGTTATGTTCTTGAAAAAAGTTTTTTATTTAGCTCACAACTCAAACTATCTCATACATAGTTTTCCTTTAGACATTTATTATCCTTTGGTATGAACCAGAAATTTTTTATACATAGTTCAGATTTTGCCACACAGAATATTAAAAAGACATGTGCTCAAAGACAGAATTTATTTTAATAATAAACTTAATAATGTTTACTGATTAATAAAGGGCATTCTTAAATGTATGGGGGTGTGTGTGCGCGTGCTTTTCTGCTAATGTATAATTACTTGTCCAGTTGGGTGCAACAACCCAGATTCTTACTAAGGTGCTACCTTTTACCCACCATTCCTTTTGCATCAGCAGTACAAATACCAACCCAGTGACATGGGTATCAACAATCATTTACGTACTAATATGACATGGCATTGTGTACTTTGTGGGGCCCTTGAAAGGTTGTCAGAAATCCATAAGGGTCTGTGGACCACACTTTGGGAACTGTTGTTAGGAATGAGAAACAGAATCAATTTGGTTTTCTGATGTGAAGCCTGGAAATCTGACAACAGAGCCCGCAGACTTGACCACAGTTATACTGCGTCCAGTTAGTCTACCTTTGAGAATTTAGGCCAGGCCCGGTGGCTCATGCTTGAAATCCCAGGACTTTGGGTGGCTGATACAAGAGGATGGCTTGAGCCCAGAAGTTTGAGGTTGCAGTGAGCTGTGATTGTGCCACTGCATCCCAGCCTGGGCAACGGAGTGAGACCTAGTCTCAAAAAAAAAAAAAAAAAAATTAATTTACAAGATAAAAAAAAAAATAACTGCAGCAGCTCTACAGCATATCACTACTATTCAAACTAGGAGCCCACTAAATAGCTATTCATCCTTGACCACAGCTTCAGTAATAACTCTTTAACCTCAGGTACAATTGAATGTGTTTCTGCCATTAAACTTTTTGGATACTCTACTAACAGGAGTTGCAGATTCAATAGATATAGGTCAGATTGAAAGGGAAAATGCCATTTCTTCTATAATAAAACTGAATACTTATAAAACCAAATTAGATAATCTTACACTGCATAAACTGACAAATGTACACAATAGAAGTGGCTATATGCAAGATTGGTCACCTTCCTGACTGCCAGATAGGAAATAATTACCAATTATATTAGTAACTAGAAATAAAACAGTACCTGAAAATAATTTTACAGTACATAGAAAATAAAACCACTGATCTTCACTAAAATATTTTTAAAAAGTACTTTAATAATTGAGAGTAAAGCTAAATTCCTTCAAGGAAGAATTTCAGGAAGGCACAACTGTATTTGAAAGCATAACACAATTTCAATCAAGATGACTTTTTTAGGGGGATCTTGAGGAATTATACTAAAGAGTATATAGATTTTTTAAAAATTAGTTATCTTTAATAAGCCATTTTAAAAGAAAAGATTAAGATATGGACTTACCCAATAACATAAAAAGTTAACAGGTTAGGAATAAACAGACTTACCGACAGAAAAGAAGAGATGGTTCAGGAAGATACCTTACTATATGTACTGTGTACATACTTTACTATAAATGTACTATGTACATTTACTAATACATGTACTAATGCATAGATGCCCCTGGAAATAATAAAACAAAATAACTTGGATAGTAGAATATTTTGAAATGAAATCATAATTTACATTATAGAAGAGATAGCCTTTAAATAATACATTAAATGCATTGAAGAATTAAGTGAAAAAGTTAAATTGAAAATAACCATAGTGATATTTATCAAATTCTATATTGAAAAGTAATTTATCAAAATAAAGAACATGGATAAAATCAAGATGAAAAAAATCAAGAGATTTGAACATACACAAACATAGGCACACACAAATTAAATTTATACATATAATCCAAAGAAGAAAATGCAAGGTAAATATTCAGGATGAGATTAAGCATACATAACACAGATAAAAGTTGTTGTTCTTAGCACATAAATTAGTTACAAAAATTGTTTTAAGTATCACTCCAAAATCCAATAGTTAATCAGGTAAACGTGTGTGGTAACAGACTAAAGACAATTAAGGAAATACAAATGAGAGAGAAAGCAGATTAAGTATGTTCTTACACAATAAATTAAAAAATAAAAATTTAAAATTTTGTAATATTTTATAGTACCCAATCAGCCAACATTTAAAAGATAAATGTAACCCCTCCAGTTGAGGGAACAGCAAATTAAACACTTACTTATGTTAGTTGATTATTCTAATTGGTATATGGTTTTTGAAAAGCAGTTTGAAAAGTATATATTAAAATCATCTAAATATAGACTGTCTTTGTCTCCATAAAAAAATTACTGATGAATTTTATAATCATTCATTGTGGCTATAATCTACTATTTTATAAAATAGGAAACCAACCAATAAAACAGATCCCATGGAAATATATTTATTCACAACTTATTAAACATATCTATCTATTTAAATGCATCATGATTCATAGTATAAATAGAGAAATCAACTAATACAATAAACCCAATAGGATATGACATATGATGACCTGAATGGTTAAAAAAAGGAGTCCCCAAAATCATTCAATATGTAATGCTGATAGAAACTCTTATGAGAGAATAAGAGGTACAGACAAGTAAAAAGACAGTTACACCTAAGGTTTGGAAATGTAGCAGTAGTCATTAACACAGATGTCATGGGAAATGAAGAACATCAACTATGGACTAGGAGGAGGGGAATTAAGGAAAAGTTTCCAAAAGGAAATGTCATATGAGCAGAGTGGGAAAAAACAAAGAGTCCAGCAAGGCAAGGGGTTGATGATGAAGAGGAGAATGTTCCATGCAGAGGGAACAGGCTGGGGGAAGGTCCAGAGATGGGAGAATGTCCTTCAAGGAATCAAATGTTTCAGTACATTGACACAGATTTTGATGTGGCAGGGTGAGGACTGAAAGATACAGTGTCATGGTGTGTATGGCGATAGAGAGGCAACAGGGGAGGGGAATAGAGCTGATGGCAGGACCTGATGGAAAGAAAAGCATGGGCCAGGGCATGAGACACCGGAAACTTATAAGATTAGGGGGACGCTAGTTGATAATGTAAGTAGGGATTTAACCTTAAGAAGGAGATTGAAGAGGGGAGTGGGTTATTAAATTTGTTTAGAGAAGACTCTGTCTACTGTATGGAGAACAGATTAAACGGAGATTAGATTGGAAAGCGGAAAATCTGTTGGGGTCCTGCCATGGTAGCCCAGGTCAAAGAAGATAGTTGTGGGAACTGAGATAAGGGAAGTGCAGGTGAAATAAATTTCCAGAGGTATCTAAGAAGAGGACCTGACCAAACTTAAGCAGTCAAGAAGGATGACTATTTTTATAGTGCAGAGATTGAAAATATGAAAGGAAAAGTGACTTGGAAGAAAGTAATAATGGATTCTTTTCTGCACATGCTGACATTAATGTGTTTCTGGGTCGTCCAAGCACTTAAGCCTACTTACTAAGCAGCTGAAAATAAAAAGTGCCTGAACCAAGGAGAGAGACCTGGATGAAAGATAAATTTTCAGGGAACAACAAGCTATTTCCCAAGAGCTGAGAAATTGGTGAATGTAGACAAGAGAACCTAGTTAGTTACATTGTTTAAATTAAGAAAAGGTGGAGGCAAAGAAAGCTGTCAATAGAAATTATAAAAAGTTATTTGAGGGGTAAGAAAAAAATAAACAAGAATTAGTGATGTAAGTTAGAAATCAGAAGACTAATACCTAGAAAAACATAACCCAGCTCATATTGACCTTGGATAAAATAGTGTGAGTCACAAAGGGTATGACATTCCAAAATGTATTGACTGGCTAAATATGTTAGTGTCTATGTACCATGTGTCAAAAGTGGGATGGGTACGACATCAGTAAGTAACATTTAATAAATATACAGATTATGAAAACTGCATTTGAAACTTCATAAGGAAAAACAAACCTAATGCATACTTGATAATCTGTGAATTATTAATACATACACAGTTAGGGAATCACAATTTCAATAATTGATTAAACCAATCTAAATTAAAATGCTAGGAAATGTTAGGAAATGTATATGATCTGGAATAGTCCTTTGAAATTATGTATGTAGGAAAATATATAAGTAGACGAACCTTTTCCTGCTATAAGCGATAAAAGTGCAGATTACAAGGATGAGTATTTTTAAGCATGTGTAGTTATTTTAGTAGTTTAAAAGAGAATTTTTTTTTTCTTGGTTATTAACTTCCCTCTAATTGATTTAGGCACTGGCCTAAAAAAGAAAATATTTCCTTCTTTTTTCTCTTAATCTTCCTTATATTTGTGAATAATGGTCTTACATGTCCTTTTGGAGAGCCCTACACATATAAAAAGATAGGCAAAACACAGTGTCTTTTTATCTTAAGCAAATCTTTCTGGCCCAATTCTGGGAGACAGAAATAGCAATGAGGTTGCTGACTATAGATTCGTGTTGGGCCAACACTATCACTTGCCTTAAACATACCAGTGCCCAGAATTGAGCCAAACAGATGGAGAAATATAAAATAAAGCTGTGTAAGCTCCACTGAAGCAAAATAAAAAAAGAAAAGAGGAAAAAAAATTTAATTTACTTCCTGTTTCTTTTTTATAGAAATCTCTCCCTAGGGAAGATTTTCTCACAAAATTGATTGCTCAAGTATTCATATAAAAAGTGACAGAGAGAATGAGAGAGAAAGAATAGTTTAAAAGATTTTTTTTTTT
>CM052437.1:91429503-91445592 GCA_028533085.1 Varecia variegata | reverse complement strand
TCCAATTAAATACATATGTATGAGTAAATGAGATGCACATATCACCACAAAAAGCAGTAATGTGCCTCAAAAAGAATATATTGTTCATAAAAATTTAAATTTAAAGCACACATTCAATGTATCTTCCTCCTGAGCTTCAAGCATATTGACGACCATTCAAATGAAAGTTGTATTTTCTACACCTAGCTTGAAGGTACTATTTGCACATTTTAAACAGCCCTAATAAGACTATTTTAGCCTATGATCAGTAATGTTCCTGTGGAATTAGAACCTAGGCAAAATTCATATGGGAATCTAACCAGATCATCAGTTAGTTGCTTATTTGAACCAGAAAAATAGGACATCTTCGAAAAGTTAACAAAATATAATGTCCAGCATTGACAAAGTGAACACTGGAAAATCTCTGAGAAAAGTTGATACCATTTTTCAAATACATAGTTATAATAATATTATTTAGTATATGAAAGGTAGTAACCTGAATCTTACAGTGAAAAAATCTTGTTGGTTCACTCTTTGCCATCTCAGTAAATAACCATCCCATCCTCCCATATAATCACACCAAAAACTCAGTCTTCCTTTATTTTCATTTCTCTCTCATTCTACCTCTGAGCCATCAAATATTATCCAAACTATTACCCCAAACCGCTTCATAATCTCTACAGCTACTTTAATATTATAACACTATCTTGGCTAAGTCTTTCAAACTAGTTGGCCTGCTTCTATTCTTATTCTATTATAAGCCATTGTCAATCTAATGGCCCGAATGATCCATGTGTCAATAACAAAAATTTAAAAGACACATAGGACGTTCTCATGCCACTTCTCTGCTCAAAGTCCTCCAAAGACTCTGCATTTCACTCTGAGTCAAAGACAAAACCCTCAGTGGTCTACAGGATCTCCCCCCAATTGGACCTTCATTTCCTCTCTGACTTCCTCTCCTGTTTCCTCCCTCAATCACTGGTTCCCCTACGTCATTTTCTTGATGTGCCTCAAATACTCCAGATATGTCTCAGTCATAAAGCCCTTGCCTACCTTTCCCCTTCGCCTGGACAGAACGTTCCTCAGATAGCCACATAGCTAGTACCTTCTCTTTCAAGTCCTTGGACAAATGGAGTTCCCTCAAAGAGTCCACACCTTAACCATCCAGTTTAAAATTATAACCTGTCCCATCCCCTCACTGACTGGTATATCTGATTCACTTTACCTGCTTCATTTATTTCCCTTCAGTGACACTTATGACTTTACAGTTTACTATGTAGTTTATTGTTTATTATGCTGTTTATGTAAGCACCACAAGGCAAGATTTTTTAAAACTCTTTTTAAAAAATCTTTTTAAAACTCTTTTTTGTTCAATGATGCATCCCAAGTGCCCAGAACATAATTGTAATGTGTTAGACACCAAAGGAGTATCTGTTAGGTGGACAAATGAAAGAGTGATAACCCAGCATCTGTGTCTTGATGGCTTGCCAAACAAAAGATTTTTTTGTGGTGACTTTTGATAGCAGAGTGCAAACCAGATATGGTCAGAACATTCACTAGGTGGGATGTGGCATTTTGTAATACATCTTGTTGGATTGAAGTATGAATAGACGTTTGCAGTATAGCATTTTGATTGGGACAGGCTGTATTGTGAAAGCCAAATAATGTGTTACCTTACAGAAACATATCATTTCTTTAGAATTTTCCATAAATAATTTGTAAACTCTATATACAGTAGTAAATTTAATAACAATGGGCAAAATACAAAAATATTGTAAGTGTTTTACATGTCTATGATGATGACAAAACTCCTATAATTGGATAATGTAATCATGTAAAAAAACTAAAAGAATATTGTGATGCAGTTAAATAAAATATCCTTTATATTATGTGATACCAAGAAACCACACACATACACACAAAAAAATTGTAGCTGCAATTGAGAACCATAAAATACCCAAACAAATGACCTTGAAAATAAGTAAAATATCTGAATTGCATGATTTAAGTGATTCAAACCTGTTTGACTACTCTAACAGATCTTATATTAGAATACTTGAAGATTTTCCCTTGGAAATTGAAATAAACCTTAACAGTGGATATTTTCTGAGGCTTCATACTTTCAAATTACACAATGAATAAATAAGCTGTATGTTTGAGATTTTCAATAGATAGGAAGCAGAGAAATACAGAAAGTTTTTTAAATGTTTAGCCAAGGGAAATAATTTGAAGCTTTCACCTTAGGTAATTGAAATGAAAAGCAAAAGTCCATATGCTTTCTTTGTTATTATAAATTGACAATTCATAATTATAGACACTTATGGGATACAAAGTGATGTGATAATTTATGAATTAATATGAAATAGTTAAATCAATCTAGTTAACATATCCATTACCTCATATATGCTTTCAAGCACATTAGGTATAGGTACTTATTCTTGATTTTGCTAATAATTGTTTCCTCTGCCTTTTGTGAATAGAAATGATAGTAATAGTAACAATAGTGTCAGGAACAGAAACAATAAAAGTACTTATTGGATGCTTACTATGTACTAGTCATTGTGTTAAATACTATACATCTGGGAGTTTTTCCTAACGTTTGGGGATAGTGCTAAAGTGACTTCTGAGATTAAAATGAGTTTTTTTTAAAAAATCATTTTGCAACTTATGGAAGGAAAATGTCATAAAATAGTATTATTTGAGGATATAAACTATTTTATTTCCTTA
The DNA here is from genome assembly GCA_028533085.1 of Varecia variegata. NCBI lineage: Eukaryota > Metazoa > Chordata > Mammalia > Primates > Lemuridae > Varecia > Varecia variegata. Next base: position 91,442,886 of record CM052437.1, on the reverse strand, counting down.
TATTATAGAAAATATTCATTATCTTTGGAATTTATAAGTGAGAAAATTGTTGCCATCTTATATCTGTAATGTGACAACTTCAATTTGGCCACTGATCAACATCATCCAAATAATCAAGAATATATAAGAATGACTTGCATTAAAAATTAGTAAATGATAACTGCCTAGTGAGGATGTCTGAGGTTTAGTTACATATTAAAAATCATTTTGAGACACTATCACCCTAAAACAACCATGATCAAATGACAAATTTCAGAGAAGAAAGAGTTCTAATGGCATGATGGCATGGGAACTCTATCACTGATGGTTTGCACTAGGGCTCAATTATGCTGTATTATTAGAATTATATTATAGATAAATAATTTTAAAAGTAAATGCTAAGATTAATTTTATAATAAGTAAAGTAAAATGTTTATTGGAATCAAGCAAGCAATTCGATATCAAACTCCTATTCAATGGAGGTACCCTTAACCAAAACATATTTAATTTGTCCTTCAGCTAGAAGACAGGACAATTTGAATATCTGAACAAGCCAGTTGGTGTTCATTTTCTTATTGATTCTTGAGGTAGATTGAGGTAATCAACATATGGGTTTATCAGTGATTTCAAAGTAATTATATTGAGAAATTTCAATTTTCAAAGTGTTTCTAAGAGCTTACTTACTGAGAGTTTTCCTCTTGTAAAATAATATAAACATCAGAAAGAGAAATAAATATTTTAAGATTTGCATTGGAAAAAGAAAATTAATTAATATAACTACTTTTGGATGAAATGAGCTAATAATAAAGGTTTTCCTGCTTTAAATTACAGGCAGAGAAGCTAGTCTAGACATCAGTTATTAAGCCTATGTTAGAAATACAGCGTTTGTATTTTTAAGTATTAATTACACTTTTCATTATTCTAAGCTTTTTTATCTTCTGTGGAAATTGCATCAAATTTTTCACAAAGCAGTTAAAAAATTAATAACTAAGAAATAACCTCATAATACATACTTTTGAAGGAAGAAAATCTAGGGTTTGGTAGCACAAAAGGAAGACTGTAGTTAACAATGATTTACTGTATATTTCAAAATAACTAAAAGAGTGAGATTAGAGTCTTCCTAACACAAAGAAATGATGAATGCTTGAGGTGATGGATAGTCCAGGTAGCCTGATTTGATCATTACACCTTGTATGCCTGTTTCAAAATATCACATGTACCCCATAAATATGTACAGCTATTATATACCCATAATAATTTTAAAAAAAAAATCCTTACTATAAAAATTGCTTGAAATCAAACTAATTATGCTTTTATAATGTACACACATGCTGTAGTATGGAACAGGGTGAGGGCATAGATTCTGAAGTCAGACTGCCAGGGTTTCATGCCTAATTTTCCTTCTGGGTGATCTTGACCAATTCATACAACTCGGCCCCTCAGTATACTAATCTATACAGTGAAATAATACTAGTAGCCTCCTACCCTATAATATTGCTGTGAAGATTAAATAAATAATGTAAAATATTTGAGACAGCCCTTGGCACATGGTATGAAGAATACAATATTTAGCAAGCATGTATAAAAGATGTGATATATAACAAACACATATAATGTTATATAATATGTAATGCTGTGTGATATATTATGTGATTATATAATGTAATATATACTACAAAACTATGTAAAGAGTACATTTAGGTGTATATCATACATATTTAATCTATATAAATATATGTCACAATGGGGAAAACCGAAAAGAATATATATAGAAATGTAAAATGTTTTCTAGCATTACAGGGCATCACACAAAATACAGACCCATAATATGTAACATAGCATTGAATAAATTCATTTTTATTACTTTGATATCCTCAATTGAATTAAATAAATAAAAGTTTGTGTTCAAAAATCTATGTCATGATTGTAACTTCAACAATTTGTGGTTGCTTATAGTTAATAACTGCCAGATATATTTGTTTTCATAAAGTAACATAATATAGGACAATATGGAAGGAGTTCCTGACCTGCAAATATTTATCTTAATATATAAACTATGTAAAATTGCACTATCTAAGCTCCATTATCTCTGCATCTTTCCTTTAGTCCCTTGCTTTGTGCTTCTTAAGAGATACCCGAAAAGGCTTAAAACTTCTCAGAATCTACAGACTCAGAAAGAAAGAAAGGGTCAAAGTTGACCTACTTTCAAAACAAAAACAAAAGCAAAAGCTTTAGGGAAACTGTCCTTTGACAGACTCCCAATAATGACTGCCTCTACACTCATAGCCTCCCTCCACCCCCATAATTTGCCATCACGGCTTTGACTGATAAACATGATTAACACAGTTTAACTTGTTACATCATGTCACATTTTAATGAAATATATTTATTTGGTTTTTTATTAAATATTCTATTTTGAAAAAATCAGAAATTTATTCCTGATAGCTATAGCAATAGCAAACACTGATTGGACCATTAGTGCACATTGGTTATATAGAGATAATTTTCTCCTACCACCTAACAAAATTTTACTGAAAGAATGAAAGTGTTGTTGAGTGAAAAAGGAAGTTTAAGATAATTTGTGATAGAGGCTATCAGAGAATTTATGAATTAATATGAAATAATTAAATCAATCTAGTTAACATATCCATCACCTCATATATGCTTTCAAGCACATTAGGTATAGGTACTTATTCTTGATTTTGCTAATAATTGTTTCCTCTGCCTTTTGTGAATAGAAATGATAGTGATAGTAACAATAGTGTCAGGAACAGAAACAATAAAAGTACTTGTTGGATGCTTACTATGTACTAGTCATTGTGTTAAATACTATATATCTGGGAGTTTTTCCTAACGTTTGGGGATAGTGCTAAAGTGACTTCTGAGATTAAAACTTCAAATGTAGGCTCTTCCCCCCTTTGCCTAATAAAGCCTACACCCATCTTTGGATTGGAATTGGCTCTTCCAGGACTATTGAATACTCAAAGCAACCTATTATTATAAGCTCATATTGCATCTTTCCCATATGTTCTTCTCAGCTGCTTTCACAGATGTTTTCTTAGTGTAGGCTGCTATAACCAATTACTGTAGACTGGTAGCTTAAACAACAAACATTTATTCATCACAGTTCTAGAGGCTGGGAAACCCAAGATCAAGTTGCTAGCATATCCTGTGTCTGGTGATGCTGGATTTTGCAGATTCTGACTTCTTGTATCCTTACTTGGCAGAGAGAACAGAGACAGAGAGCCAGCTTTACTCTTTCTTCTGCAACGGCACTAACCTCATTTTTGAGGGATGGGGTACCCTAATTACCTCCCTAAGGCCCCACTTCCTAAAGCCATTGCATTGGGGTTAGGATTTTAACATATGAATTGTAAGGAGACACAAATATTTAGTCCATAATAGATGTAAATTTCTTATGTGTGTATGCATGCTGTACCTGTGAAGTATGTGTTTGTGTATGGGGTTGTGTGTGTGTGTGTGTGTGTGTGTGTGTGTGTGTGTTTGAGTCTCTTTCCTTCATTAGGCTCTAAGCTAAAGTATATGATGAAAATATATTTTTGTTTTAAGTCACCATTGTATCCCAAGGTTTATAACAGCATTTCACATGAAGTAGGATCTGAATTATTACTTTGAGTTTCACTCCATCAATATATAAAATACTACAGAAAAGTACAATTAATACTATTAATAGCAGTTATTTTAAACCTACTCTATTGATGTTGCTTTTTTATTTTATGCATATAAATTAAAATATGATTAATACTTTAATAATAGTGCTTATCCTCCTACTGTTTTCTTCTTTTTTGATTCATCACTTCATCTTCTCACCTTCGACATTTTCTCAAGACCTTGCCTCTACTGTTCACTTCCCTCACTGCTGCAGAGCTCTTAAGTCCATCCATGCTTTCAACATTCTTTTGTTCAGATTTTTTCTGGATTTCCTCATCAGTGACCATTGCCGTCCCAGTCTTGTGTCTCTATAACTGAAGCAACACTCTGCAACTTTCCCCTGGGAACAGTTTAACATGTCATCACCTGTGGTGATCTGTGGAGCCTGACAGCATGTTCCTGATGCAGTCGTGATATTTGCTTTCCTCCTGGAGTTTTTGTTGTTATTTTTGTTTGTTTGCAGAACTCAGTCTCTCTGGAGAGACAAACGCTAGACCTGTCCTTCCTTTTATGGCCTTTGTCCCATCAATTCTTTGGGTTCCAACCTTTTTTTCTCTCTCTCCTTCTTTATTCACTGTGTTAATGTTAACATAACATCAATGTTTGAAGTTGCCATCATTTATTCGACTAATATCACTCTTCAAGCTTTGCGATTCAGCTTTAAATGCTCTACAAGAGTAAATGAATACAAGAAATCACCAAATGAGCATGTATACTTAATTCCATAAACTGTATTATTGAGTGACGTTAAAGTGCAGAGGAATGGATTTGGTTTAAAAGATGAAATTGTTAAAGACTACTGAAGGTAAAGGGACATTAATTTGGCTTGTTGGTGATTAAAGAACTGTTGAAGAGAAACGTGGAATTAGGAGGAGATAAGAGGGAGAAAAAGGAATCAAGGGAAGGGAAAGGGCTAAGTCCAGAGATGAATGTAGCCAAGTTGTCTTTCTATTAACAGGTATTGGATAGAAAGGGCATAAAAATGATAGAACTAGAATTTCAAAGGTTTGATCTATGTCAAAGCCTTTAGTAGCAAAAGACAGCTGTCTGAAAGAAATAGCCATGTGAATGTTCCTTTGGAATTTCATCACTACCCTGGCTTCATATCACTTAAAAATGATCTATAAAGTGATGTTGATTTTTGATTGCCAAACAGCACTTTATTCTTTCTTGTTGTAGGTGTTTCAAGTAACATTAATGATTTTTTAAAAGTGTGTTTCTCAGATGCCAATAATCCCTTTGAGGTTTTTTTTTGCACAAAAACCATCGCAGTATACAAACACATTGAGACATTGAGAGATGCAAAATAATTTAAGTTCTGTCTGTTAAGTATTAAAATGTTATAAAGGGTTCTTCTAATAGCCATTCAAAATGTAGTCTTTTATTTTGCTTGAAAAAAGTATATATTCCAAGGAGCCATTTAAAAACTTTATGCAACATCTTTCTAAAGCCTTAAGATTGGTAAAGAAATGCGAAAAAAAAAAAAAAGGCATCTGGAAATGGATCTTTACAACTTTAATACTTAACTATTCTGGGCATTTGGGGCTTCTGCTATCAAATTTTAGAAAATTCCCAGAAGATCCAGAAGTATCTAATGTTCACATCTATTACTCTAATGTGCAAAGCCCAAAGTTTATCATGAGGTCTTTAAATGACAAAAGACTTCAATTTCTAACTTCCACTGGGGCCTTTAAAACTGATGGCTTCACCTTGCAAAACTGTGATATGAACAATAATTTTATCATTAAAATGATAATCCCTCATGAACAATGAATTGAGTCTAGTCATATCAAATACAGTTTTAAAAGGAATGGTAGTGCTGAATCTGCATTTCTTTAGCTTTAATTTCCTGACCAACAGCAACAAAAAAAGAATAAAGGTTGATCAAATCCTTGTAGTGACTTAATAATGTTGTTTGCCAAGGTTCAGGTTCGGTTCTGTCCTATATTTGATGTGGTAATGTGCAGACCATTTAGTTAGTATACAAGTCTAGTTCTTAATAACCTTCTGAGTACAGTCAGCGTCGTGTTCCTAAGCCTGTATCATAAACTGTGCGACTAAGACTCCCCAAGAAATTATTGAGGAACAGATTGCACACTATACAATTGGGCAACAATTCCACTTAGAGTTCCATTAGTCCTGTTCTTGACAATTTTTATTTATCTTGATGTGACTTTCATGAGGAGAAAACAAAGTATGGTTATTTATTTATTTATTTTTGGTGTGATAACATGTGACATTTGTCTTTCTGTGCCTGGCTTATTTCAATTAACATGTCTTCCAGTTCCATGCATGTTGTTGCAAATGACGGGATTTCATTCTTTTTATATCTGAGTAATATTTGATTATATATATACCACATTTTCTTTATCCACAAATATGGTGATGGACCCTTAGTTTGTTTCCAAATCTTGGTTATTGCGAATAGTGCTGTGATAAACACATGAGTATGGATATCTATTTGATGTACTTTCCTTTCTTTTGGATATATATCTAGCAGTAGGATTGCTGGATCATATGGAAGTTCTATTTTTAGACTTTTGGGGACTCTCCATTCTGTTCTCTATAGTAGTTGCACTAGTTTACATACCCACCAATAGTGTACTAGGGTTCCCCTTTCTCCACAACCTACTAGCATTTGTTCTTACCTGTCTTTTGATTAAAAGCCATTTTGATTGGGGAGAGATATCTCAGTGTGGTTTTGATTTGCATTTCTCCAATGATTACTGATGTTGACCATATTTTCAGATTCCTCTTGTCCATTTGAATGTCTTCTTTTGAGAAATATCTATTCAGATACTTTGCCCATTTTTTAAATCATATTATGTGATTATTTTGCTATTGAACCATTTGAGCTCCTTATATATTTTGGTTATGAATCTTTTGTCAGATGGGTAGTTTGCAAATATTTTCTCCCATTCTGTGGGTTGTCTCTTAACTTTGTTGTTTCCTTTTCTATGTAGGAGCTCTTTAGCTTGATATAATCCCATTTGTACATTTTTGCTTTGGATGCCTATGCTTTTGTAGACTTAAGAAATCTTTGCAAAGACCCATGTCTTTGAGTGTTTCCCCAAAGTTTTCTTCTAGTAGTTTCATAATTTTATGTCTTAGATTTTAGTCTTTAATCCATTTAGATTTCATTTTTGTATATGGTGAGAGATTGGGGTGTAGGTTCAGTTTTCTTCATATGGATATTTATTTTTCCCAGCACCATTTATTAAAGATACTATCCTTTCCCCAGTGAATATTTTTGGCACGTTTGTTGAAAATGAGTTGATGGTTTATACCTGTGTTCTCTGTTGTGTTCCATTGGTCTATGTGTCTGTTTTTATGCCAGTACAATGATGTTTTGGTTATTATAGTTTTGTTGTATGATTTGAAGTCAGGTAATGTGATTCCCTCAGCTTTTTCTATTTGCTCAGAATGGTTATGTCTATTGTGGGTCTTTTATGGTTCCATAAAAATTGTTGGATTATTTATTATATTTCTATGAAGAGTGTTATTGGTATTTTGATAAAGATTGTATTGAATCTGTACATTGCTTTGGGTAGTATGGGCATTTTAACTATACTGATTCCTCTAATACATGTATATAAAATATTTTTCCACTTTTTTGTGTCCTTTTCAAATTATTTCATCCATGTTTTATAGCTTTCATTGTAAAGATCTTTTACTTCTTGGGTTAAGTTTATTTCTAGGTATTTTATTTTATTTGTAGCTATTGTAAACTAGATTACTTTCTTGGTTCCTTTTTCAGATTGTTTGCTGTTGGCATATAGAAATGCTACTGATTTTTGTATGCTGATTTTATTTTTGGCAAACTTACTAAATTTGTTTCTCAGTTCTAATAGTTTTTTCTTAGAGTCTTCAGGCTTTTCTAAATATAAGATCATATTATCTGTAAACAAAGATAATTTGACTTCTTTCCAATTTGGATTCCATTTATTTGTGTATGTTTGTGTGTGTGTTGATAGTATTTGGGATAGTTTCATTCTTATTTATTATGGGTGTACAAATGTTTTTGGTTACAGGTATCGATTTTGTTATGCTTGAGTCAGGGTTATAAGTGTGCCCATCACCCAGATAGTATTCATTGTGCCCATTAGGTAGGTTTTCACCCACCCATTCCTTCTCTCTCCTCCTTTACCCCTGCTTTATTTCTGCTGAGTTTTACTTCCTTCTGTGTACCTGTGTGCTCCTTGATTAGTTCCAATTTAAAAGCAAGTTCAGATGGTGTTTCTTTTTCCATTATTTAGATTCTTTGCATAGGATTATGGTCTCCAGTTCCATCTAAATTGTAGCAAAAGGCCTTAATTCATCCTTCTTTGTGGCTGTATAGTATTCCACAGTATACATATACCATATTTTGTTAATCCACTCACGAATATATGGGCACTTGTGTTGATTCCACATCTTTGCAATTGTGAATTGTGCTGCAGTAAACATTCCCATGCAGGTATCTTTTTAATAAAATGACTTCTTTTCATTTGGGTAAATACCCAGTAGTGGGATTGCTGGATCAAATGGTAGGTCTACTTTTAGTTGTTTGAGGAATCTGTTTTCCAAAGAGGTTGTACTAATTTACAGTCCTACAAACAGTGTATAAGCATTCCTTTCTCTCTGCATCCACACCAGCATCTGATTTGAAGTCTATGTTATCAGATATGAGAATGGCTACACCTGCTTTCTTTTGGTATCCATTTGCATGGAGGATTTTTTTCTATCCCTTCACCTTGAGTCTGTATGAGTCCTTGTTGGTTAGATGTGTTTTGGAAACAGCAGATACTTGGGTTGCATTTTTCACCCATTCAGCTGGCCTATGTCTATTGAGTGGGGCATTCAGAATGTTCACATTGATTGATAGAATTGATATGTGGGATGCGGTTCTGTTAATCCTTTTGGGTAGTACTGTGTTTTGTTTTGTTAACTCTTGTGGTATTGTTTTATATGAGCTATGAGCTTTAGCTTTTGGGTGGTTTTACGCTGCTGAGTGGCTATTATGCATATCCAAGGATAAGGATTGTAAGGTCTCAGTGGATAAGTCTGCAGTTAGCCTGATGGGTTTTTTTAATAAGTTAAAACTTATAAGTTCCTTGATGATTTCACCTCAAGGCTCCCTAGAGTTCCTCCTTCATGTTGACTTTGGCCAATCTGATGGCTGTATGTCTTGGTCATTACCACTTTGCAATGAATTTCCTAGGTCTTGGTTGAGCTTCTTGTGCCTGTATGTCTAACTCTCTAGCAAGACCAGGGAATTTTTCCTAAATTATTCCCTCAAATAGGTTTTCCAGCCCTTGTGCATTTTCTTCTTCACCTCCAGGAATGCCTATAATTTTTATATTTGGATGTTTTACATAATCCCATATTTCTTCTTTTATGCTTTGTTCATTTCTCTTAATTCTCTGTTCTTTATTTTTGACCTACTGAGCTAATTTGACAAAGTTGTCTTAAGGCTCTGAGATTTTTTTTCTTCTGTCTGGTCTAGTCTATTCTTAAGACTTTCCACTGTAATTTGTATTTCCTTAAATTAATTTTTCATTTCCAGAAATTATATTTGCTTTTTAAAGTATTTCAATCTCCTTAGTGAGTTTTCATTCATTTCCTAAATTGTTTTTCTGGTTTCTTTGAGTTGGTTTTTCATTTTCTCTTGTATTTCATTGAGCTTCCTTAAAATCCATAGTTGGAATTATTTATCTGTCATTTCAATATTTTCATTTGATTGGTATCCATTGCTAGTGTGCTGATGTTCCCTTTTGGGGGTGTCCTTTCCCTCTGATCTTTTTCATACTTCTGGAGTTCTTTCACTGATTTCTTCCCATCTGGAACAGCTGTGGCTTCTTATTTTTGTATTTTCTTTTGTTTAGATGGGACTTCTTCCTCCCTGCCCTCATCACTCATAAGGGCATGGCTGTAGCATATGTCATGTAAGAAAGTTGGCTTTGTTTGTGGGTGCTTTGATGGTGATCTAGGTTGGGGATGGATGGGTTGGTTATAGATAACCTTATCATGGTGGTTTTCTCAGTTGCCAGCTGTTTGTAGGCTGTAGCAGTGGTGAGCGAGCTATGTGTGTGGGTAGATTCCCTGTCTACTCTTTGATGAGGGAGAATGGAGGTTTTTGAAATCCTTCCTCTTTTCCCAGCCCTGTGTTCTTCTTAACAGTGTTAATTGTATTTGCACACCCAGTGCAATCTCTGAGATAGTAGGTGGTGCTTGTGGGTAAGAATCAATCACACTCTGTATAATTAAGCCAATAAATGCTGTAAAGTGCTATGTAAATTGACCTCCCTGTCAATAGGTGGTGCTTGTTGGAGGGAACAAGCTGTAGTGTTGTTTTGGGACTTTTGACCAGTTCTAGCCACTCAGGAGATGCACTCAAATGCCTAGGTGGTGGGCAAGGCTCTGGAACTTCCAGATGCATGCTTATTCTCCACCACAGCAGAAACAGGTAGGGGAGTGAGGCTGGGTGAGGCTGGGTTGTTTGAGCCTGCCCTCAGGCTCTACAACATCTGGTAAGGTAGCTGTCTTGTCAGGGGTCAAAGGTCCACTCCCAGGCCTCACTAAAGTGGCCCCACCCAGCCAGAAAGTCTGTTTGTGGGACAGGGGCCATCTGAGATTCACAATATGACTGTCAGGAGTGGGTTTTGCTTTTCTTCCCCCTCCCCTGCTCCATGATCTCACTCAAGTGTCTGCCAGTACGTAGGAGCTCAAAGTAGTTGAGCTCCCCAGCAATGGTGCTATGGGCTGGGAGCTTCCCTATCCAGAATCCTGCCCTGGGCTAAGAGTGCAGCCTTCCTGTGGGGGGATAACCTCTCCACAAGTGTGCCGTGTCTGGGACCCATGCCACCCTCTCCTTTCAGTTCTTCCAAGGTGGGCTCCCTTGCCTCCTAAGTTTAGTTCATAAATCTCCCCTCCGCACCCCTGAGGAACATAGTCTCATCCTGGGGGTATGAGGTCTGGCCAGTAAGCCTGTTCCCAGGTTCCTAAAGATCTATCCCTGATGGTGTCAGAGTAAAGCGTGCTAGTCCCTAGCTGCCTAGGGGGTGCTCAAACAGGAATGATGTCCTCTGCTTCCAGGTGTGCCCTGTTCTGATAGAGTGACTGAGAAAGCAGCACTGGGGAAGGCTGGTGAGCAGGGAGTTCACAGTTCCAGCACCCCTTAGTTTGTTTCAGGTCATTAAAGAGGGTAGCATTGAGCATCACCTTCTGTGGAAGCCTTGGTGTAATGGGTGGACCACCAGCATAAGCAGCTACTCCTGAGAGCCTCAGCTTAATCCTCTCTCTTGGCAGCCATGAATGGGTGGGAAAGGGGAGGGGGAGAAGAGTATGGGTGGAGGAAAGCTAGCACTCTGGTTGTCTCTGTCCCTCTCTCTGGAGGGCAACCTGCCAAGAATTTCTAGGCTCTGGGGTCACAGAGATCCCCCAGGACCCACTGGCCCCTGTGGCTCCTGCATTCTGGGCTGGAGTTGGGAAGTGTTTGGGTGGGAATGAGCAAGATGAAACTGAGGGGCTGAAGCCCCCTGGAGAGGACAAAGATGCACAGTGGGTGGAGTAGCAATATGGCATCCGCCATCTCAGCTCAGGTCTGTGGTGGCAGGAAGTAACCCTGAGGGCCCTGGTAGCCTAGTGTTTTGTCCTCAAGAAGCTCCAAGTTGACTGGTGGCAGCTGCTTTTTAGCTGATGAGGATACAAAGGCTCTCCAGCAGCTCAGAAACCCACTAACTGCCAGAGATATGAGGGAGGGAGAAACAAACTCCTCCACCTATCCTTTTCACTGGACTCTAAGCCTCTCTGGGGTTGATCTCTGCTGATGTCTTGCTCCTTCTTGTTCTGTTCTGCAACCTCTTCCCATGGAATCTCTTGTAGGTTCTGGTGCTTGTCTCTTAGGATTACACCCTATCCATGATTTTTTTTTCTTTTTTATCTAAAACTTTTTCTTCTTTCTGAGGTGAGCTGGCACCTGGTGTCTCTGGGTCATCATCTTCCTCTTCTCCCCTGTGGTATGCTTTGCCATTTATTTCTTTTTCTTGTCTAATTGCTCTGGCTAGGACTTCTAGTACTATGTTGAATAAGAGTGGTTAAGGTGGTCATACTTGTCTTGTTTCAGATTTTAGAGGAAAGACTTTCAGTTTTTTCTTGTTCAGTATGATACTAGTTATGGGTTTGTCATATTTGGCTTTTATCATGTTCAGTTATGTTCCTTGTGTATGCATTTTTTTGAAAGTTTTGTTCATGAAGGATGTTGAATTTTAATTAATGCTTTATTTGAAATCTATTGAAATAATCATATGGTTTTTGTCCTTCATTCTGTTGATATGATGTATCATATTTATTGATTTGTGTATGCTGAAAAATCCTTGCATCCCTGGAATACATCCTACTTGATCATGGTAAATGTTCTTTAATGTGTTGTTGAATTCAATTTGCTAGTATTTTATTGAGGATTTTTGAATCTATACTGTAGTTAACAATAATTTATTATTAATTTAATATAACCAAGAGTGGAATTGGAATGATCCTAACACAAAGAAATGATATATGCTTGAAGTGGTGGATATCCCAATTGTCCTGATTTGACCATTATACATTGTATGCCTGTATCAAAACATTGAATGTACCCACAATGATTAAAAATTTTAAGAATCTGGTAATGAAAATGAAATAATGAATTTTGTGAACATGAAAACAACAGTGGGACTTTGGGAGGAAATGAATAAAATGGGAAAAAAACTAGAGACATAGTTGGTTCCCATTATTCATGGTAGTTATGTTGTATAAAGTTGCTAGGAACACTGAATTAGCCATTAGAGAACTTCAGAGTTAGGTTTCTGTGAGCTTCTGGTCACAATATTTAGTCTCCTCATCAGTACATACCCTTGTTTTATGTGTGTTTCTGTTCAAAGACACCTTATCTAATGCATATTGTTCATTCATTAGCATTGAATCTATAGCCAACAGCACTGTAATTCATGCCTGAACATCATTTGTATAACACACATGTTTTCTCTAGTATCACAATCTTCTTCTGCTTAGACACAACAGTGAAGTACTTCTGCACTATACTTGAGGGGATTTTAATAAACAAAATCACCAAGAAAATAAAAAATAAAAACACAAACATGTGAAGAAAGTGGTACTAAATAACCTACAAAAAACATGCTTATTTATAGTATGAGAACTGAAATAAGAAGGCAACACATGGACTTGTCTGGACTCACCTGGTAATATGAACTTTGAGGAACCAGAATTTTTTGCCACCCTGGACATGTCTGCAAGTGAAAGCACTGTGAATATTGACTTGGGGGTTGCAAATAAATTTTAGCAAGTAGGTAAGTTCACAAACAGTAAATCTGTGAATAATGAGGATTGACAGTATATCTTAAATGAATTAGAAAAACATTTTCTTTTTCACAAGTGACCATTCAATTGGGTACTTCAGACCAATATTTCAAAAGAAGACACCTCCTTCAAAAACCTAACGGAATTCTAATAGTTTCACTCCTAAGGTTTAAGTCTGTTATCCACCGTGATTTGATTTTTGTGAGAGGTGAAAGATGTGGGTCCTGCTTCACTCTTCTACATGTGGCTATCCAGTTTTCCCAGCACCATTTATTGAATAAGGATTCTTTTCCCCAGAGTATGTTTTTGTCGACTTTGTCAAAGATTAGATGGCGATGAGGATGGTTTTATATCTGGATTCTTGATTCTGTTCCACTGGTCTGTGTCCCTGTTCTT
>CM052437.1:91383925-91429003 GCA_028533085.1 Varecia variegata | reverse complement strand
GTCTGTTTATTCTCATGACTGTTTCTTTGGCTGCGCAGAAGCTTTTTAATTTAATCAGGTCCCATTTATTTATTTTTGACTTTTTAATCGTGGCCATTCTGACAGGGGTAAGGTGGTATCTCATTATGGTTTTAATTTGCATTTCCCTGATGATTAATGATGTTGAACATTTTTTCATGTTTGTTGGCCATTTATCTATCTTCTTTTGAAAAACTTCTTTTCATTTATTTTTCCTAATTTTTAATGGGCTTTTTTTCCTTGATGATTTGTTTGAGTTCTTTGTATATTCTAAATATTATAGTTTGTGAATATTTTCTCCCAATGTGTAGTTTGGCTATTAACTTTATCGGTTATTTCCTTTGCTGTACAGCTTTTTAATTTAATTAAGTCCCATTTATTTATTTTTGTTGTTGCTGTATTTGCTTTTGGGTTCTTAGTCATGAATTTTTTGCCTAGGGTGACAGCTAAAAGAGTATTTCCTAAATTTTTTTCTAGGATTTTTATGGTTTCATGTCTTACATTTAAGTCTTTTATCTATTTTGAATAAATTTATGCATGTGGTGAGAGAGAAGGGTCTTGTTTCATTCTTCCACATGTGGCTATCCAGTTTTCCCTGAACCATTTATTGAACAGGGCTTCATTTACCCAGTGTATGTAGTCATATGCTTTGTTGAAGATCAATTGATTGTAGATAAATGACTTTATTTCTGGGTTCTGTATTCTGTTCCATTGGTCTATATCTCTAAATTTATATCAGTGCCATGCTGTTTTGATTGCTATAGCCCTATGGTATAATTTGAAATCAAGTAATGTAACGTCTCCAGATTTGTTCTTTTTCCTTAAGATTTCTTTGGCTATCTAGGCTCATTTTTGTTTCCAAATGAAACATAGACTTATTTTTTTTAGATCTGTGAAATATGATGTTGGCATTTTAATGGGGATTGCATTGAATTTATAAATCTCTTTGGGTAATATGGACATTTTAATGATGTTGATTCTACCAATACATGAGCAAGGGATGTTTTTCCATTTGTTTGCCTCATCTATGATTTCTTTCATCAGTGTTTTCTAGTTCTCCTCGTAGAGATGCTTTACCTCCCTTGTTAAATATAGTCTCAGGTATTTTATTTTCTTTGCAGCTATTGTAAATGGTATTGAGTCCTTGATTTCACTCTCAGTTTGATTATTGTTAGTATATAGAAATGCTACTAATTTTTGTACATTGATTTTATATCTTGAGAGTGTGCTGTATTTATTTATCAATTCTAGGAATCTTTTGGTGGAGTCTTTAAGTTTTTCTAGATACAATATAATATCATCAGTGAATAGCGATAGTTGGACCTTCGCTTTCCTGATATGGATACCCTTTATTTCTTCCTCTCCCCCAATTGTTCTAGCTAGGACTTACAATATTATGCAAAATAGAATTAGTTACAGTGAGTACCCTTGTCTTGTTCCAGTTCTTAGTAGGAATGCTTTCAACTTTTCCCCATTCAGTGTCATGTTGGCTGTGTGTTTATCTTATATGACTTTTATTATTATGAGGTATGTTCCTTCTAGGCCTAGTTTGTTAAGGATTTTTTTTTTTTTATTCAAGAAAGTTTGCTGGATTTTATCGAATGTTTTTTCCTGCACCTATTGAGATAAACATATGGTCTTTGTTTTTGTTTCTGTTTATGTGGTGAATCATGTTTATTGATTTGTGTATGTTAAATCACTCTTGCATGTCAGGGATGGGACTCATTTGATTATAGTGAATTATCTTATTCATGTGTTGTTGAATTTCATTTGCTGGTAGTTTTTTGAGGATTTTTGCATCTATGTTTACAAGGCATATTGGTCTGTAATTTTCTTTTGTGTGTGTGCCTTTTTTTTGGCTTTGGTATAAGGGTGATACTGGCCTCATAGAATGAGTTTGGGAGGATTCTCTACCCAATGTAATAGAATAGTTTCTGTATATTAGGTACCAGTACTTCTCTGTAGGTATGGTGAATCTATCTGATCTGAGCCTTTAATTGTTAGGAAATTTTTTATTACAGTTTCAATTTCACTACTTACTATTAATCTGTTTAAGATTTCTATTTCTTCCTGATTCAAGCTTTGGAGGTTGTGTGTTTCCAGGAATTTATCCTTTTCCTCTAGATTTTCTAGTTTTTGTGTATAGAGGTTTTTGTAATATTCATGAGTGATATTTTCTGTTTCTATGTTATCAATTGTAATGTCTCCTTTATCATTTCTGCTTGAGATTATTTGGGTCCTTTCTCTTTTATTTCTGGTTAATCTAGCAAGAGGACTACTGATTTTGTTTACCTTTCAAAGAACCAACTTTTTTGTTTCATTGACCCTTTTTTTTAAATTTCTATTTCTGTTAGTTCTGATCTGTGCTTTGTTATTTCTTTTCTTCTGCTGGCTATGGATTTGGTTTGTTCATGTTTTTCTAATTCCCTGAAATGTTACAATAGGTTGTTAATTTGTGATCTTTCTGTCTTTTTGATGTAGGCATTTAAGGCAATGAACTTTCTCCTTAGGACTCCTTTTCTGTATCCTACACATTTTGAAAGCTTACATGTCTCCTTTGTCTTTCAGTTTGAGGAAGCTTTTGATTTCCATTTTAATTTCATCATTAACCCAAGAATTGTTCAGCAGCAGGTTGTTTAATTTACATGAGTTTGTGTAAATTTGAGTGTTTCTCTTTGTATTGATTTCTAATTTTATTCCACTGTGGTCTGAGAAGGTACTTGGTATTATTTCCATTTTTGTGAAATTGCTGAGACGTGTTATGTGGCCTAAAGTATGATCAATTTTGGAAAATTTCCCATGTGCTAATGAGAAGAATGTATATTCAGTAGTTTTGGGGTAGAATGTTCTGTAAATATCTGTTACATCCATTTGTTCTAGAGTCCCATTTATGTCCATGTTTTCTTTATTGATTTATGCTTTGATGATCTGTTCTGTCAGTGAGGTGTTGAAGTCCTGGAAATTCTGATGCCACTGTTTATTTCTTTGCTTAGTTCTAGTAGAGTTTGCTTTGTGAATCTGAGAACTATTATGTTAGGTGCATATATATTTAGGATTGTTATGTCTTCTTTTTGAATTGTTCTTTTTACGATTATAAAATCACCATCTTTGTCTTTTTTTTTTAACAGTTGATTTACAGTCAATTTTATCTAATATGAGACTAACTATATTTGGTCTCTTTTGGTTTCCATTTGTTTGGGATATTTTTTGCCATCCCTTTACTTTGAATCTGTGCAAGTCTTTGCAAGTTAGATGTATTTCTTGGAGAGCGCATATACTTTGAGTGTGTTTTTTCATATACTCAGCCAGTCTGTCTTTTAAGTGGGGTATAAATACCATTCACATTAAGCATTAGTGTTGATATGTGGGATACTCTTCTGTTCATCACATTTGGTGATACTCTGTTTTTTGTTGTTTCTCTTGTGTTATTGTTTTATTAGAGCCATGAGTTTTAACTGTCAGGTATTTTTACACTAGTGGGTATCAAATGTGTGGTTCCATGTATAATACACTTTTAATCATTTCCTGTAGGGCAGCTCTAGCAGTGACAAATTCCTTTAGTGTTTGCTTGTCTCAAAATGTCTTAATTTCTGCATCATTTATGACACTTAGTTTTGCAGGAGAAAAAATTCTTGGCTGACAGTTTTTCTGTTTAAGAAGACTGAAACTGGGGCCAAACCTCTTCTGCTTGTAATGTCTCTGCTAAGAAGTCTGCTGTTATCCTCATGGGTTTTCCTTTGTAGGTTAGCTGTTGCTTTCATCTGGCAGATTGCAGAATTTTTCCTTCATTTTGACTTTTGCAAGGTTGATGACTAGTGTCTTGGAGATGTCCTATTTGCTATGAATCTTTCTGGTGTTCAATGACTATCTTTTATTTGGATATCTGAATGTCTGACAATATGAGGGAAGTTCTCCTGAATAATTCCCTTGAATAGATTGCCCATGCTTTTTGCTTTTTCTTATTCTCCCTCAGGGATATCTATAATTCTTTTATTGCCCCACTTTGCATAGTCTCATATTTCTCTGAGTGATTGTTCATTCTTCTTTGTTCTTTTTCAGCATCTTTGACTGACTGTTTTAGTTTGAAAGCTTTGTCTTCAAGCTCTGAATTTTTTTCCTCTTCTTGGTTTAGTTTTTTTTTTTTTTTTTGAAGCTTTCTGCTGTATTTTGAAATTCTCTAAGTGACTCTTTCAATTCTATAAATTCTGTTATGTTCTGTTATGTCTTTTCTTATGTTGTCTATCTCTTTGGTGAGTTTTTCATTTTTTTCATTCGTATCCTAAAACTTTTTTTTCATTTCTTTTTGTTGGTTTTCAACTTCTCTTCCATCCTATTTATCTTATTTGCCATTCATATTTTGAATTCCACCTCTGATATTTTGACAATTTTGTTTAGGTTGGGATCCATTGCTGTGGATGTATTGTTATCCTTTGGGAAATGTCAAAATAGCTTGTTTTTCATGTTACCAGAGTTCTCATTCTGGTTCCTTGTCATCTGAAATGTCTTCTCTCTGCTCAAGACATGTAAACTTGCAGTACACCTGTTTTCCTCTGTAGGGAACTCTCCTATTTAGTGCAAGGAAGGGGAGGTCTCTCTGCAGGATTGACCCAGTCCAAGGTGGGCAGATAGACTGTGAGCATTTAATACTGTGGTTCTTTGGGGTCTCCTACCTCATCATTCCCCTATGACTTGTGGTCCACATGTTACAGATTGAGTGAATGCTCCACCGAGTTTTGTCAGCAACAGCAATTGTCAGCCTGAGCCAGCTTGAGAGCTCCTCCACTCAGATCTGTGAGCAGCAGCATTTGTTAGCCTGTGCTGGCTGAGCACAGCCCCATCCATGCCCATGGGTGGCTATGATTGTCTGCCTGCCCTGACTTGTGAGCTGCCCTGCTCAGACTAGTGGATGGTGGCATTTTTTGCCTCATATGTCTTGAACATAGTCCCACATGCCTCATCTGGAGGTAGTGATTGACAATCTGTATCGTCTTGAAAGCTGCTTGCCCAGATCCACAGATGGCAGCATTTGTTGGCCATGTGCCAGCCCGAATACAGCTCTGCCCATGCTCACAGGTGTTGGTGATTGTCAGGTCTCTCCAACTTGAGAACTGTCCAGGATAGATCTGAGGTCTGGGTGTTTGCCAGCCCTTGTGGCTTGAGCATAGCCCTGTCCATATCTATCAGCAGTGGCAATTATCAGCCTACACCACCTTGTGAACTGCCCTATTTGGATCCTCAGATAGCTGTATTTTTTGGCCAGGCACCAGCTTGAACACAGCCTCACCCATGCTGACAAGTGCTGGCAATTGTCAGTCCACCCTGGTCCTCCGAGCAGCAGTGAGGGTACATAGCTCCTGCCCACAGGAGTCTCCAGAGTGCCCAACCTCCCTGTTTGCTCCCCACACCCAGACTGGCAGAGGTGATAGGGAGTCAGCAACAACAGATATGACTGTGCTCTAGTAGAGGCTGTGCTCTAGTTCAAGAGTTTTAAAATGGTACCAGTCACAGCACCCAGGGGTTGCAAGCCTGGGGTCCACCATTGTGTCCTCTCTCTGGAACAATGCTGCTGCACAATCTCCAGATAGCTCCCTATGTCAGTCTTACGACTTTCTGTAATGGAGGGTCTCTCCCACATTTTGGATAGCAATGACCCTGGAGATAGTGTGGAGTCCCGGGTTTCTCCCCTCTGTGCCTTCCCCATGTGCACACTCATCTTCTCTGTGCACCTCTAATCCGCAGAGCAGGTTGCCTTACTTCCTTCTTCTTCACTTTGGGTTACTCCTGTCTTCCCTCTTTTGATTCACAATGCTCTCTCTTAGATGATTAATCTGAAAGTGGATATTCACTCACTACCTTCAATCCTCTCCATGAGAGCAGCAAGTGAAGGCTGCCTCCTTCCCCCAGTTTTTATTTTCTGCTAAAATATTTGAAATGACAATTGAAAAGTCTGTCACATGGTCAAATTGGTTTTGTATATATGTTTTATATAAAGTATTATTTGTGTAATTTATAAATTTAGGCATTTTGGATTATTTTATATGTAAATCTACTAAAACTTTTTTACAGTTTTTATAACCATAAATTAATATTTTTGTGCTCTTCATTATGTTTAAGATCTCCTATGAAATAGACATGGTTACAAAAGAACCAGAAATCTGGTGTTTGAAATATTAAGTTAACAAAATGTGCTTTTTAAGAACAAGGAATGATATGTGGATAATAAAGAATCAGACAACATTCAGTTAGTTACATTTATCCAATCTCCTTAATTTTAATTTATAACATTTATTTCATTAGGTAATTCATAAATAGTTTTATACAAGGACATTTATATTTAAAAAAGGTTAACATTGTTCTTAGACATTCAGATCTCCTCTAAGATATTATTGCCATTTATAGATTTAATATTCAGCTTGAAATCTTTTACTTATTTATTTCAACTTGATTTTCCTGACTTTAAAGGTGATTAATAATCTGATCTTAAAACCACTTATTAAATGGGGAACCTTTCATTTACACTTAGTTGAAAGCATTGCCACAGTGAAGAATGATAATAGAAACAAACAAAATAAAGTTATATCAATGTATGTCTTTGAGCAGAGAATGAAATCTGCATAGGTTTTTGTAAGCCACACTCTAGTTGCAAATCATTTAGAAATTTAGCTCTGAAATCAGACCTTAGATAGCAAAAATGAGTAGAGGTAAACTGAACAAGCAAATAGAATGCTTAAAGTGTTCTTTTATTTTTTTTAAGTGAAAGAATTATTTTTATTCCATTAATAATTGTACTTCTTGAACTGAAGTATACTTATGAGTTAGGATATATGTTTTGTTTTTCTTTAGCTAAGCTTGAATGTTTCTACTTATGATAGATTCGACATATTTGGAAGTAGTTTAAAGTTTGAAATAATATCTTTATTTTTAAATTTGTTCACAGTTAATTATGAGAATAATTTCTTTTGAAGAGTTAAAGATAAAGAAAATAATTGTATAGTTATATAAATATAAAAAGTAATATAAAGTAAATAATATAAAGTAATATGTTTTTATAAAAAGTAGAGTTTTTCAGAGTCATGAAAAAAGTATATTTCCATGAAATCATTATTAAATACTATTAAAAATTTTCAAACAGTACCTGTATTTTCTCTTAATTTCATGTCTTGAAATACATACCTTTTAAATAAAATGACATTTTAAGTTAATTTTTATATATAATGTGGAATAAGGGTCCAATTTCATTACAAATAGGATTTTATCAAGCTGAAAATCTTCTACACAGCAAAGGAAACAATTAATAGAGTGAAAAGATAGCCCATCAATTAGGAGAAAATATTTGTAAACCATACATCTGATAAGGGGCTAATATCAAAAATACATAATGAACTTAATTCAATAGGAAGAAAATAGAGAACTCAATTTAAAAATGGTGAAAGGACTTAAATATACATTTCTAGAAAGGAGAGAAACAAATGGACAATGCAGTATTTGAAAAAAAAATGCTCCAAATCATTAATCATGGGAAATAGCCATTAAATGGCTATTTCCAAAAAGATGAAATATTATAATTTTTGGTAAGTTTGTGGAGGAAAGGGATCCCTTATGTATTGTTAAGAATGCAAATTAATATAGCCATTAGGGAAAACAGTATGGAAGTTCCTCAGAAAACAAAAATAGAATTACCATATGATCTGACAATCCGACTACTGGATGTATATCCAACACAATTAAAATCAGTATACCGAAGAGATATCTGCACACCCATGTTTGTTGCAGGATTATTCACAGTAGCTAAGATATGGAAGTAACCTAGCTGTCCATCACTGGGTGAATGGATAAAGAAAATGTCGTATGTATAAACAATGGAATACTATTTAGCCTTTACTAAAGGAAGACATGTTGTTATTTGCAATCAGACTGATTAACCTGGAGGACATAATGCCAAGTGAAATAAAACAGGCACAGAAAGACAAAAACTGCATGATGTCACTTACATGTGGAATTTTAAAAAGTCAAACTTAAAATAGAGAATGGAATGATGGTTTCTACAGGCTGGAGAAAGGGGATGGATGGGGAAAGGAGAGGTGTTGATCAAAGGATATAAATAATGCATTGTGTATTTATTTCAAAATTATTAAAAGAGTAGATTTTAAAAGTTGTCACCCCTCAAATATGATATGTATGTGAGGTGAGAGATTTCTTAATCTTCTTGATTTAATCAATCCACAATGTAAATATATTTAAAAACATTGCATTGAACCCCATAAATGTATAATACATATAATTATTAACAATTAAAATAACATAAAATATTTTAAATAAATAAGAATAAATTATAATACAAAGTCTCATTTCATGAGAAAAAATATTAATAATTACAATTGCTTAGACCTCAGTAGTAAACTATTAAGGCATATACTTTATTTCATTATTACTTTTTTTTCATTTTGAAATTTGTTCATATTTTAGAGTTTAGTTAAGATCTATTAGGCCAAAGCTACAGCAAAATTTCTTTTATGCAAGTAGTAAACATTTAGTAAATATTTTAATGTCACAGTAACCAAATACCTATATGTTTATTTAACATGCTATGGTGTTAAACTCTTTATATTATTCCATTTATAGTTTTTCAATGGTGATCATAGAAAAGAAGTATTTTTAAGGTGACATTAATTTTTCATAATTTTGTATTTTTCAGTGTTTTGAATGTTATACTTCCTGATTACTCAGAAAATTAAAGAAATTTAAGTCATTTTCTCCAAAAAGACTATTTCAAGAAGATAATATGAGTTATAATGATGCTAAGAAGTTTTAAATCTTTAAACAAAAATTGAAATCTTTCACCTCTAATTCTTTTTACAAACTGTTGCCAAAATCCTTTTTTCGTGCTCAGATCATATCTCAGCTTCTTCTTACCTATGGGATATAATTGTACTTCCATACTTCACATTCTCTGACAAACAGCAATTTTATATTGTCCTTCCCAAGCTCAATGATTTAGCATCCTTATAGAGATAGTCCCTATTTGTACATTGTTATATCAGCCTTCCATGTCTTCCATTCATATGTTTTTTTTTTTTTTTTTTCATTCTGTGTAAAGGCTATGTCTTTTGCTTACTCCAAAGTACAGCTCAAGGATTCATAGCTTAGAGAAAAACTTTTTAACTTAATTCACCCTGGCTGTTCAAATATTTATTTAACTCTGATTCTAACTTTTTAATATTTAATTTCTTTATATTAGTGTTTTCTTCATAATCTTTTTTCTCCTTGCAAAACATTTGTTGCATATATGTGTATGTAGGTATGCATGCTGTCACTTTATTCTTACTCAGTTTTGTTGCCCCAGAAGAAGTTAAAGAAAGAACCAATGGAATAAGAAGGTAAGGTGTGAGGAAGGTAGAAAAAAAGGAAATGAATAAATATATTTAATATATTGCACTAATTTAAAATTGCACATGTTTCTTGGTGCTTTTCCTCTTGAAGTAGATAATAATTACTTTGAGTATAAGAACAAAATAATTTTCCAAAATTTATAATCCTTCTAAAGTGACCTAACCAATAATATGTTCTCTATAGTTTTAAAATAAAAGCGAGCCTTCTGACATGCTGGTAAATGAAAACTGTGTATATCTGCTATAATTATAGTGATTAGTAGGACAGGTTTAATGGTTTGAAATAAATTTTGAATTCAAATACTTGCTCAGTAATTTAGGATAAGTTATTTTTACTATCTTTACCTCTGTTTCCTAGGTTTCTTATTTGTGTAATTGAATTATCTAATAGTCTGACTGTGAGAGGATGAGATATGACACATGCATGTGAAATGCTTGCTGTATATTTGATACCCAGCAGATACGCTCTACCTTTTAGCAAGTATTATTACTATTCTTAGACGGAAGATTCTGTCCATCTCAGAATATTGGAAATGGATTTCTCTGGAGAAATATTTGGGCTTATTATCTGCAGGGACACCACATGGCATATTCTGCATATGCCTATGGAGATTTGAGAAAATTTCTTTTTTGGTATGTTGTTTATTTATAGTTCAGAAAAAATTCTGTCAAAAATAATCAAATAAATTAAATGTCATTGTTCTTCAGTGAAATACTAAAAATATCTTGATGTGAAGAAGGGGTTTTTTTGGTCTAAAAATGTTAGAAATGTAAATAGATAAAATTATACAATTAAGTTAAAGCCTGTTCCAACATTGACACTTCAGCATGACCATTGCAATATATTAAACATGAAAATTAGAGTCCCTTAATAAAATTTTGACTAGATGCTACATTAGAAATATCATCTGATCAATTTAAAATTATAATAAAAGGAAAATATTTAACCATTAATGAATCATTTTTATTTACATACTTTAAATCTAATTTGGTAAAAGCTTATGCTCATCAATTACTTTGAAGCTTCATTTGGCACAAATAATGTGAAGCATGGGGATTAAAATTCTGATATTGAGCTTTATAAAGCACTTCACATAGCAAAACATGGATCAATATGCTTTTAATTTTTAATTTTATTTCAGTAGTACTTTTCTCACTGAGGTCTTATTATTTTTAAATTTTTGAGGATTAATGGACATTGTTGTTCATTTCTTGACCTCAGGCATTCTCACGGAGGAAAGAGACTTTTTATTGTCACTATTAGCATTCTGTTTGAGCAGAAGTATTAATAAAAAATTACTTTGCTCAAACTTTGTCCCCATATTAAGATTAAAGCATAGGCAATGACAAATACATACTTCCATGTTTAGTATACTTCTTATAGTGTCATAAATATTAATTACTTTATTGCTATTTTATGTCCCATATTTACTATATTTTCTATGTTGTCATACATATTAATTATTTTATTGTAATTATTACTGATTTTAATGTGTACTGTTTCAATTTCTTGACAGACTGACTCTTTTTAAAATTTAAGATGACTCTTTGTTTTTAGAAAATGCACTATGAGTTTTTCTATCAATAGAAAAATGTATATTTGAGATAAAAATAATTCTGGAGAAAAATAATAAATTATGATAGTTTGTGCTCTGCATTCAATGCATTTAATCTACCCTTTTCACATAAAAATTTTGACCAATTGATTTTACTTTCCATTATCTTGCAGAACCTAAAAATGAAAGAGGTGTTGCATATACTTTTCATGGTGACTCAGTTATTTCCTAGTTGCCACATAGAACTTTATTGATTCAAGTAGACCTTTCATTCGATCCAGCAATCCCATAATTGGGCATCTACCCAGAAGAACAAAAGTCATTCTATAATAAAGACACCTGCACCCAAATGTTTATAGTGGCACAATTCACAATTCCTAAGATGTGGAAACAACCCAAATGTCCATCAATTCATGAATGGATTAGTAAAATGTGGTATCTGTATACCATGGAGTATTACTCAGCTATAAGAAATAACGGTGATATGGCATCTCTCTGGTTCTCCTGGAGAGAGTTGTAACCCATTCTATTAAGTGAAGTATCCCAAGAATGGAAAAATAAGCACCACATGTACTCACCAGAAAATTGGTTTCCCTGATGATCATTTAAGTGCACATTTGGGAATAACACTAATTGGGTATCGGACAGAAGTGGGGGGTGGGGGGAGAGGATGGGTGTATACCTACATGATGAGTGCGACGCGCACTGTCTGGGGAATGGACACGCTTGAAGCTCAGACTCGGGGGGATGGGAGGGGCATGGGCAATATATTTAACCAGATCTTTTGTACCCCCATAATAAGCTGAAATAAAACAACAACAAAAAATAAAGTTTATAACTTTTAATATACAGTATTCAAAATGACTTGATTCTTAATTATACTTTGTCACTCCCATAGTTTCAATTGAAGTTTGTCTTCAAACATCTCAGTATCTTTTCTGATATTTTATTTTAGTTTTTGTAAACTCACAAAAAGGTAAGAAAAAAATAGTGTGATTGGAACAGGTGCTGCCACAAGATAGGGAGCCTGAAATATTAATAATTAAATAGTAATGCCCTCAGGCCATTTCTCTGTTAATATGGTCAACAAGAAGTATTAAAATTGTTAAACATGAGTTGCCATGGAATGACCCAATACATTTTCATGTTGGATTCTGAGAAAAAATAAAATCTTGCAAAAGCCACAATGAGTTTAAAGTGCCCCTTCTAATGCCAAAGCCTTGATAGCATTATCCAGTAGAAACATAATGGAACCATATATTATTTGAAATCTCCTACTAGCAACATTAAAAGAAAGAAGTAAAAAAATAAAAGGAGGCCGGGCGTGGTGGCTCACGCCTGTAATCCTAGCACTCTGGGAGGCCGAGGCGGGTGGATCGTTTGAGCTCAGGAGTTCGAGACCAGCCTGAGCAAGAGCGAGACCCCGTCTCTACTAAAAATAGAAAGAAATTATATGGACAGCTAAAATATATATAGAAAAATTAGCCAGGCATGGTGGCACAAGCCTGTAGTCCCAGCTACTCGGGAGGCTGAGGCAGGAAGATTGCTTGAGCCCAGGAGTCAGAGGTTGCTGTGAGCTAGGCTGACGCCACGGCACTCTAGCCGGGGCAACAGAGTGAGACTCTGTCTCAGAAAAAAAAATAATAATAAAAGGAAATAGATTTTAATAATAGATTTTATTTAACCTAATGTATCTAACATGTTAATATTTCAATATGTAATTAATATAAAATTATTCATGAGCTATATTACTCTTTTTTCCTACCTTATTTTAGAAATCTAGTTGTGTCTTATACTTAGAGCACATCTCAGTTTGAAACAGCCACATACATACCAAGTGGCTAGCGGTTACCTGTTAAGTCAGAACCTGTGAAGGGTCTAAAACAGTCCCCTACTTGCAAGTTAATACACTAACAAACAAGTTAGCCTGGCTACTGGGCATAGTGTGTGTGTGTGTGTGTGTACAAATGTTTATATTTATTTTATTTTATTTTTTTACAAATACAGAGAAACAGAGTACTACATATATACTCTGTCAGGAGAACATAAGATTTCTGGATGAGACTAACAGAATTTATTACTCACAGCTTGGGTCACTTCCCAATTTCCCACAGGGTTATTTGAATGAAGGAAAGACTATACTTCCATATGTAATGGGCTTGA
The DNA here is from genome assembly GCA_028533085.1 of Varecia variegata. NCBI lineage: Eukaryota > Metazoa > Chordata > Mammalia > Primates > Lemuridae > Varecia > Varecia variegata. The sequence goes on along the minus strand of CM052437.1, from coordinate 91,415,877 downwards.
ATCTCAGGAAAGTAAGCCCAGAATTAGGACAACTGGCTTTTATATACTGTTGTCATATCTGTGAATACTCTCTCTGGGTGGGGGCTGGAGAGACAGAGACAGAGATAGAGACTGGAAGACTGAAATAGCTGAACTTTACTTTGGAATTTAAACAAGTTTTCTCCATGAAATGAAGGAGACAGTCTCTAGCTTCTCTACTATAGAATTGCAAATTACTGTGGGGAGATAAATCTCTAAATCTCTCCAGATTCATGCACTGTCTCTCCTTTCAAGTTACAATTGTCATTCAATCAGCATGCCAGTGCCCTTTGCTCAGAAAGTTTGAAGCATGCAAAAACTTGAACATATTCATAGAAAAATGTTTCTCAACACTGTCATACTGGACAGGACATATCTAAAGAGTAGTTGGAAAAAATAATGTAGGTAAGATAGTGTATAAAGTTCAAGAGATTGATAGACAAGCTCAAACATTCAGACAAAAGCCTTTCCATGCAGTGGGAAGAACATCTCCATAAAGAATGTATCTAAAGTTCAATTTGGACATTTGAAAACATGAAGACTAAGAGCTATCAGAAAATAGTGATAAGAGACTTGAAACATAATGCAATATCCTAACACCAAATGCTAGGGGAAAGAGACATATTGAAGAACTGAAAGAAAAATCTGGGTTATAAAAAACATGCAGTAAACAAAAATAATATTTTATTTTATACATTGCAATGGTATGAGTTGTTATTAGTTACTTAAGTGGAAGAAAATAAAAATTTTGCATCGGAACATCATTTTATGATATAGTTTAGAGTATAATTTTACATTTGTACATGAAGCACCAAAAATGTTTTAATACTTTTCCTTTCACACCTGCCTGTCTACTTTTCTTCAAATCAAGTATTCATTTTTTGGATATGTGGACATGAGAGGCATACTAAAAAATTCTTGTGCTTTCAAACAGATGAATGCACAATACTTGTACATTTTTAAGAAGATGCTGAGTGTGTGATACAGCAAAAGCAAATAAGAAGGACTACCATTGGTAGAAATCAGCCACTCAGATATTGCTGTAACCTTGGTCATGCAATTCAGCAAATCAAAAGTCTTCCTGCACTTTTTACCACCATTAGAAAGCACTTTGATACACATTTGAAATCCTCAGCTCTCCATCCCATGTAATTGCTGAATACACTTTTTTTTTTTTTTTTTTTTTTGAGACACAGTCTCGCTCTGTTGCCCAGGCTAGAGTGCCGTGGCATCATCCCAGCTCACAACAACCTCAAACTCCTGGGCTCAAGCAATCCTTCTGCCTCAGCCTCCCGAGTAGCTGGGACTACAGGCATGCGCCACCATGCCCGGCTAATTTTATATATATATACATATATATATTTTAGCTGTCCAAATCATTTCTTTCTATTTTTTAGTAGAGAAGGGGTCTTGCTCTTGTTCAGGCTGGTCTTGAACTCCTGAGCGATCCTCCCGCCTCGGCCTCCGAGAGTGCTAGGATTACAGGCCGGCCTGAATATACTCTTTACAACCATATATTATAATATACTTTCTCTGATAGGGCTTCTGAAAATGTACAATTTTCTATCTCAATATATTAATAATTATTTCCATATTACCTTCATGTTAAATGATGTTATAATCCAGCATTGCCTTTTAAAGTTAATGTAAATATTTACATATATAAAAATATACCATGATGTTTTAATTTAAAAGATGGAGTATAAGATTCATTATAGATTAAATTAATTTTCATCCTTAAGAGATCAAGAAGACTATGCAAAAGTTGATCATATGAATTGGGTCATTCTTGTCATAAAAAACCACAACAAAGTGAAGAAGCCAGGGAGAAAAAGCACTGAGGACATGTGCCATTGCTGCAAGAATGTAATTCTTGGCAAGTCTGGCTGCTGAAACTGCCTCTGTTATTGAGACCAGTTGGCTCTTGAAACAAACTGCTGCAACTCTAAGACTAGTTTTACCCATCACTATTACAAATTAGAACCTAACAGCTCCCCAAAATCTTACTAGTGCCAAGGACCTTTCTCAAAGAGAAGTAAATAACATTTCCCAATTTATAAAAGTTCCAATGTCCTCTTTGTTCTTTGAACATACTGAAGACCACCTAATCTGCATGTATGCCCCAAATTGCAATTCTTTCTTTGTAGATAAAATGTTAAATTTAGAGATTTTTCTCTACATTTTGATTTCAACCTTGACACCTATATGCCTTGGATTATTGTTAGCAATTGTGGCTAACTAAAAATTTGAAATACCTGTTTATAGTGGATAAGAATCAGGTGACTGAATCTCAATAACAAAGATGAAAGATGTGATTGCTGGAGCATCTGAGGGGTTGATGGTTACTGGAAAATGAGGATTTTGTTCAGGAGCTCATAAAAGCAAAGTGATGGCAGCAACTGTTTAAAAAGTGAAGACTCTGAGAAAGTGGCAGCAATACAAAACTTCTATAGCGAAAATTCATGTAGGCAAATTGTAACCTGGAAATACATACCAGGGGATAACTATCCTTAGAAAAGGAAATGTTCTTAGAAAGGGTGTGTGAATTTGCAGAGAGAAATATTTATATGTAGTTATGATCCTTCTGTGGATATACTGATGAATATAAAAATGCATACTAACATATTAAAAAAAACCAGAAGGGTGGAAAAAAAGCAAAATCCCCCAAATTTCTAAAACATAAAGTAGTAGGCAAAGTATGGGAAAATTTTTATGACTTCAACACAGAGAACTGCAAACACTGCTGATGAAGAGATATGCCATGTGTGTGGATCAAGATCATCAAGATGATGGCAATTCTCCCCAAATTGATCTACGGATGATGCAATTTTTTCAAAACTACACAGACATTTTGGTGAAATTTTGCATGTTCCTTCTGAAATTTAAATGAAATCACAAAATTCTTAGAAAAGAAATTTGTTTTAAAAGAACAAGTGTAAAGAACACACATTACCTGGTTTAAAGGTTTATAAAAAAGCTACAGTAAACAAGCTAATGTGCTCCAAATACAAGTATAAACAAATAAATCAATGGGAGAGAATGGAGAGTCCTGAAATAGACCCACCTATATGGGCAATTGATCTTTTACTAAGGTGTTAGGACAATTCAATGAGAAAGGATAATCTTTTCAACAAATGATGTTGCATAGATTTATGAAAAAAATATTGACCCCAGCTAAAAATGTACATAAAAATTAATTAATTTCCATCACAGGTATAAAGGAAAATATAAATCCAAAAGATTCCAAAAAATATAAGAGAAAGTTTCTACTGCCTTGATAAGACGAAGAGATTTCTTAGAAAGGACACAAAAAGCAGTAAGGACAAAAAGTTATGAGTTAGATTCATCTAAGTTATCTGTTTAACAAAAGACCTCATTATAAAAAGGAGAAGAAAACCATCAATTGAGAGAAAACACTAACAAAACATATAATGCACAAAGGACTTGTATCCAAAATGTATAATTTATAGACATACATAGCAAAAAGTCAAACAAAACAATAAAAAATTTCAACTGATAATTTCTATGTTCCCACTAAATGTGTCCAAAGGCAAATGAAGTGGTTTTCTTTCCTGTGATTGCTTAAAGCATATAGAGAAATTCAACTAATAATTCTCAATATAGATGCTAGACCTCTAGGAAATTTTAATAATGGTTATAACAAACAGACCTATATTTGACATGAATTATTTCATGCATTTATATTATTTCATTTACTCTTAACAACGCTACTTAAGGTAGGTTGTATTCTTCTACTCATTTTATGGGTGATGAGACTGAGACACAGGTTTTAAGTACCTTTCGCCATATTACATCTATTTATATGGCAAAGTCAACTTTTAAGTGCAGTAAGTTATATCATTCTGTAAACTTTATTTGGAGAATTTTTGATAAAGAGCAATTTATGCATTCATTCATTCTTATTCAAAAAATTGTCTCAGCATCTATTCTCTCCAGACATTAGGCTAGTGAATTCATTGGTGGCAAAATAAACATGAGAGAACAAAGATATATATAGATATATATATACATATATATATATGATTTCTACTTTTAGTTTCTATTCAATTCTGTTTTCCAAAAATTAAAATTTATGTTTATAATTTCTTTATGGGATATTACCATGAAGTTTCCTTATTAAAGATAAATACATTGTGATTTGTAAATGTTAATACCTTAAGTTTACAAAGCACTATCTGAGCTTTTTATAAGTAACTAAATGGCAACTGCTGAACAGAAATTTACTTCTATTGAGCTTTGCTCCATTTAATTACTAAAAATTGTGGAGGATGTTTTCTATTTCTTTTTTGGTCTGTGGGCATGATAGACAACTATTGCAAAAAATTTTTATGTTATGAAACATTTTGCAATGCATTGCATTAGGAATCACACTACTAAGAGTTATTCAGCATATTATTCCCCATGTACCTCTTCAAAATTAACTGCAGTGAATTAATTTTCGACTTGGCTTCCTACTAGGTTGGTCACATATTCACTGTTTAGCAAAGATTATTTGAAATTAATAAATAATAAGCTTTCCCAGAATAAAATGACTACTGAGGGGAACAGTTAGTGTGGCCATCTAAATTTAAATTTTTCATGTGAACTCTGTGAAATTTATAGCTACAGTCACATGTATAGTGAACATTTGGGTACAAAAAATAAAATGAAAATTGTTTAAAAATCATAATGAATTTTAACAAATTGAATAAATTATTATTTTAATTTATATCTAAATATACCAGATATTCTTGTCCCTAGTTCTCTAAAGGTAGGCTGAATGGAGTTTTCAAAGTTTAAAAATAAGCCCTTTTGGTTAAAACAATTAAATGTGTAATAAAAATATTACATAGTAGCTTATGAGGAACATTAAAAAAGAATTTGTTAAAGCAAAAAAAAAAATTACAAAGGTGGTAAAAATAAAGGAAGTGACTTTCCTTTTAATATATTCTTAAACTAAAACATGTATGTGCCATGTTCAAAAAGCATAGCATTCAATATATGGTTGTTAGTATGTTAGAAATTTATGATGCTCATAAATAATACTGGACATGGTAATAAAACAAATACTTTTTTCAAATATGCTTTTTAAAATCATTTATTTGATGTACCTTTAAATCAATACTTATTATTTAATATTAATAATGTTATTAATAAATATCAGAAAATATTCACTTGTCCAGATGTCAAGATAAAATTGAATTCAACACATCAGTAATTGTCTAGGTACATGACCATAAAGAAAGTGGTATTTAAGGGGTAAATTATCACCACGACCAAAACTCTGTTCTTTAAATGTATGGACGTAAGTGTGGACTCTTACCTGGCTGTATATGTAAAATGAGAAAGCACATGAGAAACATTTTAAGGATGCACAGTATAAACCCTAGCAAGTGGCATCTGTCATCAGAAAAATAAAATAAAATTTGCCTCAAAATAGATGTGAATATATCAACTTGCAGTGGAAATGAGGAAATTTAATGAAGGAAAAGTCATGTTTAACTTGGGAGTCCTAAAATGATATTCCACACAATTGTGTACATACAATCTCAAGGATGTTAGAAAAATTGTCAATATAAAATTTGTTGAAATAAGGATAAAAGATATTTGCCTTTCTTGAATTACTAATATGAGATAGAATAAAAATATGTATTTCTACATAATTCTGGCTTGAGGACACACATTTGTAGCAAGTGTGTGTGTACGTGCATGTATCTGTAAATTACATAAGACAGGGGTTTCTATGAGGTCAGAATTTATGTTTGTACATCAAAAAGTTTGTGACTACTTAAATTAATGAATAAGTTAATATTTTAGATTTAATCATATAATGTACATTCAATAATATTCACTCATTTGTGAAATTATTTTGGTAAGTATATCCAGCATGCAACTTTTACAATAAGACACAGAACAGCTGCATGACCATAAAAAATTTCCTCTTTGCCTTTGTACAGTCATTTCCCTGATCCATGGCCCAAAACAACTGATCTGTTTTCTCTCACTATAGTTTTACCTTTTTTAGAATGTCATAAAAATGGAAGCACACCATCCATAGTCTTTTGTGTCAAATTTCACCTTAAAGCAATACTTTTCAGATTATTCGAAGTTGTTTTATGTTTCAATATTTCATTCTTAAATCATTTAGAAGTACTCCATATTATTGACAGACTGAAATTTGTTTATCTAATCACTAGGTGATGGGTGTTGGGATTGTTTCTAGTTTTTGGCTATAATGATGCTACAAAGAACACTGAATACAAGGCTTTTTGTGTGACATGCTGTTTTTATTTTTCTTGGGTAAATGAAAAGGAGTGGAAAGTCTGGGCCTTATAGTAGATGAACACTTAACTTTACAAAATACTACCTTAACTGTATTCTAAAGTTGCTATAGCATTATTTCCACCAGGAAAGTATGAGAGCTCCGTGTCTTGCGCTAACTTGTTATTATCAATCTTTTAAAATTTTGCTGTTTTAATAGGTATATAGAGGTATATTACTGTGGTTTTAATTTGTATGTCACTGATGACTAGTAATATTGAATATCTTTTTTCATTTATTCTTAATTTTTCAGTTTTAATTATTATGGGTACATAATAGTTGAATATATTTCTAGGGCACATGTGATGTTTTGATACAGGCATGCAATGTGCAGTAATCACATCAGAGTAATAGCTGCATCCATCAGCTCAACCATTTATCATTTCTTTGTGTTAGTAACATTCTAATTCCACTCTTTTAGTTATTTTAAAGTATACTATAACTTAATTGTTGACTATAGTCACTTTGTTGCGCTATCAAACATTGTTCATTTTATCTAATTACCTAACTATAATTTTGTACCCGTTAACATCCCCATGTAATTATTGCTCAAGTTCATATCTACTTTTATAAACATATTATTCAAATGTTTGATTATTTTAAAAGTAAGTTTTATTTTATCATTATGTATAAATGTTCTTTATATATTCTGAACATTATCACTTTGTCAGATATAACTTTGCAAATATGTTCTCTCTATGGATTGTACATTTTTTTTAGATTTGAGGAGAAAAAAATTTTTAGTTGATAGTGTTTATTTTATCTTTTTTCATATTTTGCTTTTTATGTGCTGTTAGAGAAATTTTTTCCAAATACAATGTCGCAAAGATTATCTCCTATGATTCTTTCTAGAAGCTTAATAATTTTAGCTCTTTTTAGGTATATGATTTATTTTAAACTGAGTTTTCTGTAATGGTGTGACTTGCAGATCAAGTCTGGAAGTGAGGTAGTATAAGTACTTCAATCTTGTTCATTTTCAAAGTTGTTTTGACTATTCTAGATGCTTTAGATTGCACATACATTTTAAGATCAGCTTATGGATATTTTAAAATAATGCTGGCTAGTATTTTGATTTTTCTTGAGTTGAATCTATAAATCATTTTGTGGAAAATTGCCTTCATAACAATATTGCATTTTCTAAACCAAGAATATGGTATAGATGACTAGATCTTATTAAAGATATAAAGCATTGACTCTTACATGGCCGTGTATATAGAATGAGAAAGCATATGATAAACATGTTAAAGATGCACAATACAAACATTAACAAGTGCCATCTATCATCTGAAAATAGAGTTTTAGGGATCGTAATATACATCCTAAACTTCACAGTCTACATCCTTGGTATAGCTGTCTACATATGGCCAATATTGTAGCACTTTACATAAAATAGAGTAAGATTGTAAACTAAGAAGTCACATTCCACCAAACTTCATATCTTTATGCATATTGCACCCACAGGTGTAAATATCACCGTATGTTGTTGCAATTTTTGTTTTAAAGATTATTCAATTTTTTAAGAATTTAAGAATATTTAAGCAGGGAGAAAAATAGTCTTTTCAGCTTGCCCAAATATTTACTATTTCTGATGGAGTGAAATTTGGTAAGAAGAATAACACAAATGTTTGAAGAGATGTAGGTCAAAAAGAATTTGGGCATACCTGGGATACCTGTGAGTAGATATGTTTAATCAACAGTAAAATACAAAGACATGAGGCTAAGAGTATTAATATAACCTAAAGATACACATTTGAGCTTTATTGAAATACTAGGTATTGATTCCTCTGGAATTGAATAGGACTACTAACAAAGTCTAGAGAGAGAGAAAGATAAATGCTTAAAAACTGAGCTTCAAGGAGCAACAGTAATCAGAGGTTGGGTATACAATGAGAAAAAAAAAAAATTCAAGGCAAATTGAGAAGGTATTTTTGAGAGAGGAAGAAAACCAAATGTATATTGGACTGATATAGTAGTGTTTCCAGAAGGCAAGATGCTTCCTTGTGCCAAATATTGCTGAGCACTTTAAATGGTAATGACTGAAAATGCCCATGACTATGTCTCTAAAAATATTTGAAATTCCATGAAAGTCATAATTAAAATATAAAGAAATTGTGTCAGAGTGTCAACATGTGTCTTTATTCTCTACCATTAATATCTATAAATCAATTTTTCTAATATCAAAATTTTTCCTTTTAAGTCTGGATAGATTTTACTAGTAGATGTCTTTTGACATTCTTTTGACTATTTCACATTTTATAATACAATTGTAGCTATAGGAATAATCTAATATATATAATTTCTAGAATAATTATACATTTGTGTTTTTTTAGAAAAAATATTTTCCTGTTGAAAAAACTTGCTTTGATGAGAACCAAATAAGGCATCAAGAATACTATAGGTTTTTGTCCTTTATAAAACACAGTTCTAAATTATAAATTATTTAGTATCAGGGAGCATTCCAATAAAATTCCCCTTATGCTTAAAGAGTAGGGAAGGGAAAAAAGGTTTTCAGTTATTACAAAGCAGAAAACATTTCCCAGGGACAGTTTATTCTGCAGAATGTGAAAGGATAAAGTTTATTTGAGGCCATATGTTCTCCTTATTCTTACTGTTTTATAAACTGAGAAAATTAAAAGCACTTATTTTGGAACTGTGCAGCAGAAAACACAGTTTTGAAGGGTCTACAGATGAATGCCAAAAGGTTATCCCAAAGTGAAAAAAATAATTGGATGCCCCAGAGGTTAGGATTCTTTTTTCTATTTTTGAGCCTCTGTTTACTTATCTCATTCCTAGCCTTTCTATCTTGTAAAATCCTCTTAAAATGTTAAAGTAACAGAATGGTGATTTTAAGGAACAAAATAAGTCCAAGAAGGAAAGGTGTACAAATTGACTAAAATTTATTGTGATTAAAATGTGCTATGTATTTATCCTTTACTCTCTTTGAACTGTGAATTATTTGGAGGAATGATGTTTTTTTAAAAAATAAGAAAAATAAGTTACTGGGCACATATAACAATACTACATATTAAAAAGTACCTAAAACAACTTATAATGCATTAAAACATACCATTAAAATGATGTGTTCTCATATGATTACAAGCCATTAAAATATCAGGTCACAAATATATGCTTAGCATCATGAATCAATTCTTACAATTATAATATTATTCGTAGGATAATGTTTCAGCTTCCAGCATACACACATGTGATTGTTCTATTCCAGCATAAGAAATAGAACCATTCAGGTTTCATTCTTATACCAGAGAAATGACAGCATATGTTCCTCACTGCAAGAGTTTCAGACCCTCTTCTTTAAAATACGTATGATGATTAAAGACTTTACCTAGGGGCTTCATGACATACACACCTATACACATGTATATCCACGACGACCAAACATTTGAAGTGTATACAACTAAAGTCTACAATATGGAAAACAAGATATAGGCTGTACTAGGTCCTCTTCTCTGGATGTCATCTCGGAAGTTTCATTTCATTTCATTTCTTCCCCTAAAATATGAATTGTTAATTTTATAGGGTAAAACTGATAGAAACTAATGTAAGGGTATGCTTGGAACCCATTAAAAAAGGTAAAAACATTCGTTTCTGTGTTACTTGTATGCTGTGTGATTTCTCATTAATGTGAAATATATGGTTGCAATTTATTTCTTAAATGAAAGAATAAATGAACATTTGATGTTCATACTTGCATACTTCATAGTATAATGGCACTAGAATGCAGCTATTTAAGATCAGATATTGACTTCACCACTCATTATGTAACCATGAGCAAGTATTTTACCTGTGGCTCCATTTCTTCATTGGCAAAATGGAGAAAATTATGGTTGTACCTTCCTCAGGATTAAATGTTACAGTATGACTGCCACACTTAGAACAGTCCATCTTAGAACAGTGAGCTTAATTTATGTCAGCCCCCATCCCCTTAATGTAAATCATATAATTTGGAAACTACTAAAATATGTCAAAAATGAAATGAAAACTGTATAAATAAATAATCAATGTAGAAAATTTTAAAAAGTATATTTTCAAGAAGCAAATGCTTCTGATAATATGTAAAAACATATTTTTTTCAAGTTTGAATAAATTTTAGTTGTAGAAATAGAGAATACTTACTCAAAAATCCTTTTATAAAAGTATCTCAAACAATTGGTTACTACATTCACAGACCAAATTGCCAATTAATTCTAATTAACATCAAGGTTTAGTCAATGGGGTCCATTATCCATTATCATCTTGAATTATTGCAGAAGAATTATTCAACAAATTTCAACATGAAAACATGATAGAAATATTCAAAATTAGAGGTAAAAATCTTTTATTGTTAGCAGGTGATATAGATTTAAAATAAAAAATTCTTACATAAAAAATTGCCAATATATGTTCTCTTGTTAGAAAGTAGAGAGGCTGTTGCATTCAAATTAATTTAAAACAAAACTTTTATATTTACTAAAATGTATTAGATTATATAACCAAGTGCTTTAATATATGAACCATATTTAGTTAAATAATAAAATAATCAGAGACATATTCAGGAATTTTGGACAGAAAGCTATACTCTTTTACCGAGGGACACAAACGTAATTTGAATATATGGATAGTTTATTTTATTAAATGGAAAGGCTTACAATGAGAATAATTTGTAATAATAATAACAGCAAACATTTACTTAATCTTTAGTCTATGGTGGAAACTAAACGCCATGACTTACTTCCATTAATGAATGTATTACTCTCAGCCGTCCTGTGAGACAGGTGTTGATGTGATCCCTGACTCAAGGTCAGGAAGCTGAGACCCACAAGGAGCTGAACTAACTTGCTCCTTTCACATATCTAGAAATGGACGGATGAAGCATTAAATCACATCCAGATGTATACAGCCACTGCACTGTTATTTTCTAAATTTATCTAAAATTTCATCTAATTTTCATCAAATTCAAAACAGGAAGTTTTATAAAACTAAATGAGCTAATTTTAAAGTTCAGAATAGCTGACATCCCATAATAACCTTAAAATTCCCAGACAAAAGGAGTAGATTGCTGCCTTTCCATGAGAATAAAGAAATAATACTTAAAAGAGTAGGAATCATGTCGCAGGAAAGAAGGAACATTCCAAGAAAAGAATAGAAAATGTGTGTCAATAAAATGATTTGGAAAAATATCCATACCTCACATTTTGAATTGACAATTAATATGAGGCAATAAAAAGGTAAATTATAGAGTAAAAAAAATAAAGGAATGATATATAAGTGTATTTTTAAGAGGGAGGCAGTTCTAAGTCATAGCATGAAATTCAGAAATAATTTTAAAAATCATAAACACACACTATTAATTTTTAAAGAAAAATAATCAACTAAAGATAAAACTGTAAAATCTGAAGTATCATTATGTGTAACACATGTGAAACTCTCTTATTCAAATATCTATCACTAACAAATATCAACCTAAACAGTTTTATAAAAAGCAAAAATATAGAAAAATTTATTTTAAATATTGATAGGTATTTTTCATTATGCATAAAATATTTAATATCATAAGTAAAAATATGCATTTTAGAAATAAGCATTTTTCACTAATTAATATAGAAGTTATAATCAGAACACTCACAATTTCTGATAGAGTAAAACGTTCTTGCATATGAACATAGTGTAAGTTCTTTGAACTTTAATTTATGAAATATATCAATAACATTACACATAATCTGAAAACTAGAAATTATTAACAAAGCTGTTATTTTTTAACAGTGTCAAGATTGAGAAGCCCTCATCTATTCTAAGGCTGAAGAAGACATTTTTGCAGAAGTGATATTTTAGCTAAGACTTACTATAAATCTACTTATAGACATCTGTATTAAAATAGAACAAAAAGAAAGAAAGATAGAAGGAGGAAGGAAGAAAGAACGGAAGGGAGAGAAAGAGGAAAGGAAGAAAAAAGAAAAACAAATATAAAAGAGATTACATTGACAAAAATAAAACTAAAAGTTTTTTAGTTTTTGTTTTGTTTGATTATTTATTTATTATTTAACCTGTTGTAAGACACTTATTCTCATGACTTGTCTAATGAAAAGCAGTATTGTTGAGGAATTTGAAGCTTGGCTATATTAAGTAACTTATTTAAATTACAGAACTATTATGTGTTACAGTTTTAAGATGAACGAAAGGAATTTGGTTCCAGTGTCATGTTCTTAATAGGAGAAAGAGAGTTTGAAACAGGGTGTCTGTGAAGGTAGTAGATTTTATCTAGACAAGTGATTTGGAAGATAGAATGGAACAATTAGATGGAGAAGATGAGTAGGTAGCTAGCTATCCATTTATTTGAATAAAGGAGAGGCAGAAAAGCACAATTGTTAAAAGTATGTGGCTGAGTGTGGTAGCTCACATCTGTAATCCCAACAATTTGGGAGGCCAAAGTGATAGGATCACAGGAGGCCAGGAGTTCTAGACCTGCCTGGGCAACATAGTGAGATCCCATCTCTAAACATAATTTTAAAAATTAGCTGTTCATGATGGTGCACACCTGTAGTTCTAACTACTGGGGAGTCGGAGGTGGGAGAATTGCTTTCCTTGAGCCCAGGAGTTTGAGGCTGCAGTGAACTATGATTGCCACTGCATTCCAGCCTGGGTGACAGAACAATAGCCTTGCTCAAACAAACAAACAAAATAGGCTTTTGAATCAACCTGCTTGAATCTATATCCAGGTTCCACCATTTATTAGATTAGTCAGTATAGGCCCTAATCTCTCATTTCCATAATAGAGATGATAATATCTAACTCAGAATGTTGAGCATTATATGAAAAGAATTTAGAAATGTGTTATTACAAACTAAGATTAATTGTTAGCTTTTAAGTATTGGATTAGAATTCAGGAAATTCAGGATATGGAAAGGAGAAATAGATACTGGTATCATCATATTCAGGTAGTCAATTAAGTATTTGGGAGTGCATAGAATTATGCAGAAATGAAAGAAAGGAAAGAAGGGAAGGGGAGGGGAGGGAGGAGGGAAGGGAAGGGAAGGAGAAAGGAAGAAAGAAAAGAAAAAGAAGAGAAGTGAGACCTGGGGAATTTTGTTTTGGTTTTAACTTGACTTAGATTAAATGTGGTTTTACTTTTATTAAAGGCATAAATTGGGGCCGCATTTGGACTTGAGAAGTACCAGATCAAAATGGCTTTTGCTTTGTTATTTAGACAAATAAAAGATGATATAATTTGACAGCAGACATATTTTTATAGTGGTTATTCTGGAAGAGTGGTTGTGACATAGGAAATGGCTCAGACTGTAATAACTGAAAGCAGGTAGCAAGTTTGAAAGATGCTTTGGAAGAAGATATTTGATAGATGGGATATAAGGACAAGAAGAAATAGAAGATGACTATATATTTAATAGCATGTTGAGCCAAGAGTATAACGATGACATTGACAGTGATGGGAATACAGAAAAGTTAGAGAAAATGATGAACTTGGTTATAGACATGTTAAGTTTTAAGTGTCAGCAGGATATTCAAATGGAGAGATCTTGCAGACAGCCAAAATTGAGATATTGAAGAGCATGTAAGGATTCATTTTCCTTTTCCAGCTTTCTATGTTTCACTTTTATTTTTAAAAGTTTCTTCCCCTTGGTTATTTGGCCAAGAGGTTCTTTTCCTAATGTTCCATATAACTTTTTATTATTTCATATTGTAAATATTTGGGTATATTTTATTTTGTTTTTTTTTTTAGTAAAGTACCATTATTTTCTCATATTTCCTTGAAAACATGAAGAAGCTATTTTATTTGTTTTTCTCTTTTTTTTTTGAATTTTGAAATGCGTAATTTGAAACTGCTAATGACAAAATGTATTACGTCCACAGATGCCAAAAAAAGCAAAAGCAAAAAAAAAAAAAAAAAAAACAGTTCAGCAAAGTTCCGAAGTCTTCGCTTATTTGTCAAGAACTTTCCCATATTTCTTTTTGTTTTAATACTGTTTCTCCTTGCTAGATTTATTTATGTAAATGTTTGATTATATGCTGTTATTTCAAAAGTGCTATGAAAGCCCTGCAACATTTAGGAGGGTCCTGTCAAATAAAGGGTGTGTACTCACATCCTTCTGCAACTTCATCAATTTAAATTGTCTATAATTTCTGTTGCAGTTCCAATACCTCCACAGCTCACAATAGTTTAAGCTGACCTCTACACAAAAGTGTGAATGAAGAAGCTGAGGTAGAAGATATATTAACCTAGAGATGAAAGTTGGGACAATTATAAGCATTAAAAAAATTCAATATTATAATATCTATGTACAAATAAAATCTTTAGTTCAGCAAAAATCTAGCTTTCTAATATTATATATCATTCAGACTTCATATCAGAAGCTATTTTTTAATATCCACAACCTTCTACATAAACAACCACTAGATGTTAGACAATGTGTACCATGACTCTACTGCAATCCCAGAAGAATTGATAGCTTGAGCATTTCACTGAATGTTTTTCCATGATATATCCATGATCTGACTTTGACAAAAAAATTCAAATAATGACATTTAACTATACATAGTGATAGAACAGTGGTATAGATCACACAGGTGTGTGTGCATTCGCCAAACTAAACAAACTGAACAAGTAAAATCTGTGCATTTTATACTATGTATTCTATACTTCCATAAAAATATGAAGCATATTTTAAAACATTTTTATGACTTTTTGTCCCATCAAAAATTTGCAGCATAATATTTTGTTGGTAGGTGTGTTTTTTCTCAGGCCTTTAAAATATTTTTATGGTGGATATCTGTTATTGAAAAGTTTGACCCAGTAAATTCTGTTATTAGTGTGTTATTAAAATGATTACACTAAAAAGTGCTGTATAACATTTATTAATAAATAGCACAACAATAAGCCATGTCATAACATAGTGTTCACAGAATTAAAAAAGAAAACTACTAAAGTCTCATAATTACTTATTAAGCTAATTTTGTAAGGAATATATTCAGGTAATATTTTTCTACTTGAATTATTAATATTTATCTAGCTGCTGCAGAATGTCTTTGAATATAGTTGAAAATTTAGAACTCAATTAAACAATATTCAGAAAGCATGAATATGGCAGCTCATTATATTTATTTAACTTACAGTGTTAATACTACTTAAAATCAACTGTAATTTTTGTATAATGATAAAATGATGCAAACTTTAATAAGATACCAAAAAATAGTTTGGTCCTAAAGTTTAAAAGTATATTTGTTTAATATATTTATTAAGCATTTACTAAATGGCAGACAATATTTTAAACACTGGAGATGTGGTAGTTAACCAAAACAAAAAGGAAAAACAAACAAAAAAACCCACACTGATCATAAACATTGCATTCTACTGGGCGAGAAATGAAGATAGAAATGAGAAAATAAAAATACCAGGTTAAAACAGTAATGCAGACTACGAAGTGGGAAAATTACATTAAGAAGAAATGAGATAATGATGGAAAGCACTACTCCAAATAGGGTGGTCAGGAAAGCTGTTTCTGAGGCAGTATTATCTGAGTGAAGGTCTGGGAGGTACGAGAACAAGGCCCTATAGATTTAGCAAAGGTAGTTCCAAAAGAGGGAATGTGAGAGAGTATAGCACCACTATCTTTTCCGTGCAGTTTAAACTCCAAGCTCTAGCAAGGTATTATATGAAAAAAGGCTTTTGACACCAATTTATTTCTTGATATGCTAAGTTTTAAAATATAATCCATGTAGCAAGTTGGTTCTGCATATATCTAGAATTGTACTACTTTCCCCAGAACCACAGCTACCATCACTGTTCAGATAACACTTTGGCACCTACATTAATGCAACAGTCAGAAAACTAGTATCCCTTTCCCCCTTATTTTCAACACAGGGACTCTGGTAATCCATTTAAAAACTAAGTCAAATCATACGCTTCCTCTGTTCAAACTCTGCTATGGCTCCCACTATTATTCACAGTAAAAGGCAAAGTCCTGGCAATGGTCTTCACGGATCCATGTGGTCTGGCCTACTACCTTTCTCTCCAGTCCTGCAACAAGGCCTTTCTTATTCTTTCATGAAAATATCAGTCTTGTTCCTAGAGCCTTTGCACTAGCTGTCCTCCTGGCTTGGAATGCTTTTCCCTAAGTTATCTGATTAATCTCTTTTGATCTGGGACCAAATGTCATCTTCTCTTTCTATACCCACTAAGTATTCCCATCTCTATTATGAAGCTCAATTTTATCTCCCAAATTTTATCACCATCTATTATGTTATGCATATATATATTATGTATAGTTTGTGTTTGTTTTATGTCCCCCTACTTCAAATTTAATTTGTATTATTTTTTGATTTGTTGACTAAGTTATTACAAGTGCCTAGTATAATGACAAGCACACAGTAGGTCTTTAATACAGAGATCTTGATTGCATAAAATGATTGTATAAAGGAAATGAAAGCAAAGATTATTTGCATTGGCGTCCACATTTTTCATATCGATGTAACATCAGCACTATACCGTCTTAAGTTGATTCAGTACTACATGTTGATATTTTTTATTTAGGATCATTTTGGAGAAAATTGAAGATGGTTAAAAATTAATCAGTATTGTAAATAATTATTATAACTTTCTTAAATATCTTGCAAAATAGAAGATAACTACAGTCCACAGCAACTATATCTTTTGGTTCTAATTTGGATGATATTATACCATGTGTAGCTGTATTTCCTAACTTTGAATCCTAGGCTTCTGTCGCTGAGGCACAAGAGAATATGATCTTAAACTGTCCCTTAGGGTACACCCCATAGACAACAAATGCCACATGTGGAGGACATCTTCAGGTGTGGTGAACAGTCTGGATACGCCTGTAGAAAACAATGTCACAAATGATTAACCGAGAAACAATATCATGAAACTGTCCTCAAAATGGTTAACATTAGATATGACAGAAACAGAGAATTTGGCTAAATAGATAAATAAGTTTATAGTCTTTCATCACCTCATTGGACACCAATAGAAACTCCAAGCAGAAACTATGTGCCTTTCTACTAATAGGTCCATCTGTGACTATATAGGGCATGTACACTGGGCAGTGAAGAATAGAGAAGAGTCACTTTGTTCCTCTGTCCACATACCCTGCAGAGCTTTCTTTGTCCATAGTTTTTAAAACTTTCTCTTACACTCCTGGCTATTGCTTTCCCCCGAGGGACTAAAGCACATGAGAACATAAAATGTTGTAGTTGTTTGAAATAACTTTTATTTTTTCAGGAAAGAGTAAGCCAATAATTTAGTAAGAAGAGGGTAGATGGTCACAATATTTATGGAAAAGGGATATTCCATCTAGTATCTATAATGTTACATAAGAAGATTTTTAAAATGTGTGGTCTTCTTTGAGTTATGAGTAAAAAAATACATTAAAAAGCATCAATAAAATGGTCCCAATAAATATCCATTCACATAATTTAAATGGTTCATAAATGGACCCAATAAATTGATATCTATTATTAATTTATGTGAATGTTTGTCTAACATTGTACAATGATTGCCCACACTTGAAATGGTATTTGCAGGTCCAGGGGAAAATTCTCTGTCAAATTTAAGTATTTCTTATTTCAGCATCTTATTTTACTCTCTTTTGTAGCCTTCAAGGTAGATGTTGTAACGCTTCCAGAACCTGAAATATCAGTATCTACACATGTGAGATACCAAGATCTCTAAAAACTAGTTTTATTTCAGTTAAAAAAAATTCGAAAATAGATGATATCTCAAAAGGGGGCAATTTTAAGATATACTTAACTTTTTTTAAGAGCATTTTTCTCCCTCAGAGCTACTCAGAATTATACAATGGACTCAGAACATGAAAATTTATTTACTTTTGTGGTGAAACCAGTGGTTGTCGTTTGAATGTCTGCAGTTCCTTTCTTCTGCAGAACCAAGTTACTTCTGTTAGTTACTTTTTCAGCTAGGTTGCAAATGCATGCAGTGACACCCAAAAACTGAGAGCAATCTGAAATGATCATAGGTGGAAAAGAGAGCTTTAATAAGCAGTAGCTGGGTAAAAGCACTTGACTTAAAAACATAGTTTCACCAACCTCCCTGTGCAATCATTTCTCCCAGTATTGATTTATGCTTTTAAACTTAGAGTTAATGAATTAAGATGTTGAAATGTAGATTCCATAATTATTATAATGACAATAAAGCCTTTCTATTTTTTTCATGTTTAGGTAAGTGATTAACACTTCAGAGTTGAACCAATGACCTTTATAATCATTTATCTTTAGCACCTTCCACCCTATTGGATCACATGGTTTACCCCATATAAACTGTCTTTAATAATATACGAAATATATATATGTTTGAGAATAAATTAGCATACCAAATTTCTTTCTGATTGAATTACAAATGGTTCATAAAAAATATAAATATTTACCAAGTTTCTATTCATGTCAAGTGTTAGGAAGGCAATTACTTAAATGACACAATACCATC
This sequence comes from Varecia variegata, assembly GCA_028533085.1. Lineage (NCBI taxonomy): Eukaryota > Metazoa > Chordata > Mammalia > Primates > Lemuridae > Varecia > Varecia variegata. Next base: position 91,397,072 of record CM052437.1, on the reverse strand, counting down.
CTCCAAGTACCTATAATTAAAAAAAAGAAGATAAATTAGTAAAACATAATATAATGGCATGAGGGTAGCATATGTGTCATATCATATGGGTTATTATACTAAAAATATACAGTAAGCCATTCAATTTCACAAGTCAATTCCTTTTTCCTTCTCAAGATGTTTTTCAATGCTTATGTAATATGTCACTGGTTCCTAGAAATTTCACCCTAAAAGCTTCCTTAAATATGAATGACATGGCAGAATGACAAAGGGATTAATATAAGAAAAATATTTAAATGTTTGAAGTAGAAAATATTGAGATAAAATAAATATGTCTACTCATAAAAGAGTGGCAATGTAAGAGCTGATATATATTTTTTTTCTCTCAAGCAGAGATTGACCTGAACGGTATAGATTGTCCTCAAGTTTGATTTGGTGAGCATAAAATATTTCGAATGTCTGATGTTTTAAAGTTTCTGGTTGTGAATTATTGTGATCTCATGTTTCTTGATGTATTTTGTTTTTATTAAATTACATAAGTGAGGACTATTATAATTTTCCCTCTACTCTCAACTAAAACAAAGTCAAATGAAAGATTATGTGTGTACATTTGATTTAATTACACATTATTGATTGACGTAATTTTCTTATGTGTTTAAATAAATACTAAACCACCACTAACACATGGAACTAAGAGCAACCAAATAGTAAACCATCTTTGCAATTAGGAGAACTACATTATGATTATAAAGTGATATAAAAATGAAGGTGGGTACACTTTAAAAATGATAGTACACAGAAGAGAAAAATATTCATCATGGAATGAATTTATTTTTTGTATTTTTTTTGTATTCCCATATGATAAAATTCATCCTTTTAAAGGGTACAATTCAGTGGTTTTTACTATGTTTACAAGGTGTGCAATCATAATCACTATGAGAATATTTCCATCACCCCAAAAGAAATCCTATGCCCTATATCACTCACTCCTCATCTTCCCTCACCACAGACATTGGAAAGCATTAATATATTTTATGTTTATATAAATTCATCTATTATGAACAATTCATATAAATGGAATTATGCATATGTGACAGGTAACTTTACTATTCATAATGTTTTCAGTTTCATCTATGATGCAGAATATCAGCACTTTATTCTTTTTTATGGCTGATAATAGTCTCCTATATCAATAAACCATATTTTATTCATTAATCTGTTAATAAACATTTGGGTGTTTCAAATTTTTGGTTATTATAAATAATGCTGCTATGAACATTCATAACAAGTTTTTGTGTGAACACATGTTTTCATTTCTCTTGGGTATAAACCTATGTTTGGTATTTCTGGGACATATGGTAAACTCTATGTTTAATATTTTGAGCTACTGCCAAATTGTTTTCCAAAGTGATTGAATGTTTTTACATTCCTATCAGCAATGTATGAGGTTTACAATTTCTTCACATCCTCATCAACATTTTCTGATTGTCCATCTTTGTGATTATAGCCATCCTAGGGTGCATGAAGTGCTATGCTGTGGTTTTGATATGCATTTCTCTAATGAATGATGCTGAGCGTCTTTTCTTGTGTTACTTGGACATTTATATTTTCCTGGGAGAATTGCCTATTCAAATATTTTGCCCATTTTAGTTGGGTTATTTGTCTTTTTATTATAGAATTGCAAATAATCTCTATATATCCTGGATACTAGACCCTTTTAAGAATATGATTCATATACTTTTTCTCATTCTGTGAGTTATTTGTCTTTTCTTGAGTGTGTCCTTTGTAGCAATAAATCTTTCAATTTTGAAGAATTTCAATTTATTTGTGGGGGTGGGTTGTGCTTTAAGTGTCATATAAAAAAAAAAAAACTATTGCCTAATCTAAGGTTACAAATATGTATTACTCTATTTTCTCTTATTTTTTTGTTTTAGCTCTTACACTTAGTAATATAATTCATTTTTAGTTAATTTTTGTACATGATGTGAGATAGGGGTCTAAATTCATTATTTCACTTGGGAATAATAGCTCATTTTCCCAGCATCACTTGTTAAAAACATTCTTTCCCTGTTGTTGAAAATATGCTGCCCCTAAATGTAAGGGTTGGTTTCCGGATTCTCAGTTCTATTTCATTGACCTATCTGTCTATCCTTATTCCAGCACTACACTGTATTAAATCTGCAGATCAATTTTTGGAGTATTGCCACCTCAACAATGTATTTTTCAGTCATGAACATAGTATGTCTTTCATTTATTTGGCTGTTCTTCAATTTCTGTCAATAATGTTTTTTTAGTTTTAATTATACAAATAGTTACTTCTTTTGCTTAATTTATTCCTGAGTATTCTATTCGTTTTGATGATATGGCAAATGAAATTATTTTCTTTTTTTTCCTTCTTTAAAAAAAGTTATTTTTATGTGGTAAGAACACTTAACATGAGATTTATTCTCTTAGCAAATTTTTAAGTACATTATTGTCGCCTATAGGTACAATATTGTGCCGCAGATTTTTCGAGCTTACACATCTTGCTTAACTGAAACTTTATGCCCATTGGTTAGTAACTTTTCCTTTGCCCCTCCCCTTAGCTCCTGGCAACCACCATTCCAGTCTTTGATTCTATGATTTAAGTATTTGGTACACCTCTTATAAATGCAATCATGCAATATTTGTCCTTCTGTGGCTGGCTTATTTCATGTAGCATAATGTCTGCAAGGTTCATCCTTGTTGCTGCACACATTGCAGAATTTCCTTTTTCTTAAGGTTGAATAATCTTTCATTGTATGTGTCTACCACATTTTCTTTCTTTCTTTTTTTCTGTTAAAATTTATTTATTTATTTTTATTTTTTTTATTTCAGCATATTACGGGGGCACAAATGTTTAGGTTACGTATATTGCCTTTGCCCCACTTGGATGAGAGCTTCAAGCATGTCCATCCCCCAGATGGTGCACATCACACCCATTAGGTGTGTATACCCATCCGCTCCTCCCCCCTCCCATCTGCCTGACACCTGATGAATGTTATTACTATGCATGCACTTAAGTGTTGATCAGTTAATACCAATTTGATGGTGAGTACATGTGGTGCTTGTTTTTCCATTCTTGTGATACTTTAATTAGTAGAATGGGCTCCAGCTCTATCCAGGATAATACAAGAGATGCTATATCACCACTATTTTTTGTGACTGGGTAGAACTCCATGGTATACATATACCACATTTTATTAATCCACTCATGTATTGATGGGCACTTGGGTTGTTTCTACATCTTTGCAATTGTGAATTGTGCTGCTATAAACATTCTACTGCAGATGTCTTTTTTATAGAATGTCTTTTTTTCCTTTGGGTAAATACCTAGTAGTGGATTGCTGGATCTATTGGTAAGTCTACTTTTACTTCTTCAACATACTTACTTACTTTCCATAGAGGTTGTACTAGTTTGCATTCCTACCAACAGTGTATAAGTGTTCTTTTCTCTCCGCATCCACTCCAGCATCTGTTGTTTTGGGACTTTTTGATAAAATCCTGTTCAGGATAAAATCATTTTCCTGATGGCTGCTGTTATTGTGAAGTTTATCTGCATAACAAGACCACCTTGCCAGTCAGGCTTCCTTTCTCCCTCCCATACCCTCTCCACAAAAAAGAAAAAGAAAGAGAAAAAGAGAGAAAAAGAGAGAGAAAAAGAAAAGAAAGAAAGAGAGAGAGAGAGAAAAAGAAAAGAAAGAAAGAAAGAGAGAAAGAAAAGAAAGAAAAAGAGAGAGAGAGAGGGAGGGAAGGAGGGAGGGAGAAACGAAGGAAGGGAGAGAAAAGAAAAGCAAATCCCTTTTAATCATTTTCTAAACTCTTTCATTTCTTAAAATAGGGCCCCTGTAACCAATTGGGGAGAGTTTGGCAGCGTTTGTGTGAATTAGTTCTCAGGCTCATTTCTCACTTTTGATGTAATGATTTTGGGGGATCCTGACATTTTTATTTTTCCTTTACATATGCTATTATGGAAGAAAGTATAGAATATACATTGTTTTCATGGTACTTGAAACATCATCTTTAATAATATGGCATAATTATTAGCTATAATTTGTACAATGGTTTCATAAAGGTCATGTTAAGATATTTATGTATGACTCACACTTAAATTATGACCTCTTATTTTAGTAACAGTCAGTGCCCTTTTTGAGTTTTAAGCCTAGATACTGCTGAATAACGTAACAGCCTTACCAGGTTTATTGCCCGCTGCTCAAGAGGAAGCCAATATACTGAGATAGCAGGGGTTACAGAAAGAGTTTATTTAATATTGCATGTGCCAGGCAAGGAGACCAGAGGAAGTTCTCAAATTTGTCTCCCTGACAATTTGGAAGAAAGGGTTTTTAAAGATAGTTTGGCAAGCAAAGGGCTAGACAATTAGGTCTGCTAATTGGCTGGGTTTAGGGTGGAAACATAGGGGTGAAGAAATTGTCTTCTTTGCTGAGTAAATTCCTGGGTTGGGGTTGGGAGACCAGGTGAGTCAATTCCTTGGTATGGGCCATTGGTGTAGATGTCTCAGCCATTCCGCCACAACGCAGGGTCTGGAAGATGTGTCAAAAACTAGCCTTAGGTTTCACAAGGCTGGTGTTATCTATGGGAGCAATGAAGAAAGCTAAGAATCTTTATGACCATCAGTATATGACTCCTGAGTAGTATGCAATTATAGGAAAGCAAACTAAGGAAGATGGCTGGTTATATATACATTTCCCTTACCTTGTGTTCCTTTATTAATTTTATAAATCAAATGGCAATAGCTAAAAGAAAAAGGTAAGAAACTTTGCAGTTGCTGCAAGCCATGTTCTTTCCCTTTAACCGTGATTTTCCTACTATAATGTTCTTAGGAACATCTTTATTTTTTCACTTGTTTTTAAAAATATTGCTATATTTTCCCATTTTAATGAGTAAAAAAGTAAAACACTTTTTCGCAGATGCTGTGTTTTTAAACATTTAATTAAAATTTTCATTAAAACATTTAAAATCTGCAATATCTCTTTTCTGAAATTATAAACTATTTTAGCCTTTTAAAATTGAATCTTCGACATAAATTATGGTGGAGATAAATGAAGTCTTTTTTGAATGTTAATTTCAAAATCCATGAATACCAAAATTGTATTTTGAATGGATATGCTTGCTATTTGACTAACTAGCTTATATAATATATAATGACTTCTCAGATGTTGGTTGATATGATAGAATAATGTTCAATAGTATATCAATTCATGGTATGATAAAAAAGGAAGCCCCCTATTATACTTACAAAAGCTTGAGAGGACAGCTGATCCTGTAACAAACTTTGGACATTCTAGGTTCCCATATTAACTTTTCTACCACTATTATATTTTGAAGAGTTATTTTTATAGGTTTTTATAAAGAATTTAGTGCCAGCCTTTCTTTCAAACTGTGAAACTAGACATATGGCCTTAGGCAACCTTTTAATGATTTCAGATTTAAAATGAAATTTCTACATCATGATATTCATTATAACTTTTAAAACTAACATTTTCTTAATGCCATTATTCAATCACCTACCTGATGCAATTCTGCTTACCTCCAATTACTTCAAAGCTCAACTGAGATTGAAATCTACATTTTAATATATGGGCTGGCAAATCAATAAAAGGTCTAGAATAATATTTATCCTGAATAAAAACACTATTAAGGATATAAAAGAGAATAGTTTGAACAGAACATCTTTCATTATATTTACTGCTGTAATACAAGACTCACTGGACTCAAGATACCCACCAGCAAATCTTTTTTATCATTGTTTCACCAAAAACAACCTCAAGCCTTTTAGAAAATTATTTTTGTCAACATTATTGAATTGTGTGGCTGAATACACTGTAGATGAGGATAAAAGATTATAGCTTAAGCCCCTAAAGTCCTTTATAGATATGTATTGTTTAAGTCCATACTACATTCACCTTCCCCAGGTGTGCTCTGGTTGTGCTATTGTTTGATTATTTATAAATGGCTAATGAGATATTATATATACTATTTTGACTTTTCTTGTTGGCACATGTGAGAATATTTGTTTTATTGTTTCCTTGTGTAAAATTTTCAGAAAATAGTTACTATAATAGGGAACTTAGGAATTCACATTTTCAAACAAAATCAATTAAATTGAAGCTAAAGAACATCTTACCTGCCACAAGCTATGTGATCCATTGTACAACCAGCACAAAGTTGTGAGGGACATATTTTGACTCTATTTTTACCTCCAAATTAGAAATATGTAATTTTAAGAATGGAAATGGCATTCGAGATTATGTAGATTGTTATACATGTGGATAATGCATCACAGATCTGATAAATGATTTCCTGAGTCAAATAATTAAGGATATAATTGCTAAATAAGTGGAATAGGAATCCTAGTTCTGTGAACTTATACAGGCATGTCATGTCTTTTTTGTGTCTATGTCATGAAGTGAAAATAGCTATAATAACTATACTGTCATATTCAGTATTTTTAGACTTTATATAAAAATAGGTATATGGGGAATATAGCTATATGAATGGATAGATACTATTGATGAATACATATGTATCTCTATGTATACACATAAAATACTATGGAGAAAGTGCTCAGGAAATGAAATGTTCTAATAAACCCAAATTATGAGATTCAGCTTAACCAATACCTTTGGAAAATTTGATTTTCTCTCTACTTACCCCAACCAAGACTTATTGAAAACTGCATTTTTACTGTTATTTTGATGTTTAAATTTCAATATGTATTGTTTGTTACTGGATATGTCTTCTAAATTAATTTTAATTAACTTAAATGTCTTTGTTTATGAAGTCATTACCACATATAATAAAATATTATACTAAAACAATAAATATGTACATGAATCAAAAATGTCAAAGGTTAATTGTTTAATTATTTCATTGTTTTATAATGTCTGACTTAATGTTACCTACTGTATGTCTGCATATATATATATGCATATATATATTATCATAACATGTCACATAATGATGTTTCAGTCAATGATGAGCCACATATACAACAGTGGCCCCGTAAAATTATAATGGAGCTGCACTGTGCAGGTGTACCATTTTTTATTATTTAAAATTAATTTTTATTTATAATTGACACATAATAATTATACAAATGAATATGCATATATACATTGTATAATGATCAATCAGGGCAATTACCATACCCATTACTTTAAACATTTATCATTTCTTCCTGGTGATAACATTCAAAATCTTCTCTTCTAGCTATCTTTTTTTTTTCACCCACTCGTGGTTTTATTGTTTTTACAATGAGTTCCCATCAAATGCCTAGCTATCTTGAAATAAACACTACACTGTTATTTTTTAGTCATCCTACTGTGTAATAGAAGACCAAATTTTATTCTTCCCATTTAACTGTAACTTTGTATGTTCTGACCAACCTCTCCTGGTGGTCCTCCCTTTTACCCTCCTCAGCCTCAGGTAACTGCCTTTTTTTTTTTTGAGACAGAGTCTCACTCTGTTGCCCGGGCTAGAGTGCCGTGGCGTCAGCCTAGCTCACAGCAACCTCAAACTCCTGAGCTCAAGCGATCCTCCTGCCTCAGCCTCCTGAGTAGCTGGGACTACAGGCATGTGCCACCATGCCTGGCTAATTTTTTCTATATATTTTTAGCTGTCCAGATCATTTCTTTCTATTTTTAGTAGAGACGGGGTCTCGCTCTTGCTCAGGCTGGTCTTGAACTCCTGAGCTCAAACAATCCGCCCGCCTCGGCCTTCCAGAGTGCTAGGATTACAGGCGAGGTAACTACATTTTATTATACTTTCTATACTTCTATGAAATGAACTTTTGTAGATTCCACATATGAATGAGATCATGCGGTGATTGCCTTTCTATGCCTGACTTATTTCACTTAATATAACATTGTCCAGGTTCATCCATATTGACACAAATGGAAGGATTCCCCTTTGTTTCTTTTTTTCTTTTCTTTTTTTTTTTTTGTTGAGTAGTATTTTTTATATATACCCACATATATGTACACACACTCCATATTTTCTTTATTCATTTATTTGTAAATTGGCACGTAGGTTGATTCCATATTTTGGTTATTGTGAATTTGTGAATAGCATTGAAATAAGCTATTCACATGGGAGAGCCACTATCTCCAGGCATACTAATTTAATTTCCTAGGGATATATAGCCAGTAATGGGATTCCTGGATCATATGGTAATTCTATTGTTAATTTTTTGAGAATTTCCATACTGTTTTCCATAATGGCTGCACTAATTCACATTCCCACCCACGGTGCATAAGAATTCCCATTTCTTTACATGCCAGCCAGCATTTGTTATTTGTTTTTTATAATAGTCAGTCATTCTGACTCAGGTGAGGTGATATCTCATTGTGGTTTTGATTTCAACTTCCCTGATGATTACTGCCTTGGTCCATTTTCTATTCCTCATAATTGAATACCTGAATATTGGCAACATATAAAGAAAAGAAAATTTATTTCTTCCAGTTATGGAGGCTGAGAAGTCCAACGCGAAGGAGCTACATCTAGTGAGGGGCTTCTTCCTAGTGACGACACTGCAGAGTCCTGAGGCAGCACAGGACATCACAGGACAAGGAGGGTTAGTGTGTTAGCTCAGGTATCTCTTCTTCTTTTTATAAAGACACCAGTCCTACTCCCTTGATAATCCATTTATCCATTATTCATGAATAGATTAATCCATTAATGAAGGCAGAGCCCCCATGAAAAAATTACCTCTTAAAGGCCTCACCTATCAATACTGCCACATTAGGGATTAAATTTTTACATAAATTTTGGAGAGGAAAAATATTCAAACTATAGCAATTAGCCATTTTTTTTTTATTTCAGAATGTTATGGGATACAAATGTTTAGGTTACATATATTGCCTTTGCTCCACCCAAGTCAGAGCTACAAGTGTGTCCATCCCCCAGAAGGTGCGCACCACACCCAATAGGTGTGTATATGTCCATCCTCCCTCTCCCCTCCCACCTGCTCTATATCCAATGAGTGTTATTACTATATGTGCACTTAAGGGTTAATCAGTTATAGCAATTTGATGGTGAGTACATGTCGTGCTTGTTTTTCCATTCTTGGGATACTTCACTTAGTAGAATGGGTTCCAGCTCTATCCAGGATAATACGAGAGGTGCTATTCGTTTTCTATCTTTTATAACATGTATTTACTGTACCTTCTCTATGTTTAGATATGTTTAGATACACAAGTACTTACCAATGTGTTACAGTTGCCTAAAATATTCAGTACCGCAACATGTTGTAGAGGTTTGTAGCCTAAGAGTAATAGGCTATACCACATAGCCTAAGTGTGTAGTAGGCTACCCCATCTAGATTTGTGTATGTATACTCTATGATGTTGACACAAGGAGGAAAGCACCTAACAATTCATCCTCAAAATATATCCTCATTGATAAGGAATACACGACTATATATAATAGCTCCAATTACCATATTTAATGGACTTGCAAAAAATAGAAACCCAAAGGATAAAATATTTTGATATATTTCAGCCAATTTTATTTAATTTACAAGGGTATGGATATCAGTTGATACCAAAAAGAGTCCAAAAAAGTCAATATTTTAAAGTATATTTATGTCAATGAAAGTCTGATCCTGAACTCAGTCTTATGGATTAGTAAGAAAGTCAGTAACTGTCACTATTGAATCTGAATCCATTCCATCAGATTCGACCAAGTCCCAAGCTGTCATGCGCTGCAGAAAGCTCCTCCAGTTATACTTGTCCATCACCATGGTGCCTTCCCTTTCAGTAGCTCTGCTGCTTTTCTGTACTAATTATGAATAAACTTATTTAATATTTGGAGCTCCTAGGTCTTGAATCCAGCCTTTGCTAATACATCACAGCCATCTCTTCTAAGATTCTGCCATGCTTCACCCTGGATAGCCCCAAGGAGCAACAAGGAAATATGGTCAGTGTCTTTGTCTGGTTGGCTGCCACAACAAAGTGCCACAGACCGACTGGGTGGCTTAAACAACAAAATATATTTCCCCACAGTTCTAAAGGATGAAAGTGTGAGATCAGGATAGTATGATTGGGTTACGATTAGAGCTCTCTTCTATGCTTGCAGAAGTCTCTCTTCTTGCTATGTCTTTACATGGAGAGAGAGAGAGAGAGGGAAACAGATCACTCTATGTTGGCTCTCTGCTGTCTATTTTTCAAGGGTATTAATTCCATCATGAGGACCCCATTCTCCTGATATCATCCAAGCCCTAATTACCTACCAAGGGCTCCATCTCCAAATACCATCACATTAGGGGTTATGGCTTCAACATATGAATTTTTTTGGGGGGGATACAATTCAGTCCATGGTTCTCTTCCATGTTATCTACACATCTCTTCCCCCATCACACACATGACTTGCAGCCTCTTCCAAAAATATCTAATTTTTGATTCTTGTTTTAAAAGACATCTTACAGACAGAAATCTGTTTTCTTCAGACATCTGCTACAGGATACCCTTGCAAAAAAAAAAAATCAAGTAAAATTAAAATCAGAATAGTTTAAATTCTCTAGTATCATCCTGAAAGGAATAGGAGTAAGATGGAGTGGACTATCTTGCCAAAAATTGTTAAGGGGGCTCTCTTTTTCATTTTGAATTTTATTTAAAATGAGTAATTCAGGCTTAGGAAAAAAGTTAATCATGAAATCCTTTATTTCTACCACCAGAATTGTTTATTCTTTATTTTATACAAAGTGAATTCATTTCTGAACAATAAATTTTGTTGCTCCATGTCACTTTCTTTTTAAATCAAAACCTTTTCCACTCATTAATCTCCTTATTTATTGTTCTGAGGGCCATAATTTTAAGTCAATCAGTGAATTTAAGTGAGTCAAAGACACTTCAAGAAAATTAACTTAGTTTCACCTTCAACCAAGTAAGTACCTTTCTTATTGAACAGAAAACATAGTATAAACTCTTTTGAATAATCTAGATATAATTGTGCACATATTGAGGAACTAGACTTTTTCAAAGACCCTTAAAATATTTTTTTTTAATTTAACACAAAATGATGGAAGTGTTCTCAATATTAACAATTCTTTTCATATGAAAAATACTACTAGTAAAATTGGATTACCAAGGTTTACATAAATCTGGCAATAGTGTCAGAAAGCCAGATTCTAAAACCATGGAAAGAAATTCCTTCTGCTGTGAAGGAAAAAATATTTCCTTTTGAAAAAAAGAATTTAGTTCCTAGATTTCTAGCTTGTCTGCCACATCTTGAATATCAAGAGCAGGTATAATAATGATGAAAACCGTAAAGTGCAGCCTTGAAATTGCTGAATTAACTGACACCAGTCTGAAAGTATATATCTGGTGATTTAATATTTATTAGAGAGAAGCATAAGTTCAGAAGCAATTTTGCATGGCTGTCATTGTCTTCATCAGTATGGGCTGCTATAACAAAAATACCATAGACTGAGTGGCTTAAACAGTAAACATTTATTTCTTACAGTTCTGGGGGCTGGAAATTCAAGATAGGGGAACCAGTGTAGTGAATTTCTTCGCAAAAGTCGTTTTCTAAGTTTATAGATGACTGTTTTTCCATCACATCTGCATATAGTAGAGAGCACAGAAAATAAACAAGCTTTGCTGTCTCTTATAAAGTCACTAATCCCACTGATGAGGCTCCACCCTCATGGCCTAATTACTTACCACACACTAATACCATCACATTGAGAGGCAGGATATCAGCATATGAATTTTGAAGGGAAACAAACATTCAGTTCATAATATCCTTCATAATTCTTAGAAAAGTAATATAGGGTGATGCTCTAATAGAATAACTGCAGTTTTAATTTGCAGTAGTAGTCAGCATTTTCTACTGCAAGTTATAAAGAGTATCATGTGATAGGATGTATAGTATATGGAAATACTTACAAAAGTATAAACGTTATTAATTGGCACGTACTATTGATTCCAAATCTTCAGTGATTGCTAATATTAGCACATTAGCCTCGTAAACTATAAATTCACAGCTTTACCTAATTGCCTTCTAATTGCAGTTTTCTTTCTGGTTTAAGCCTCAACAGAACGGGCAATAGTTCTATTTTGCTATTGTCCTTTCTTATAGATAATTTTATACTATAAAACAGCCCCTGAGTCATTTCTTGCTGTATACAGTGCTTTATTGTACAATTAGCTACTAGTGTTCTCATTCAGTTTGATCATCTGATCTAATTGTGAAACTAATAGTGTATGCTTGTACTAGATTATGCTCGTTTAATAGACGTCTAGAATAACTGGGGTGCAATTTCAGTATGAATCCTACAAGATAGTTGTAGTGTAAAAGAAGACATTTTAAACACTATAGAACAAATTTTTGTAAAGTGTCAAGTCAAAAAATATGACAATGTGATTATTATAATTTTAAGAAGGGAAATCTGTGGACCCCTTCACACCACAGTTGGACAGACTTTTCTGTCACGTGTGTCCCAGTTACTGCAGCCATCCAGTTCCAACCTTTCCCCATCCTGGACTTCAGTCCATGTTTCTGCACCAATTCCTTCACCTCTCAAATATTTTCCCACTTTTCACTCCTTTCAGGGACTGACTTAGCAAATCCTTCTTATTCCCATCTACCGATCTACCTTGCCTACATCTGTGCTATTGATACCTTTTTTCCAACAGCTTAAAGGGAAGAAAGTTTTCTCTTCTGTGAAAAACCAACCTCTCACAAATGCCTACCCCATTTTGCATTCTCAAGGATTTCTTTTTTTTTCTTTTTTTTTTTTGAGATATTCTCTCTCATTCCTACAATAAGCTTGTCATGTCTGCAATATTTTGTCCAGGGAGCCTAGAAATACATCTTAATCCCTACATTTTAAAAAGGAAATCCAAATAAAACAAAAACCCGTTTCATCCCCACATTGCTCCATGATGGCTACTCAACTTTATTCATTCCCTTCAGATCTAAACTTTTTCAAAGACAGACCTACACATGCCTTTTCCATTTCCTGTACTGCCCATTCATACTGCAGCCTTCATGTAATCTTGCTGACGTTTCCACCATTACATCAAGACTATTCTCAAGGCAACCAGTCACCACTGTTTGTTTGTATCCATTAACAAATCTAAGTATTTCAGCAGCCCGTCACTGAGGTAAAAACTCCCTCCTTCTTTTT
>CM052437.1:91363014-91383425 GCA_028533085.1 Varecia variegata | reverse complement strand
TTACTTGAAACACTAACATGGCTGTCTAATACCTGTATTGAAAGATCCAAATTTATTAGTGGAGCTTACAGTGCCTTTTGAGATCTGATTCATACCTATTTCTCCAGCTTTCATTCTTACTACATCTTAAATTGACACAATATGGAACCACTTGGTGTTTATCAAGTTAATCTGGGGCTTTGTTTCCTCTGTAAAGTCAATTTTAATTCCATTTAATTTTATGATATTCATAATTTTAAAAAAAATCCCTTCAGATTTCTTTTTCTCAACCTCTAGATCCTTTATGAAATACAAAATTAACATAAGCATAAAGCATTCAGTGTTTGCAATACTGGGCTTTCCATATCACTACAAGATATTAAGAGCGATACCTTTGCCATGTATCTCGGTATTGCCAAATTCTTTGCCCAGTATCTTGAAAATAGCGTCCTATTTTAACTATACAAATTACATTGTAGGAATATAAAAGATAGGTCACTTCTAATCTTAAGAACTGACAATTCTCAAAGTTGAAACTCGTGAATTCTTTTAGAATGTAGAGCTAGAAGATTTTCTCAGTTACTTATTTCTGTATACAAGAAAACCAGATTTAGTGGATTAAAGAGTAGCAATTTTATATTTCTCATGATTCCGTGGGCTGCAGTACACTCGGAGAGGCTGACTTGTCTGGAACATTTAAATAGTCCATTGACATAGCTGGTGGTTGGTGCAGACAGTCAGATGGCGCCTCCACTGGGGCTGTCAAAGGAAACACCTCTATTCCTGACTGCTTGCTTGGCCTCCGTATGTGGCTTGAGCTTCTCACAGAGTGATGACTGGGTTCTGACAGGCATGAGGTGAAAACTGGCAGTCCTTTCAAGGCTGAATTTGAAAGTCCCATCCTGTTACTTGTGACACATTCCATTATCAAGGCCAATCATAAGGCCTGCACAGATTCATGGGCAGATCAAATAATCTCCATCTGTTAGATGTCTGCCCACAGAGGCAAGGGATTGTTGGGCTCATCACTCTACAGAGAACTATAAAAAGTTATATACTATATTCTCCTTGATCTCTTTGATGTTTCCTTGTATGCTTCTTTCAATCTAGTGGGTGGGTTTTTTATGGTTTTTTTTATTTTGTTGTTGTTGTTGTTGTTTGTTTGTTTTGGTAGGCATGGGGTTAGAGTGTGGAAAGACCCAGGACGAGGAATGTTGGTAGTTTCTATCAGCCTTTACCCCTATTGTGTAGCCACGGCATCACTTCTTATCTATATGAAACATTCATATTTCCTTTTGGGAACAAAATCAGGTTGAGCTTTATATTCTCAGATGTTGTTGCAGATCTCTATCTGCGAAACAGTTTTTTTCCATTTATTCCTGTTAACCATCCTTTGCTCTCATCTGATAGCTTTAAAAATTTATGAGTGTTATTTGCCATTCTTTACAACAAGGAAGAACTTCACCAAAAGATATCAAAATGAACTTCGAAATGAACTTACACTAAAATAAACACAGTTTCAAAAGTATATTTGACACATTGTGACAAAACTAGAAATATCATGATTTTTAAAATTTGTGACTTAGTCCTTTCCAACATCTCCAGGATTTAAGTATAACAGGAAAGTATTTTTCATGTTTTGATTTTAAAAATAAAATTAATGAAATTGGAAATAACTGTACACATTTTTACTCTAGTTTAATTGACAAATGTGATAACATATCTCAAAACAAATTACTTTTCTAACTAATACTATCAAAAATACCAGGTTTCAGACGTATAACATTATTTCTCTTGGATATAGAATAATTTTTAAATAAAGTAGAAACAAATCAACTATTCAATCCACAATGTAAGGAATATGCAAAATATAAAGTTTTATATACACCAGATGTGTTGAGGGTTTTTGTTTTTTGCTTTGTTAATATTAGTCTTATTGTATGTATATATATATATATATATGTGTGTATGTGTTTATAGATATATGTCATCTTAAACTTTGAAATATGAGCATATACTGTCAAAAGTAATTTTTATGCAGATAGTAGAGATTATTATATGTCTTATATCTACTGATGCTGTAATGAGAATTATTTAGAAGTTTACTTATAAATGATGGGTGGTTTTATATGAATGCTTCATTTGTAAAAAGATAACAGCAACAATAATATTAATAGCACCTATCTCATAGGATGAATGTTAAATGGGTGAAAATACTTGAAAAAATGCCTATGAGGTATCAAGCCTTGTTTCAGTAAATAATATCAACTTTTATGCTACACAATTAACTTTTAGAAAGTCAGTAGGATACTGAAGTTAATTTAGGTAAACTCTTATTTTTATGATAAAAAAGAAAATCAGGCAACTAAATAAAATTTTTAAGGACACAATTTTTCACATGTACATATTAGTCCTGAGACTAGACCATATTCATCATCTTTCTTCTCTCTCACTCCTTCCCAATTCTTCTCACCCTAAGCCAGCACTTTGGCTGATCTACAGTTCTTTTTCAATAAGATGAACCAAGCCTTTAAGGTATCTAAGCCTCAGTTGCTCTGTCCTGTTGAGGCACAGTTTTTTATTTTAACAAGTATGATACTTAAATAAAATATGTTGAATGAATTGGTGAAGACACAGTTGCAAATTTTTCATGGTCACTAAAACTCTTTCCAGTGGAACCACCTCTTTTGAGTACTGTAGTGAGAACATTTTTGTATAAAAAAGGTACTAATGGGATTTTATTTTACGATATTCTGTTTTATATAGTCCACTCAAAAGCATGTTAGGATAATAAAATAAAATATAAAATACAGAGTTTTCCTAACTTTCTAACCTACATTAGGGACCTCTAATATATCCTGTTATTTTCAACTTTTCCTTGAGGGAAGATGTGCCAACTGTTTTGTATGCCATACATAACACAAAACTTTCTTGTTTTCCCAGAATCTATACAGTGTGTATTTCATGGGAACTAATAAATTATAGTTAAATAAATGAATTAGGAATATTTACATTTGACTTGTTATATAATATCACATCTTATTTAGCTTTTAATGCATTATATTTTTTCAGTTGCATCTTGTAGGAAATATTATCTAGTACCTTAGGGGAGAGCTCAGAGAAATACTATATGTCTTAGCAGGAGTCAAGAAAATGCCCATTCATTCCAAGTTAGATAAGGCACTTGTAAGCCTCCATTGGTAGCAGCCAACTAAGATGTTCCCATTCTCACATATAGTAGATCTCAAATAAAATAGATCTCTGTCACCAAGGAGAGTGAAAATGTTGGAAGAGGATCTTTATGTTGCCAGTCTTGATACTCATCAATAAGAGCTATGTGGGACCCTCTGAACACTGAGTGCTTCTGACTGGACCACCTACTCCCCTCTCCTTTCCAAGATCCTTTGTTCACAACTCTGTCCCTTGGTAACATGAGGTCTAGTTTCATTATGCTATTTAAATATGTTTTCCACAAGAACTTCAATTCTCCCTTTTGCCTAGGGCTCTAATTCCCACAGGACTCTGTGATTGAGTTTCTTGACCCCATACACCATCCCTTATCAACTACTAAAATGCTTACAATGAACCATCTGTAACTTAGAAACAATCATCAGAAAAATGTGTTATATACTATACTTCTTTGAAAATTTTTTTTATCATTTTGCTCTGAAATCAGGTTCTGCTTTAAGCAGAATGTTTGAAAGAAAAACTGTCAGAGTGCTATTTTTCCATACCTCTTGCTTTATCAAAAACTTGAGATGGGATGCTTTTCCTGCTCGTTCTTATTGTCTCTTCCAAATTGCACTTTTTCTCTCCGATGGAAAAAGTCATTCTGCTGTGAAATCATACTCTACCACCAACTCTTCCTTCTTGTTTTCATTATCTGCTGATCCTTGGGCCAGTTTCCCTCACGATCCAGAAAATTTAGCTCCTGCTACTGTGATACTGTTTCCCTGTTGTAAACCATGGTGATTTCCATGTCCATCTCAATTACTCTCTCATTGCCATCTCAGTTCTTTGATGTCATATCTTCCACTTGTCAGGTCCCCAACCTCATTTCAGACATTTATACTCAAGATTATATCCTAGATGTTGTCATTAGCAAAAACTACAACTCCTATATTAATTCAATGTCAAACACCATACTCTTCAGCCACCATATCCCGTTCTCTAATTTCTTCATCAAATATACTTTCAAGCTTATTGAGAACTGCAAATAAATGACTTCACTGATATCCCTCTCCCTCCATTTGGCCTCCTCCTTTCTTTGCTTACAGCGTCAATTCTATGTTCAATCATTATACACAGGCAGTTTTCCCCTATTTTAACTTTGCAGTACTTATGTCACTAACAACCCTGGACAAATCAAATCTCTACCCATGTGACATCTGCATCCACATAGAGGAATGTGGAGAGAGCTAGACACGTGACCATTGTTACAATTCTCAAGTAAAATTTATGATCACTTAAGTGACTTCCTCAATGTTGCTAGGCATGCCAATAATATTTCCCTAGTCTTTTTACTTCGCTCATTCTCCTAGGTGGCTGTTTCAGTGCTTCTTCTTTTCTATAATCTACACTTCTTTTTTATACTCATTCTCAAAATATGAACTGAGAAAAGAGAAGCAATCACAAGAGAAAATCTAAAAGCTCCTACTACCTTCCTTCACTACCCACTTACCTATACACATCTCTAAATACTTTGCCTTTTCTATGTAAAAATGAATGAATAGTCTATCCTCCTACCAAAGGGAAAACACTCCATTTCACGCTATACCTCACCTTTCTCCTCTAAGTGAAAACACAGGACTATTTCTTTAGTAATCCTACTGTACTGTTTGTGCATTATCAATGTCCTTCCTATGGAATCATTTCCAACAGCATAAAGACCGGGTATTATTCTCTACACCCCCCAAAATAAACTTTAAACCTTTTAAACTCAGTTTTCATGACAGTTTTCTCTTCTGTTTACTGTAAAACTCATTAAAAGATTTATTTATAATTAATCTCGAACATTCATCTCCTTACA
Source organism: Varecia variegata (assembly GCA_028533085.1). Taxonomy (NCBI): domain Eukaryota; kingdom Metazoa; phylum Chordata; class Mammalia; order Primates; family Lemuridae; genus Varecia; species Varecia variegata. Next base: position 91,378,417 of record CM052437.1, on the reverse strand, counting down.
TTCATTGACCCACACATTTCAGTCTTTTTTCAATTGAATTTCATTATAATTCTGTTATCAAGATCAACAGTGACCTATAATTGCTTTACCCAAAGATGAATTTTTCAGTCCTCATTTCATTTAACCTCTAATAAATCCTTGGTAAAGTTGACTGTGTTCTCATACTTGTTTTCCAGAACATATCTTTTTCTTTTTTTTCCTACTCTTTGTACTCAGTACCCTTTAATGGTTCTTTTTAAGTTTTTGCTAAAATGCCATCTATGTTTAATTCTTTACATTTTTTTATATATACACTTCTTTCTTTGGTAATTTCCATAAATATCCTCACTTTAAATAACTTCCATATGCTCATATCTGCCATAATTATTTTCCCTTACCTTTCTATTGAATCCAAATTCATATGTCCACATGACTATTCCATATTTCAGAGGGTCCTAAATTCAATATGTGCAAAATAGGACTCCTACTATGTGCCCTAAATGTGTTGCTCCCACAATATCCCAATACTGATAAATGAAAACTCAAAAAGAAAACCCTGAAGTCTCCTCTGACTAGTCTGTTTCTTTCTTTCTGTCTCTCTCTTTCTACCATACCAGACATAAAAGTTATCAATAAATCTGGTTGGCCTTAATTTCAAAATATAGCCATATCTGATCATTATTAGCCCTGCATTTGTTACTTTACTTTCCTAACCACTGTCATCTCTAGACTGGATTATTGCAATAACTTCCCAACTCATCTAATGATAACAGGGGTAAAGGTCAGAAAAAGGGCAAGGAAATGTTTTATGAGTTGCCTCTCCATAACCCCCACTCTTTTGGGAAAGTAAAATCTGCATTCCTTCCCTGAGACAGTAATCAAAGTGGCAGGAAAATGCTCTTTGCTGTTTGTTTTCAGTATCTTAAACCACAGTAGATGACTCAACAGAATTGTCCTAACAAAGATCACAAGATTATTATCACCAGAGATAAGGTCTGTGGAAACCCCAATTATAATTAAACAACAACAGCCTGAAGCCATGACATATGACACCAGTCATTAAACCCCAAGCCCAACTGCCTAAACTGCCCCCTTTAAAAAGCCCTGTGTTGTTTTTTTTTGTTGTTGTTGTTGTTTTGTTTTGTTTTTGCTTAAAGGCAGGGGGCAGTCTTTGAGACAATATGTAACAGAGTAGTCACCCCACCTCCCATAGATATAGATGGGAAATATTGAGAGTGGGGAATAGGTAACAGGGAATGGTCTGTACAAAACCAGCAAAAATATTTTCTGTCTCTTTAAAACATCCTCCAATTCTTTTTGAGAACCAAAGCATGCATCCCTGCCTCAGGCCAGAGGTTGGGAGAGGGTAAGTCTTTTGTTTATTTGTGCAACAGGAGATGGCCCAGCCCAGACTGGGTAAAGGGAGGTCCTGGGTGGAGTTCAGCGGAGATGGCATGATCAGAATCATCAACTGGACTTGAACAGTAATTGCCTGAAGCTGAGAACCCACCCTTTAAAAACTCTGTATTTCTTGAATGTTCAGGAATTTGGATTTTGAGACAAGAGGTCTACCATTTTCCTCCTTTGCCAGCAAAGTAATAAAACTTATCTTTCCTCCTCCCCAAACCATTTGTCCTCATTCTTCTGATTCAGCCTTGTGGACAAGTGCTGAATTGTGGGTAACACTTAGTCTGCTGCCCTCATCATTGTCAGCAAAGTCATAAAATTCTCTCTCAAAAGAAAAAGCCTCAAACCACTTGTCCTTCTTCTTCATTCTTACTGATACAGCCTTGGGGATAACAACCAAATTTTTCATAAAATAACTACTGATGCCTTTGCCTTCCTTCTATATACTTTCTACAGAGGAACCAGAGTGAGTCTGTTAAATGCAAAGCATATCAATTCATTCATTTGTTCAAAACACTTAAATTTATTCCCATCTCATTTGATAAAAGCCAAAGCTCTTAGAATTGTCAAAGTAAAACATGTACAAAAATTAACAGGTATGGAAAATTTTATTAGTTTATTGTAATAGAGGATTTGATTCAATTTGTGGTTGATTGAATCCATGGATGTGGAACACACAGATAGAAAGGGTCAAATATATATTAAAAAAATATATATATATATGTATGTATATATAATGTCCTCTAGTTTCCCTTTATATCTCTGACATTGAATCTTAAGACCTGTAATAGAACAATGGGCTCGTATATATCAAGTTTCCCAGAAGCAGATCCTGAGATAACAATTCACGTGCAAGTGACTTATAAAGAAAGTGCTCTCAAGAGAAAATATAAGGGTATGAAGAAACAAGACGAGGAATGGTAAAGAGCCAAGTTAGGATGCTATTTCTGAGGAAGACATAGTGAAGTTGGATCCCATATTGAGTTGTGGAGAGTAAATATAGCTCAGAGTTTATTAATTCTGGTATAAGTGGGCTAGGTTTTCACAATCCTACTCTGATAATCATTGGCTGTAGGATAAGGAACTGGAAAAATAAAAACAAACCAAACCCAAACCCAGCTAGCAGAAAAAGAAATAACAAAGCTCAGAGCAGTACTTAACAAAATAGAAACAAACAAAAAAACAATACAAAGGATAAATGAAACAAAAAGTTGGTTCTTTGAAAAGATAAAATTCATAGCTAGATTAACCAGAAATAGAAAAGATGGGACTCAAATAAGCTCAATCACAAATGAAAAAGGAGACATTACAACTGATACCATAGAAATACAAAATATCTTCCATGGCTGTAGGATAGGCAAAGGAAACGTAAAGCATTCGTGCACTTTGAGATCTCTGCACATGACACTGAAATAGCTCTAGTGGTCCCAAGGATGTCTTCTGACAATGGCATGCTGACATCCTTTAGAAGCTGAGGCATAGCCCAGAAAGCTAAAAGGGATCCAATATAATAGTTTCCTTTTGGAAATGTCTAAATGAAGAAGCTCCGTCTCTGTTTTTATTCAGAAACCTCTGTCTTCTATGGTATATACTATTTCTACACTATAGTTGCAGTATCTCTATGTCCTAGTGAGATGCTAGGAGACATTTTCATTAAGAAATCATGGTTCTTCTCCCACATATTGTTCATCTTCTAAACTGGACTTAATATTTCTAAAGATAATATTTTATATTTTCATAAATTCTGTTTGCCTCACTGTGTAAAGTGAGAAACAGGAAGATGAGTGTGCTGAGCACTGAGTAACTTGAAAATCTTTACATCTCCTAAATACAAAGAGGGGTGTCTATCAAATTTCAATTTGAGAGAGTTTACCTGCTTCACTTTCCCACCAATTTCACAGACAAGCAATTTTCCAGTTACGTCCCAAGTGGAAAAGCCAAATGCTTTTGCTCTTTTGGTAACTGGATGAAATAAGGTATCAGTGGCTATCTGTGATCATTCCCTATTTTTTTTTTTTTTTTGCTTTCCAACTATATTCAGTAAAAACCACTTACACTTCCAGCAGTGAAGTAGTTTTAAGTAATTTGATCATTTGGACTGTATCTTCTTCTAGACTTATATTAAGTGGTAGAAGTTATTTTCCCAACATTGTGCAATAGAACTACCTTCTCTTAAATAACAGTACACATTTACCTGTGTTTTCCTTTCTAAAAATAGACATTTGATGGCCTAATGTCTACTGTATCCCCACGTATATCATTTTTTTAGGTCATTAATAACTAATATCACAATTAATGAGTAAAACATGAAGAATTAGAGACTACAAATAAATCTGTAGAATAAATAAATGGAATTTTTATTTCATTAGCTATTGAGTGAAACCCTTTCATTTTAAAAACATTTCTCTAAGTTCAATAAGATTATTTAAACTCTGGCCCAGGTGGGAGGATCGTTTGAGGCCAGGAGTTTGAGACTAGCCTGGGAAACATAGTGAGACATGTTCTCTACAAAAAATTTTAAAAAATAGCCAAGTGTGGTGGTGCACACCTGGAGTCCTAGTTACTCAGGAGTCTGAGGCAGGATGATCACTTGAGCTCAAATATCTGGCAAATTGTCCATTTTTTCTGCATATAAATATATTAACAATCAAAACTAATTGCATCACATTTAAATTCAATTTTAAAGCCTGGAAGAAGTGGTAGTCAGTGCAAGGTCTGCTGAACACATTGGGTGACAGAGAGTTTTCAAGTCCAACCTCTGTAGTTTGAGTAGCATTGTTTGTGTGACATGTGGTTGAGCATTGTCTTGCAAGAGGATTGGCCTGTCTCTATTGGCAAATCTCAGCTGCTTAATAGCAAGCATCCTCATCATTGCATCCAATTGGTTTAAGAATTGGAAGACATCACTGTGATCCATTGACCAGGTTTCATGAAGCTGTAGTGGATGATACCACTGCTGGACCACCAAACAGACAACATTAGCTTTTTTTGACAAGTTTTTCATTTTGCACTGTGTTTTGGCATTTCATCTTTATCCAACCATTGTGCCAAAAACACTTGCCATTGTCAAAAAGAATCCATTTTTCATCACAAGTCACAATATGGTGTAGAAATGGTTCACCTTAATGTCATGATGCCAGGAGTTAGCTACTCTCCCAGCAAAACAGGTGCCAGGCAGGATCGTCACAAGAGATTTGGAAATAATAGAGACTGAGAAATAATAGAAACAGAGACAAAGTGCAGTTTAAAGTGATGGGGGAGTCAGGAGTCCTCCAGCATTCCCATGAGCTGTGAGGCACCGAGTGAAATCCCACATCAGTATTTGTTGTTACAGCAAATAGTTGTCCTTGATTAAAGAATTATGTGTACAGCTCATTCCTTGAGGTTTCTAGGCTTCCCAAAGGTGTCAAGGGACCCTTACCTAATTCTGTCTACAAGAATAGACAGTTACAAACTTTTTCTAAGATAAACATGTTAAGCCCTAAGTTAGAAACAAACATAGCTGAGCATACAAATTAAAGATAAAAATGTATAAAGTAGGAACACTGAGTCTGTATATTAATCTAATCTATTTCTCTAAATACAGAGACATGTGGTCAGGAGCAAAGCAGGAATAACCTTGAAGTTTGAGATAGTTCCAGCTGCATGTTATCTGCTGGGCAAGCATTTTAATCAGCTTTTCAGCCAGGGCCCCAACTCAGCTTTTGCTGTGCAAAAAAGCTCAAGGCGATGGCCTGCAGTGTCGAAGAAACGTTGCTTTGCAGACAACCTCTGACAATGTCTCCTTTGTTGGGAGCAGCTTCTAGTTTGTGAACTAACACATCCACAGATTCCTTCAAAGCAAAGCCCTGCAAAATTCCTGAAACCGTTCACGTCTCTTAGTCTATTTTCCCAACATCATGACAGCAAAGAAAGGTGAGCCTCGAGATGCTTTCTCTTCTGATGTTCATTCAATTCATCTAGTACCCATCTATCCAGCTTCTTTACCTTGCCCATTTGTTTCAAATGGTCCAATATTATTGAAATAGTAATGTCAAACCATGCTGCTAATTCACGTGTAGGTTGAGATGGATTTGCTTCCACTATAGCTTTCAACTCATTATCTACCTTGGTCTCAGGTCACCCATGTATACATGCTAATTTTCAAGATTAAAATCACCACAATGGAACTTCTCAAACCATCAATGTATGGTGTGTTCATTAGCCACATCCTTCCCAAACAATTCATTGATATTTCAAGCTGTCTACACTGCATTAGTTCCACAACAGAACTCATATGGTTTTTTTTTTGTTTCTGTCATCTATTATTTCTTTCACCAGTGTTTAGTAGTTCTCCTTATAGGTATCTTTCATCTCCTTGGTTAAGAAAATAGCTATTGCAAATGGTATTGAATCCTTGATTTGATTCTCAACTTGACTGTTATTAGTATATAGAAATGTTACTGATTCATGTACATTGATTTTGTAACCTGAAATTTTATTGAATTTATCTATCAATTCTAGGAGTCATATTTAACAGATCTAGAAAAAATAATTTTAAATTTGGTTTTGAATACACAAAGCAATCTTAAGCATAAAGAACAAACCTTGAGGCATCACATTACTTGACTTCAAATTATATTTCACAGCTATAGTAGCCAAATAGCATGCTATTTCTATACAAGTAGACCAATGGAACAGAACAGAGGACCCAGATAAAACCATCTACCTACAACCAACTGATATTTGACAAAGCAAACAACAACATACACTGGGGAAAGGAAGCTCTAGTCAATAAATGCTGCTGGAAAAACTAGGTAGCCACATGCAGAAGAAAGAAACAGGACCCCAATCTCTCACCATATACAAAAATTAATTCAAGAGGGATAAAAGACTTAAATGTAAGGCATGAAGCCATAAAAATTCTAGATGAAAATGTAGAGAAAAAACTATTCTTGACATCACCCCAAGCAATGAATGACTAAGACATTGAATAAATACATGTATTAATTGCTTACTATGAAGAGAAATTATTATGTTAATTGTTTAAATGTTTTAACTTGCCCTGTGTTATGACTAAGATTCCAAAGGCAAATATAGCAATGGCAAAAATAAATAAGTGGGACTTAATTAAATTAAAAAGCTTCTACATACCAAAGGAAATAATTAAAAAAATTTGAAAGACAACCTACAGAATGGGAGAAAATATTTGAAAACTATACATCTGATAAAAAGGACTAATGTCCAGAATCTATAAACAACTTAAATCAAATAATTCAGCACAAAAGAAAAACCACCCCATTAAAAAGTGGGCAAAGGATACGGACAAAAGTTTTTCAAAAGAAGATAGAAAAATGGTCTATCTTCACAAACATATGAAAAAATGCTCAGCATCACTAATTATCAGGGAAATGCAAATTAAAACCACAATGAGATAGCACCTTACCCCTGTCAGAATGGCCACTATTAGAAAGTCAAAAAACAATAGATGCTGGCATGGATGCAAAGAGAAAGGAATACTTATACACTGTTGATGGGGACTGCAATTAATAAAACCTCTATGGAAAACAGTATGGAGATTATTCAAAGAAATAAATGTATACTTACCATTCAATCCAGCAATCCCACTACTGGCTCTCTACCAAGGGAAAAGAGGTCATGTTATCAAAAAGACACTTGCACTTGAATATTTATTGCAGCACAATACACAACTGCAAAGAAGTGAAATCAACCAAAGTGCCCATTAATTCATGAATGAAGAAATGTCATGTATGTGTGTGTGTGTATGTGTATACATACACTCACATATACATATTATAGATTATTATTATAGGTTATTATAGATTATTTTTCAACCATTAAAGAAATGAAATAATGTCTTTTGAAGCAACTTGGGTGAAACTGGAGACTATTATCCTAAATTAAGTATCTCAGGAATGGGAAAACAAACACCACATGTACTCACTAATAATTGGGATATAAACAGTGGCTGCACATGAGTACAAAGAGGTGTAAAGGACATGGAAACCAAGAAGAGGGTGAGGTGGGAGGAAGGTGAAGGGTAAAAACCTACCTATCAGGTACAGTGAACACTATTCTGGTGGTGGGCACACTAAATGCCCCAATTTAAGCATTATACAGGTATACATGTGAAAAAATAAACATGTGTAGCTGCTTAATATTTTGAAATTAAAAAAAAAAAAGACTAAAAAAAAGAAATCTGAAGTAGAGGATGGAGGAGGGTCTGGGAAGTTGTCTCTGAGTAAAAGCACTGGAACAAACTTATACTCCAAGAAGAGAGGACAATATGTGTTACTGCTCTGAGGCCTAAAATCAACAAAAGTCTCATAATGGTTTACATTCTCCTTCATTTCCTCCTTCTTAACTTTTCTAAACAAAATTAGTCTGTAGACTGATTTTAACATGATTTATATAAGTGCCATGATTAAAATGCTATCAAGCTCCTCAACATCTGATTTTGCAGTATGTGAAATATTTGAGATCCCCATGCACCTGTGGACCCTTTTCAGGAGATCACTTCAAGAGCTTTTAAAGTGCACATGGAGATCTTGATAAAATGCAGATCCTGATTCGGTATGTCCAGGTTGGGGGTGGGGGGGACCCGAGGGTCTTTATTTCTGCCCAACTTATAGATGGTGTCAAAGCTGCTTGTCCACAGACAATGCTTTGAGCAGCAAAGCACTGGATTGCATCCCCCTACACAAAGCCATCTCTTCTTAATTCTCCCCTCTCTCTATTGGATTTTTATATTTTTCTACTTTAGTGGATGATTCCTATCAGCATAGGAGCATGCTGTTATTTCTCTTAACTTAATCAGGGTTTCACATTGCAAACACCACACAAACTGCTCTTATCTAAATCAACAGTCTCTTCAGTCCAGTAAAGTCTTTTTCTTCATCCTACTTGACCTTTCATATGTGTTTTATATTATTTAGACAATCTTTCCTCCTATAAATGCTTTTGTCACTTGGCTTTAAGTAATCTTCTGGCTTTTCTGTACTTCGTTGGCTCTTTCTAAATTTTCCTTGCTTACTTCTTTTCAGCACCTCAACCACTAAAGTCTGGAAGGCTACACCCTTCAATCTTTGGAACTCTTCTTTAGCCAAACTTACTCATTCACTTTAATTGATTTAAATGCCGTCCGTCTCCCAAATGTATATCTCCAGGCAACACTTCTCTGAACTCATGACTTGAATATCTTATAACATCCCTAACAATTCCACCTCTAACAGAGAAATCAAAAGTAACATATTAGGAAAAAATACAGTGATCACAAACCCCTACTTCTCCCTTCCTCCTCTGAAGAACTTCTCCCTCCCACACTTTAGGAAAGGGCAATTCCATTTTCCATGTGCTCAGTCCAACACACCCAGAAGTTATTCTTCAATTCCTGCCCATTTTTACACATTTTGCTTCAGTACATCAACAATTTTGGAAGCTTTGCCTTCACCAAATATCTAGAATCTGATTATTTCTCACTATGTGTCTAACACTTTAGAAATAATTGCCATGATGTCACACTTAGAAAAATGCAATACACTGGTATTGTTCCCATTACTTATAATCTAATCTCTTATGGTTTGTTTTCAACACACGATCTAGTATGAGCCTTTAATCATGTGATTTACCTCATCCCTTTCCTCCTCCATCTCCTTCAAAAGTTTGGCTTCCCATACAATTCAGAGTTAAAATCAAGGTTCTCATGTTTGCATTAGAAGGATGTGTATGGTCCTACTCCTGCTACCTATTTAATCTCACTGCCTGCTACACTCCCCTAGCTCATTCCTTCCTGTTACTCTGGCAATGCTATTGACCTTTAACCATATCAGGCACATTTCTGCCTCAAGGTCCATGTCCTGAAAAGCTTTCTTAGAGATATCTATTTGAGTCCTTATTTTTGCTTAAATGTCACCTGTAAATCAGACCTTTCCTTACTTCTATACTTAAACTTGCAGCATACCCTCCTCTCACTCACTTAGACTCCATTCTTTCCTTTTCTGTTCTATTTTTCTTTGTAGTTCTTATCACCATGTAACATACTGCAACTTATTTTATTACTTCTTCTACTTCTTTTTTTAATTGACTGTTTCCCTTGAGAATGTAACCTCTCTGAGAACAGAGAGGTTCTCATCCTTTTTTACCAGTTTTGTTAACATTCTTATCCCTAGTGTGGCATATAATGGGCATTAATTTGATAAATAATTGTTAAATAAATAATGAGGATAATAAAGAATGATAACAGGTAAATGCTTCACCTTTTAGCAAAAGTATATCATTATAGCATTGATTTGTACGATGTATTTATTTGTTGTGATACAAAGACTCAGCAACTTTTACATTGAGGAAAAATTAGTATTAAAGTCATATGCAGTACTAAAAAGGAATAGTAATTATTGAAGAACTGTGGCAGAATGTTATTCATTATGAAAACTGAGTACCACCATGGCCAATATGTAGTACTGAGAAAAATATTTGACAGAAACCCTTTCTTAGAAATTGATTTTCAATGAATAACTATAACTATGCATCAAAATATGTATGCAAAATGTACTTATTACAGCATAATGTGAACTAGCAAGCATTTGAAACAATGTAGATATTCCTCAAAAGAGGAAGAGAAAAATAATTTATATTATATATGTACTATGAATACTACATTAGTCATTAAAAGAAAGACTAACACCTTCATATACTGACAGAGAAAACCTGTTAAGTAGTTACACAGAAAATAACAACTGAAAGAAATACAAAAGGATATGTAGTGTGATACAATCTATATTTAAAGTAAATATCTGTGTAATATATACGTGTGTTTGCACACATGTGTATGTCTGCCAAAACATTAGATGTTTCCATCTGTGGGAAGGTCAGAGATGTGCCAGGCCAGAGTCATAAAAGACTTTAAACTTTTATTCTCTATAATTATATATTACATGAATTTTTTTCTAGTGCAATTGCATTCATGTATTATTTTTGTATTTCTTTTCAGAAAGAGCAGAAAATGTCAATGTAGTTTCAATACATCAGAAACATTTACATTTCAATAAAATTAAAGGATAATGACTACATCTACAAAGATCGATAAGTTGCTAAGACAGGGAAAGAGATACATCTTCAGTATCTAGAAGCTGCTAATTTTTCATATGAATACTTAGTTTAAGAAGAGTGTAGGAAAATAAACAAAATACTATCATTATCCCTTTTTTGCTTTTGGTTAGAGAATCTATCAAATTCTATTCTTATCTTTTTACAATTTACCCACTAATACATACTTAGCATTGTTTATTTTAGTTGTTTATTAATCTATCTCTAACCTTATTCTTATCTTCTTTAATATAGGCATACCCTTCCGATTTAATCAACCACTTTCCCAGTAACAATCACAATAAAGCAACCTGAACACCAAATAAGGGAGAAGTGTTAATGAACTGAAAATAACACTTATGTGAATCCCCAAAGAGTCTAACGGTATCACAATCCTAACCTCTTCCCCTGAAGAAAATTAATTCCTCATACTGTGAGAACATTTCAAACTGCCATGAGTTTCCTAGTCTCTAACATAATGGCTTCCAGATGGCTCCCTATCAGAAAATACTGCCCAGAGAGGTTAAATTTCCAATTCAATGCAGAGTTTCTGAACTTCTTTGAATATTGATGCATATTGGTGACAATTTAATATTTAAAGGTAATTCTTTTTACACATTATCAGTAATGCATGGTCTTTTGAACTGAATTGCTTTCCCTCAAGAGAATGTTTATGTATATAGAAAAGAAATATAGGACATTGGGACATCAGTAAGATAGTGGAATAGGAATTTCCAGTGCTCTTACTTCACCCCACTAAGCATCAGTTTGAATAACTATACACATCAATTTGAATAACTATACCTCCACAAGGGCTAGGGAAAACAGGTGAAAGATTACAGCACTTAGTATAGCACAGAAATAAGACAAGATGCATTGAAGAGGGTAGGAAGAAGAGTTTTACACTGAATACTTGCATCACTCTTCCTCAAATCCCAGGTAGCACAGCATGGAGAAACATACTATCCACTTGGGGAAAGCAGTGGGAAGTAAGCACTAAACTTTGCCTCAAACACCAATATCAGGCCCATCACAGTAAAACCCAGCAAGGCCAGGCATGCCTTTATGACCCCAGACTCTAGGCTAGTACCCACAGACTAAGCCTCTAGGCTTTCCCCAGGGCCAGGCTGCATTGCACAGACCCCAGTTCTACACTTGCCTGGTAGACTCAGTCTCTGACTGGCCCACTACCAAGCTGACACCAGTGGCCCCAGGCTCTAGACCAACTCTAATGCTCAGCTAGCACAAGTGGCCCTGGGCTTTGGGCTGGCCACCTCAGCCTTAGTCATCAGGCCAGTACGTACAGATTCAGCTTCAAGTCTAGCTCTGGCAAATACAGGCTTTAAACCTACCCAGTGCTAGGCCAGCTCCTGAGGCCCTAGGCTCCAGGCCCATTCCAGGTTCCAGACAAGCCCTAGTTGGGTCAACCTACACATCCCCAGGCTACAGGCATGCTCTAATGCCAGGTTGACATATCTGGCTATAGGCAGCAGACTGCAATGTGGTCTATCTCAGTGCTTGGTTAGCTCCTGCACACCCAGGCTCAAGGGCCACCTCAGTCAGAGTAGGGTCAGCCCCTGTGGATGCAAGCTTCAGATCAGCCCCGCAGATGGAGCGCAGCCTTATGTACTCAGGCTCCAGGTCCACCCCTATGGGCCCATTTAATAGATTCATCTCAGTGGATCTAGTCTCTAGTCACAACCCTGGAGACCCAGGCACCAGAATCACCCACCTGATGACCCAAGTACCAGTCAGTCTGCTTGAGGACTCCAGCAGCAAGTCCCCCACAAACCATGCTAAATGTCCTGCACAGAATCTCTATATGGGCTGGCAAGTGAAATGCTTTCTCAGAAAAAGCCAGCCTTAAAATACTGAAATAAGTCCCTACTTCTTCAAAAGCACAGACAAGAATGCATGATCACAAGAATTAAGAATAATCGAAGAACAATAACACTACCAAAGGAGCAAGATAAAGTACCAGTAATGGACCCCAAAGAAATGGAGATGTATAAACTGCCAGACAAAGAATTCAAAATATTCATTAAGGAAACTCAGCAACTTCAAAAAATGCAGAGAAATGATTTAACAAAATCAAGAAAATAATAAAAAAATTAAAAGTTTAGTAAAGAAATTGAAATTATGAAATAAAATCAAGCAGAAACTCTGAAACTAAGAAATACAATGAATGGAACCAAAAATGCAAGAGACAGCATTAAAAATAGAATTGATCAAGCAGAACAAAGAATTTGTAAAGTATAACACATTATTTGAAAATATACAATTCAAAGGAAAAAGAAAAATAATAAAAAGGAATGAAGAAAGATTATGGAATAATATGACAGCACAAAAAGAGCATATATTTGAGTTGTAAGAGTTCAAAAGGAGAAAAGAAAGACAAAAGGGTAGAAAAATTATTTAAAGAAATACTAGCAGAAAACTTTTCAAATCAAGGAAGTATATAGACATCCAGATACAGGAAAGTCAAAAGTCCAAATCAAATTTAATCCAAACTACACCAAAACATACTGTATAATAATTATTAAAAATCATGGTACTGGCACAAGAACAGAGACATAGACCTTTGGAACAGGACTGAGAATCCAGAGATGAAACCATCCACATATGTTAATCTAATCTTTGACAAAACAGACAAAAATATACACTGGGGAAAAGAATCTCTTTTCAATAAATGGTGCTGGGAAAACTGGTTATCAAGGTCTGGCAGGGTGGGAGGGATTGGGAGATACTGGTCAATCAATGGTAATAAAATTTTAGATAGGGGTAATAAATTGAAGAAATCTATTGTACAGTATGGTGACTATAGTAATAGCAATGTATTTGATCTCAAAAATCACTGAGAGAGTAGATTTTAAGGGTTTTACCTCATTCACTAAATGGTAATTATTGGGAGTAATACAAATAGCTTGATTGTGCTAGTCCACAGTTATATATTTTTAGTATTGTGTTGCATATAAGTATATGCAATTTTTATTTATCAAAAAAGAGAAATGTATATGGAATTAGAGATTATGTGATATATAAAATATTAATTTGCTATTAAGAGTACAAATACATTTTAAGAATATTTTAAAATTGCAGTGGTGCGAGAATAAAAAGATTTGATTCAAAGTTATAAATATTTCCATTAGCAATTTTCTCACCCATCAACACTTCATATGTCATTAAGTAAGCTAGAAAATAAGATATTGCAGTCAGTATAATGGCTCTGCAAAGATATCAACTTCCCAAGCCCCAGAATGAAAGAGACTTTGTAGATGTGATAAAGATTAAAGACCATGAAGTGGAAAGATTACCCTCGATTATTCATGTGGGTCTGACCTAATCATATGAGCCCTAAAATGCAGAGAACATTTCCTGGCTGCCATTAGAGAGAGAGAAATGACTACAGAAAAAGAAACAGAGATGTAACATTTCGGGATTTTAAGATAGAAAGGGCAGACACAAGCTAATGAATGTGAGCAGCCTCCAGATGTTGGAAAAGGGAAAGGAACAGAATCTTCCATGGAGGCTCCAGAAAAAAAAAAAAAAAAAAAAAAAAAAACAGAAAAAAATGCTTTATTGACAGCTTGATTTTAGCCAAGTGAGACATGTGTTGAACTTCCGACCTACAGAAAGACACTAATTTGTGTTTTCCAATCACTAAGTTTTTTGGGAAATTATTGCAGCAAGAATAGATTACTAATACATAAAGATACAAAGATAAATAAGACATGTCTACTTTCTCTGAATATCTTAAGTAGTATAATAGTATTAATTGTATATACTATGTCATTATCAAAAATGAAAATAATGGTGTTGGTGTTAATTATACTGATGATGATGATGATGATGATGAAAACTTGTGGTCACTATGCACTAGGATTTTTTCCAAATGTTTTCTATAAATAATCCTAATAGCAATACTCTGAGATAGTTTCCTTATGAGATATTGTCTCTCTTCTACAGACAAGAAAATTGAGGTGTAAAAACCATGTAACTCACTAAAGATCACATAGCCAGGGAGAGGTAGAATTGGAATTCAAAATCAGGCACCTAACTTTGTGAGAGTATGTTTTAAAATAAAAGTAAAATTTTGGCAAGAAGCCAACAAGTAAAATGGGTTTCCATGCAGATTTTGTGAAATTCTTTGAAAAATCTCATTTCTTGGTGATTTAAAAATATGCCTTTAATGCAATCAAATTTAAGTAAGGCCTGCCGCAAAGTAATCCCAACTACTCTGCGCAGTACAGTAGGGAGAGGGGAAGGGCACTATGCTTCCCTACTGGAGTAAATCTCTAGCAAAGGAAAGGAGTCATGTATAATTTGATTAGCATAATATTTAAAATTTCTAATTGTGGGGCTTTTAAAAATTGTTTTTCTTTATAAAAAGTAAGATGATAGTCTAAAGAGATTATTTTTTTTCTAAATTAAATTACTGGCAAATATTAGCAAATGATTGGATGTTAATAACACTGAAACTTTAAAAATGGAACTAAGAGAAGAGGCACCAAAAAGTTTGCATATATGTAAGTTGAGATTCATGTGGCATGGATAAATAGATATGTGAAGTAAGTGAACGCTATTTATATGTATGTATTCCTGAACTCCAAATAAGAGTCACTACTGGGAATCATTGACATTTTTATGACATTCAGAATTACCAAAGTAGATCAGATTCCTTAGAGAAAGAAGGAAATTAGAGAGGAAAGCTCAGGACAGAGCCCTAAGGAACACCACCATGTGAAGGAGAGGAGAGTGCAAGGCACCCGATTTTAGAGTGTGGCTAAAAAGAAACCTCTAAAGAATAGGAGCAAACCATGCAAAAGAAAAGTAATTTAAGAAGGAGGGAGTTTTCTGGTGAGTACATGTGGTGCTTATTTTTCCATTCTTGGGATACTTCGCTTAATAGAATGGGTTCCAACTCTCCCCAGGA
>CM052437.1:91324679-91362514 GCA_028533085.1 Varecia variegata | reverse complement strand
AAAAAAAATATTCAACATCAAAGTTTGTTAAAATATGCTAGGCTCTGGCATAGTCTGCTAAGATTTGCAAGCTGAATGTAAAAGCCTAAAACAGAGGTCAGGTTTTGAAACCAAAACTTTCGCAAATTGAATACTAATTCCACCCTTGAGGAAAACAAAAAAACCTGCATCAGTAAGCTTATGGGATTTGAGTTTTGGGGACATAATTACACCCAGGAAATTATAAATGTGACTTGTCTGGGAGACTTTCTAGGAAGGTGGTCACTTGTCTTTGTCATTAAAATAAGAAAAAGAGCACTTGTACATGGTAGGAGTCCCCCCCCCAGAACCCCTCCCCCAATTTCCTATAATAAGTTGTTCTGTGAAAAATACCTATTGCTTAGAAGGGCCTTAGCTTTCATTTTGCACTGGAGAGGTAGTGCCCTATGGAGAAAGCAAAGTTCAGAACATTGTGGCCAGAGGCTATAAGTCTGCATCATTAGCACTTCAATGGATCACACTACACTCTTAATTAGCATCAATTTGAATGATGTCTGCCCTGCCCTCTTCTCTGGGAGCAGCTGCTCCACTGTCCCTCTTTTAGAACATGAAAGGGACAACTTCTTCTTCAAGAGATGTCCTGATTGGAGGAGCCAGAGTATAATCCCACAGCACCAACCTTGTGAGGGAGAAGTAATAACTTACTTTTTAAGGAGAATGCTATATTCTCACAAACACACACATGTCCACAGAGATACTAATATTTCAGTATATAAATATGCTTATTTTCCTTAATCCAGGAAGTAAAATGTTGATTTACAAAAAGGGACATTAAATCTAAAGATGAAACAAAGAAAAACAATATAGAATACTAAATCTGGGAAAATCTCCAAAGACTATTGATCCTTGCTCTGTTATTTTGGTATCTATAGCACAAAATATATTAAATACATTTCCCAATTTTACAACTAACACCCTGAGTCTAAGAAAGGCATGCTTAGCTTCCAGTTCAGTGTTTATTTTCATTTAAAAATTATAGTGCCAAAAGTAGATATTTCTCTGAATATACTCAAATCAGATGACCAATAATATGTGTAATATCCTGTTGGCTTTACACTCAGGAACCCTGTATGGAGCATGTCTGTAGAAACTATACATTGTAACTACGTCAATTTCTTTCTCTTGTTTAGACACCACTTCCATTAAATTTACAACTTTTCTGATCTACTTTCCTGTTTCATATTGTTACAGCCAGTGTTACAGTGAGTGGTTCCGAGGACAAACCTAGCGGCACACGGAGAGTCGGAGAATCAAGGTTTATTCGCCGGGGGGCTCAGAGGGGTCTTGTCACCAAATTTTGAGCGCCGTCTACCGAATTTTTCCCATTTTTATTAAGTTGGGGTGACCCGAGGGGTGGGGTCTCAGGTGACTAATGCCTGCCAGGTAATAGGTTAGTTGATGTGTCAGGTAATAGGTTTAGTGCTATGCTGATGCGCCAGGTAATAGATAGTTGATGGGCCAGGTGTTAGGTTAGTATTATGCTGATGCGGGTCTTCCGGGAGGGGTGGGGGTCTCAGGTGGCTGCTGTGCCAAGTAATAGATGGGGGTTTTCCTTATCAATATATCATTGCCCTTATTTAATTTATCCTGATGTAAAGGATTCAAAGTTGGAACCTGACTGATAAGTGTGCATGGGACACGAAAATATTTAGCATAACATAAAGAAATTGCCTTCTTTACCTCTGGAGAAAAATCCTATTCTTTTTTCCAATTCTCTTCCTCCTGTCAGAAAGAGCCAGGTATGTATCCACCTTAGCCGGGTTCACCATCATTCAGTTGATTTCCCCTTGTGACAAGATCTACCTCTGGTTGGTAACAGTCTGACCCACTGTGCCAAGAACACAATGAGAATTCAAACCAGGGTTTTCAAATAACAGACAAGGACAGAGAGCTTTGTCTTCTTCACAATAGAAGCGCTGTTTCCACTCTTTATTCTATAAAGCAATTCCTGCAGGAGCTGTTTACAAGTGACTTTTCTTGAATTATGGCCTTTAAATTCTTGTGTGAATGTGCACCAAGAAAGATTGTTCTCATATTTAGTGAGTGAAATTTTTAAGAACTTTGGATGTCTGAGAAGTCTGCATATAAGGTCATGAGTTGTTTCTTGGATTTTTTTGGCAGTGCTGTTTTAATCAAGTATGCTGCTTTATTCAATTCTCAAGCGAACCCTTATAGAGTAGATATGTAATCTTCAATTTAAATAGGCTAGAAATTGGAAGGACTTGGACCAGGAAACTCTTTTAAGGACTCCAGAGATTTTTACATAAGCTGAAAGCTGTTAAAGGAATCACAATTAGGTTCCTCAGTATATCAATTTAATATTTTAGAATGTTAAAATAAAAGTGGAAAAATTAAAATTAAAACTAAAATTAAACAAAGGCAGACCAGAAGAGTCAGTAGGGAGTCTCTTTATTATAGACATTTTGCATTTTCTCAAAGTAGGATTTTTCATCTTAAGTTACATAAATTGGACTTTTAATGCTTAAGCTTTTATCTCATCCCAACTGCTTTTCAGGAATATCTATTTTGTTTTTGAAGATCAATAGACTCTTCTACCCCTACTAATTTCTCAACTTCAGTCCTTTCTCACTCTCCTCAATCAAAGAAAAGATTTTTGAAGGTCAATTCTCTAGGTAGTTTGCAAAGGCTGCCATGACAAAATACAACAGACTAAAAGCTGGAAGTACGAGATCAAGGCCTCTCTCCTTGACTTGCTGATGATTGCCTTCTAGCTGTGTCCTCACGTGGCCTTTTCTCTGTGCACATACACCCTGTGTGTTCAAATTTTATCTTTTTACAAGGCATCAGTCACATTAAATTTGATCCCACTTTAATGGCCTCATTTTGACTTACTTCATATAGTGTAAGGTCGTGGGCTTGAGATTTCAACATAGGAATTTTGAGGGGTACAAAATTTAGCCTATAGCATGGTCTCACTATAAATTCTAGGATATGTAAGTGAATAAGACAATCATTTCCTTTTATTATCCCTGCATATTCACAAAAATATGGTCAATATTAGTAATAATTACTCTTACTTTAGTTCACAAATCTATAACTTCAGTGAATATTATATTATTTAATCCAACTTATATTATTGAATTTTTATCTTCATTCTATACAAATATCATTTATTTTTTATGAAATGGATTCTTAGTTTGCATACATTTTGGTAGTCTACTTTTTCTATTCACATTACATTGAATTCCACATTTTAATGTTTCTATAAATAGAATATCCAATGGCAAATTTCTTTAAATAGCATGTTCAATGGCTGCATTATATTTTATTAAATACATTTAATATTAAATATTAAGTTTTATTCCAGTAAGGAGTTTCATTGTTTCCAACTTTTTATTAATGTAAATAATACTTATATCTACACATATTAAACATATTTTATACATCTTTAATGGTCTTTTAATGATTTATTTCCAGAATTGAAATGACTGTCAAAGGACTTTTTTCAATTGATTTCAGGAGGTCTTGAAATTTACCCATTCATTCCCTACACATGGGAAGGCCTATGTCACTCCTCTATTAACAGAGTTTTTAATTTTATTGTGATTTAACATCAATATTTTCCTTAATGTTATGTGTTCTCTGCCCTGTTTAATAAATTATTGCGTGTTTCAAAGAAGATATTCTCCTATACTAATTTAAGAAGTGTATTGTTCGACCTTGCACATTTGTGACTATACTCTCTGTGTAATATAATTTTGTGTCTGATGTAAAGGAAGGGAATCAGTTATATATTTTCCATACAGATAACCAATTGACTCAGCATCATTTTTCAGAAGCAGTAGCTCTCTCTATTACTCTGAAGTACTGCTCTGTAATAAATCAAGTGACCATACATATGTGGTTCTTTTTCTCTATTTTCCATTTATCTATTTACTTAACTTTGTGCCCAAATTCCATTTTCTCAGTCACTGTAACAGTAAGATAAATCTTGACATACAGTAGAATCAGTTTCTCTTCCTTTGCTCATTTTAAAGAGCATAGGTCAATTTGAGGAAAAATCTTTACAAATTTGTGTTCTATAACCCTTAGAAAAGTTATTTCTTTTGGTTCTCTATAATTTATTTCATTAATGACTGATAATTTCATTTAAACATATTTTCCACATATTTTATTACATTTATTTATAGTATCATATTTTGATGAAATTCTAAATTATTTTTTAAAAACTATCCATTCAATATTTGTTGCTATATATAAAAATTCAATTAAAATATTGGCCTTTAATCCTGCAACCTTGATAAATTTACTAACAAATATAATTTCTTGTTTAGAATATGTGTTTGTATATATGATATACACACATTTATATATACACACACATGCACATATACATATGGTATTGCTTTATAAAATGCCAGTTTTACATTTATTTTATAATTTTAGTTATCACTCTCTTCTCATACTATCTCAGAAATTATCACCCTCTTCTCATACGATCTCAGAAATTATTACCCTCTTCTCATACTATCTCGGAAATAGAATGCAGTCTAGTCTGTTTCTCTTAGACTCTCCTTGGAATCTATCAGCACAAGCCAAGCTGTTTGAAAGATGCTTCGCTCCCACTCTTGTGAGGCACCCATCCACAGTTCCAGGAAGTGTCTTCCTTTGTTGCGTCATATCAATAAATCTGATCCTGTCAGAATAGAGCCTTCTGCCTAGTGTTCTTTGGATGATTAGGCTTTAACAATACAAACATAATGCCTCTTAAGAGCTGAGAGAAAATTTTGTTTTCAGACTAAAAAGCTTTAGACATTACAGAAACAGTTTGAAATGAAAACAGTAATATATCTCTAAAGGATAAAGTGAAATTGAGCATATAAAATTGGAATGACAGTTTTTAAAATAATAGCAAATAATAAGAATAAAAATAGAGAATGCATTAATAACTTTAAGTTTATATTTTAAATTATTTTGTTTAGGGTTAGATGACTACTCAAGTGTTCCTGAATTTTAAAATGAATTGCTTTTTGGATTTTATAAACATCTAATTGCACACATGTGCTAAACATTAACTCCTTTCATATATTCTGAATGAGTGTGAATTCAATAAAAACTATGATATTTTTTCTGATTTTGTAGTTTTGTTTATACTGGTTAGAATAATAGAATAAAGTCTAAAGATATTCCATAGCATTAGACTAAAATAATGTGAGAGCTTTTACATATCATGATTATAAATATCTAATTTCCTTGCCTTTATTATTTTTACTTCTTAATAATACCTATAGTAATCAATGATAGAGTGGAAATTAAAGGCTTTATTTACTCTATATTGTTCTAACATTTAAAAATATGACTTGTAATATACTGTAATACTATTTTTGTAGATTACTTAAAGTAAATAGAGATTCTTCATGAAATTCACAAAGGAAAAATGGTATCTGGGCTTTACAAGTGGAAATTCATACAAATTTAAACACTCTTTATTACCATCTTAACTCTTGCTCTTCTTCCTTGCTTTCTATGCCCTAAATACCAAGCACTTAGTTGGTAATTAGTACTTTTACAAGAAAATTGCTTCTTTGCTTCAGGTCAGTGATCAGCAATAATTAAAGTAGCTTGAAACACTAGAAAAACAGGCTAGAAAATAGAAAGACATGGTAACTCAATCCAATTTTCAAGTTGTTAAGTAAAATAGGCAAAGATGCGTACAAACAAAAATACCCCCAAACAATATATATGATTGCATTTTTGTGCTATTGAATTCTCTTAGCTTAATTTAACCTTCATTTATTATTTTTAAGTTTTTCCAATGATTTAAATGAATAAATGATAGAGGAATGAATTTTGTTTTGATCTCCTTAATCAAGGAAGGAATTAAAGAATCATTACCTAAAAATGAATTCCATTCAATAGGTAATCTAGGTAAAGGATAAATATAGAAAAGGGTAGGATAAAGGTGTAGAGATTACAAAGCAGAGGTTAACTTGGGAATCATCAAATTATTCAATTTAGGGCAAATTACTCTAGGAAGAGGAAAAAATATTCAAACACTATATTAAAGATATTTTATTCACTTTTTCTTCTGTTCATTTATTCATTCTTTTAAAAGAGATTTATTATTTGTCAGGCATTTGATCAGGCCTTTAGATAAATAATAAGCAGAACAGAATCAGCCCCATTTTCTGAGAGAAAAATAAGAACTAATAATTACACAAATATATAATGATACATTCATATACATGCCACAGAGGAAAGAACATAGACCCATTAGACTTTGAAACAAGACACCAATTAAAACTTTAGATATAGGATGCTGACCAAGTTAAGTGATACTTTAATAAGTTGTGACTAAACAATTCTTAGGAGCTTGACAATCTTTTTTTAAAATACACACTATAGTATTCTGCTCAAGATTTAAAAACTTATGCAGTAAATGATCACTGGAAAATAATGGTATTTTTCAAATCAAGTTGAAATATTTTAAAAGAATAAAACTGTGAAAGATAACATTAAAACAGTTTTTAAAGTCTCTTATTTTTTGTTATATTTCTTAAGTAGAGAATAGAATTTCAACACAAGTCTATAGTTAATTCTAACATTTCTTTTCTTATATTTATTATTTAGCAATATCTGCATAGGAATTGCTAGAATAAGCATTGTTAACACTAATTAATATCTACCCTGAATTCATTATTTGATACTTCTATATAGACTTCTTTAAGCTTGTGTAAGAAGGGGAGCATTCTGAATAGAAAGTTTAACAAGAGGTTTAATAATAGCCCATGATTCTATGCTTATATCTTTAGTTGTAAACAGCTGCGTTATAACAAACTAGCTCTGCAGGAAAAATAAATAAATTTAAAAGGATCTAATATAGCATTTGCTGATTTTTGTGGTAGAAATTCTCTCACAATAGCCAATTTCAATCTACCAAATGTTGCCATTGAACATGGACTTCAGAAGATTGTGGACAAATAGCTTTTGCAAGCCAGTGTAAGAAGGACAACACTGGTTTTTCCTTTAATGATACATCTTAACCTAGTCAATTGGTTTGTGTGCCCAATTTATTTCTAAACCTATTACAGAAATTATAATATTAGGGAAACTATTTTTAAGTAATGTGGAAGGTAAAATGTAGTATCAGACTCCAATCTAGACTCTCTTTTGTCTTTTAATAGTTCATCTCATTTGCAAGAGACAATCTGTTTTCA
Source organism: Varecia variegata (assembly GCA_028533085.1). Taxonomy (NCBI): domain Eukaryota; kingdom Metazoa; phylum Chordata; class Mammalia; order Primates; family Lemuridae; genus Varecia; species Varecia variegata. Next base: position 91,355,297 of record CM052437.1, on the reverse strand, counting down.
TAGTGAGTTTGTGATTATTTTTCCTTGCAAAAAAAAAAAAAAAAAAACAAGTAACACTGAAAGACAGTGCTCACATTAAAAGGTTACAGAGTTTTGGCAAGCCACACAACTTCTTGGCTTTCTTCCCACAGGGGATAATATTGAGCTACATGTTAATTCTTCCTGGCATCAACTCTGTAGATTGTGGCTTTGGAAATACTGTCTGGTGCCGTTAAGCTAGGATGTGACAACTCCATGTATCTCATTCCTTTTTAGATGGAAATTGTTTTTCATGATAATGAATCAAAATAACCAAATTGAACAAAAATAAATGTGACCAATACCATAACATACTTTTCAGGTGGGATCAGAATTCAGAGATTAAGAATATCAGAAGTAAGGCAGTGAGAAAATAGGCTACTGAAGGCAGCATGTTATCATCATCATTTAATAGGCTATGCTGGGAGAGGGTTCAAAGGAATTAGGAATCGTTGTCACTATCACTGTGAGTCTAGTAACACATCACAGAAAAATAAAATTTATAAACCATATTCATGAACCCAAGGGAATGATGTATTAACCAGAATCTACCTGCAAAAGAAAAGAGAATCTCCCTTGTTCTTAACCCCAAGGAAGTGTGAGCTCTTCCAGGTAAAACCGGCAGGCAGGTCCGCACGGGGGAGGCCCAGTGCCCTCTGAATGCCATGTTGAGGATGGACAAATCTATCACGGAAACTGCTGTTTCATGGGGGCGATTCTGAACTTCTGTGTTTGAAGAGTTGCCCATTGGCAAGACTTTCAAGGAGCCACTTTATCAAGCATTTTAAACAAGGCAGAAATAAGAGAAAATACACATGATAATAAAACAAAAATATTAATTCCATAAAGGGCACTATAGATGGCACTATTATTACACTTTATTGTATTTCCTTCATCACCCCCTACCAGAAGGTATCTGCTATAAACATAAGATTTAAGTGAATGATTTTAATAAATGAATTTGAAGTATAAAAAAAAAAAAAGAAAAGAGAAAAACAAAAATGGGAAGAGAAAATACCATTCTGAAAGATAGAAAAGATGAGTTGTGGATGATTCTTATTCATTAATTGAAGTTATATTTAAGTAAGGAAAAACTTTTGTCATCGTCCACAGAAAAATTGGTTTGCTCATAAATAAAAGAGGGCAGGACATCAGGTGTGGTCAGAGGATGATTTTTCAAAGGTAGAAGTAATCATAGGTTATATTAAAAATGCAAAAAGACAGTACACATAGGTAGTTTTTCAGGCTGTTGAAGAATAAACCAAATGTGTGGAAGACAGTTCCAGTGACATCTGGCATCTGAAACTTGAGGCTTTTTCTTCCTTGCTAGGGATCTTCTTCCTCACACTGTTTTTTTTTTTTTTTTCTTTTTAATCTGTGAGCAGTAAACTCTGTGCCACTGCTTTTTGTACTGAATCTGATAAGCTCTCTGACTAGCTTCGGAAATTATCATCTATTCAATCTCTCATTTTCTCCCCTGCTATATAAACTCTGAATCTCTGTTCTCGAAACTTTTTATAACCTGAATTCCTTACTGCTCATCAGTTTGACAGTCTGATGTGGGACTTAGATTTCCTCCTTGTTTTGAGTTCACCAAGAAAACAAATGACTAAATAAAAGGAACAAGGGTTTTCCCCTGAGAGCAATAATATCTGATTAGAATTAAAAGGAAATACAGGTGGATTTGAAGCATTCCACAGCCACACGGATGGAAATGCATTTGCAGGAAGATCTTTATATTATCATAGGTATTGCCGGCATGTCAAACTTAACTCTTGCTTCCCTTAGAATCTTTAATTTTAGAAATCAAAGTACATATTTTACAACCAAAAAAATGAGCTATTTTAAATTTCCTTTTCCTATCATAACACAATTAATATCAGGATTCCCATTAACTACAGATCTTGAAGACACGTTGCAGAGCACACATTCAGGATAACTGTAAGGCAATTTACGTAATAAAAATTAGCTACATCTGTTAAAGATTATGAAGTGTTTGATATTTTACCCTATTTGCAAATCGCCAAGCTAGTACATGAGTTTTGTGAATGCTGGTAGAAGACATGAGTCTCCTGGGTCAGAGGAGACTTTTACAAATTTTACAAGTTGAGAAAAAGCACAATTTGTAAATCACAGCAACGGCCATATATAGGGTGTTATCACATTTGTGCTGTTCCCCCATCACCAGTTTCTACAGGGCCATGCAAAGAGAGTAAGATTATACTTGCACACACCTGAGTTGCATCATAGAAGAGGAATTCAGATTAAGGAACCCAAATCTTTTATAATGGCAGTAAACCTGCTTGTTATTTACTCTGGAGGAAGACACTAACTCTGCACTTGTTTGATAATTGTGTACTTGTTTGCTATACAAACCTGAACAGATGGTCGCCCTCTGCTCCAAGATGTGCGGAAATATAAAAAGCCCATGGAGAGTTGTCCTCAACAATATTCAAAGGGAAAATGTACACTTGTAGTCTATTTTGCTATAAAGAATACAATATTGCAAATACAAAAGGAACGTTCCTTTGATATTAATTTTATCCTTGTAGTTCTTCAGTGATTTACTTAGCAGCCTGTGACCAATTAATGTAAAAATGAAGATGACAGGATATACGTCTCTCTGTCCCTCTGTCTCTGTCTCTGTCTCTATTTCACACACACATACACATACACAGACATGCACATATACACACATACACAAGGGAGAGAGAAAATTAGCTATTAATGCTGTCATAAGAATTACAGTGTCCCCTAAAAAACAGTTAACAGATAATTTCTGGTAAAAAATTCCTACTGAAGAGTCGATATTTAGACTGGAAGCTAGAAGCCTAAACTAAGACCTAGGTGGGCTGGAATGAGGCTTCATTATTTTAGATTTTATATTTGAAGATGTCCGAATCAGAGCCATCACCCTTCACAGAAGATTGCCAGTCTGTTGCAGCTTTGCAGAAGTAGACCCACAAGCAGGAAGTGAGGGTCTCTTTCAAGATAATCACTGACAGCCCAGAGAGAGTAAGGAAAAAGAGGAAAGACCAGAAAGCCAACTCATTTATGCTATATTGAGAACTTTATATCTGTAAGCCAACCTTTTTGATGTGTTTGAAATTTCAAAACATCTTTTTGAAATATTCCATTATTCTTTAAGAAATGCGAAGAGAAGGAATTTTGGCTCTGGGGAGGTCAAATGAAAGGTCATAATGTCAAATGATTATAATAAAATTTACTAAGGACAAGCAAAAATCAGAGACACTGGAACTTTGCCTCCTAATGTCAAACTCAGATGTTCTGGGTTTTGTTTTGTTAATGAAGATTGTTTTTTCTTAGAAGAAGTGAACAACCATGATTTGTAAATAACAAAAGAGAATTCTTCTAAGGCAATCTGCCTACAATGTTTAAATAACTCAGTAGACTTTTCTCTGAATTTAGAATCAAGAAGCTACAAATCTAGAATCAATGACATTAACTTCATTTTCAAGGCTGTTCAGGATATTATAAAGTAAGATAATGAGCACTGTATTAAGGCTATTTTTGTTATTGTTGTTGCTGTTTTTAATTAATGCAATTTACTATATTCAGTTTACTCTGGGGTATATTTTAGGTATTTTTTACTTCCATAAAAATTCATTAAAGAGAACTAAAGAATTGTTTATTCCTAGTTATGACCAGGAAATATTTAGTTTTTACTGAAATATTTAAGAAATATGAGGAAACAAAATGACTTTATATTTAATTTCCACGCCATTACCTATATTGTTATAATGTACTAAGACATGTTTGCTGGGATTGTGCTTAATTTCTAGCAACATGGCTTGTGTTTGCAAAACATAGAGATTTCCATGCTCTGCCCCGTTTCTACTAAATTGAAATATCTAAAAGAAGGTCTTGGACCCTGGATTTTTAAGGAATACACTAGCTGATTCTGATAATTAGAACAAATTGGGAAAATCTGGCACACAGAAACAGTCTGTGTCTCCATCTATATAAACAAAAAAGTAGGATTGGGCCTCAAATCAATTAATTTAAACATTAAATCACATATTCTTAATAATAACATTCCACACTTATAAAGCTTGCTCCTCTAGCAGTTATGTTGCTAAATGTTCTAACTGCAGTGTCATGTTTATCACTCACACCCACCCAGTGAGGCAGAGTAATGTTATCATATCCACCTGACTGATTGTGAAACAAGCTCAGTGAAGGTGAGTCATTTGTCTAAAGTGAAAGTGGAGTCATGGATGTTTGAAACAAGGTCTGCTAACTCTAGAGTCAGGGCTCTTAACTTCCTGCTTTAATTACTTATTTGCATCTTTGGATTTCTAAGAAAAGTATCATCCACTTTTGCTTCTTTGCCCAAATTCATCCAGATTATTGTAATTGTAAGGACTTGGTCTTTAATCAGCCTTCTATCCTTGCCTCACTCACAATCCTAAATGCTAGATGTACAAAGAAACACAATAGAATTGCCTATTGCTAAAAATTATGCTGTCATTGTAGCATGTATCTGTACGGTAAGAGGTTCAAATGCTAACAGCATATTCATTTTTACTTTATTCATTTGTAAAGAGGAAAAGAGAATAATCTCTTGCGGTGTTAGGTTTCTTATTTGAAAATTCCAAATTTATATTTTCTTGTTACACGTGTAACATTAACATAATTACAACATACAAATGTATATTTTCTTTACATACAGCTCTGCTGATATTATTTTGTGCTTTAATGGCGCTTCAATTTCTAACTACAGGCATATTCTACCAAAGTAGCATTAAATGAACCATTGTTATCAATGGGAGTTTTGAATGTGGTTCAAGGGCTTTGGGTACACAGCAGAGAGTGACTAAATATGGTAAAAATAAGCAAATGTTGCACAGATGCTCATAGCTGACTTCTTGGTTTCCGACTTATTAAATGGTCTTTTTGCAAACCTATAGATTGTTATTCATGCAGATTTTCTATCAAGGGTGCTTCAATAGTTGCTGCCTATTCTGAGTTAATGAGAAAAGTCCTAATTAAGCTAGCCATATGTTCAATTGCATTTATAGATGGAAAAAATAGCCCTTTTTTGCTGCTGATACTACCATTGTTGTCATCTCCTGCTGCTATGGGTGTCACTGAAGCAGTTACCATTTCAACAGTCTCCTCTGTACTCCAGCATGTTCATTTCAGGCCTGCACTCTGCTTCGTGAGATATTCTTGGCAAGCACAGCAGAATGCCTGCAATGCTTGCTTATGAAAATATCTTTCTGAAGATCTATGTCTGTACTGAATGCAACTATGTCTTCAATTTTGCCCTGGGGATATAGATCTAGCAATGCTGCCAAAACATATTCTTTCTTTTCAAGCATTTAATCTATTCTGGAGAGCTCAGGAGTTAGAATTGCCTTACAAAGCCCTTGTCCCTTTTGCCATGATATTTAGTCTTCATGTTTGGCCTTTTCCTTCTATGCAGGTGCAAAACATTTGTTTCAACTTACATTTTCCCTTTAAGTCAGGTAAATAAGCTAAGTGTAAACGATGCATTACCTTGAGCCTAAAACTGCTTAGAGAAACATATTTTCCCTTTTCAGCTACTCATACCTAAAATTTGAAACTGCAAAAGTAAAAACTTCTGAACTCTTGATACTATCAGAGTAATGTTTAATGGTATAATATTGTTCATTTATTTATTCTATGTTGTTTGTTTATATGATAAACATGTGTAGTACTCCCACTGTGACCTCTATGTGTATTTTCTGTGGAATAAAAAAAACTAAATAGCATCAATTTGCAAGGACCTTATAGCCAGGATCAGTGGCTTTGTGCATATATGTATAGGTTCTGTGAATCCATGTTAAATGTTAACACACTTGGATAATTCTGATGCCTTGCCTAAAGTAAAAATGAGAAAAAAGGCTTGTATGAATATAACAATATGTGATAAGTATAATTTTAATAATCAGATTTTTAAAAGGCATTTCAGCTAATATTTTTTGATTATTTACTGTGGACCAGGAACTAAGCAGATAACTTTATATACAAGGCATAATTTAATATTTCAAATTTTATTGAAGAGTAGATGAGATTTCAAAGACTTAAATGACTTGCTTAATGTCTCTTAGTAAGTAAACCAAGGAAATCTAATTGCAAATGTCTACTCTTGACTACTACTCTAAATAATAGAAATATATAACTATATATTATTTTAATTTTTTGCATCTTTATCCAAAAAGCTAATCTATCTAAAATTTATTTTGTTATATGATATGGAATGGAGAAATTTTGTTTTATGTTCTCTTATATTGTTATCTAATTGAGTGATAGCCATTAATAAACTGTTTTTCCAATCAGCATACCAAAGTCAATTATAGATTTCAGTTGATTGGCTAAGATATTTCACTTGAATGATTATATCAACTGCAAACGATGATTTTGTCTTTTTTTAAAATTTGTGTTTCATTTAAAAATATTTGAAATAATTTCCAAAATAATGTTACATAATAACATATATATTAAGCATATTTATTGTATCCCTGACCTTATTGGAAATTCTAATTTTTTCTTGATAGATTTAGTGTTAGTAAATGAATTAAGGTTGACATTCTTTGGTGTGTTTAGAACATAGATTTCCATGCACAATATACTCGATGGATGTATATTTTTATATCAGTAATGGATTTTGAAATTTAACAAGTGCTTATTAAGCTGACAATGTGATATTCATCTTTTAACCTGTTGACATGTTAAAATCACATAATCTCACTTCCTTAACTATATTAACTTGTCATTCATTCAATACACTATACTTGATTTGATTTTAATTTTTTAATATGTTGCTAGATTTGAATTTATATAAATATTCTTTAAAATGGTTTCCTTAGAATAAGAAAGAAGTCATGTTAGTCTTAGTCTATTTCATTTTGACTGCTATTTGACCACCATTTGGAATAACTGAAAAATAGAAAATGACTTCAAGCCTTCTGCCTTAGTTTTATTTTCTCTTATTACATCTTTTTAAATATTTTTAATAATAAAGGATTAGGATTGTAGTAGGTTTTAACACACTTTCACACACACATATACATGCATACATATGTATAAAATATTAATCATAAAGCATCTGAAAAGGCACATTTATGAGGGTAGTCTTTTAAAAACTTCTGATTCCTATTGGTGCTCCAGGAAACAGACTCTAACATGTAGATTTGGATGACGGAATATTATCGGGAAGAGCTTTATGGATTGACACCAGTGGAAGGGTAAGGAGGAAATAAGATTGGGCAGAATGAGAAGTGGAAACAAAGTGCAGTTCCAACAAAGGCAGTAGCAAATGTTATAGTTCCACAGAGAGTCTGTTGCCGGAATGGCCCTTCATCATTGTCCTTCTCTGAGGCAAGGGCAGGCCGATATACGCCCTGGCATCGATTAGTCACTGCGGACTCTGCTGGTCCAGGAACATGACGGAGACAAGTTTTTTTTTTTTTTTTTCTGCCTGAGGCAATTTCTGAAAGGTTTTAACCACCAACACTCCCAACAGCTGGGGCAGTGGGCTCTAGAGTTTCGAGGGAACAATCCTGGTGGCATTTCACAGCCTCCACGACAATTTCTTACCTTGTTTCAGTCACTCCTTCATTATTTACTGAACAACTACTATTTACCAGGTGCTTTTCTTAGATTGGAATTTACAATCTAATAAATAATAGAATTTGCTCTATGCCAACATCCTTGTATTTTACATATATTTATACATTTAAACTTAACAAATAGTAATGACATATGAGTTAAGAACTAATATTATCTCTGTTTTACAGATGAGTTAACCAAGGCCTAAATAAGATAACTAACTTGCCTCGTAACATACCTAATCACATCTGCCAAGTGGTTGGGAGATTCAGAGATCATGACCATAACCTCTAGAATATATACACTGCTTCTTTACTGCTGTGGTTGTGTGTTCTTTCTGGTATTTATTTTTCCCATTTTTTAAATTTGAATTGCTAACTGTTTTAGTGTTTTATTGGTCTTTTAGAAAATGTGTTCCAATTTGAGTGGATTAATAAAATGTGGTATATGTATGCCATGGAATACTACTCAAGTACAAAAAACAATGGTGATCTAACACCTCTTACATTATCCTGGATAGGGATTGAGCCCATCCTTCAAAGTGAGGTGTCACAAGGATGGAAAAACATGCACCACATGTACTCACCATTGAATTGGTACTAACTGACCAACACTAAGGTGCTCACATGGTAGTAATACTCATTGGGTGCTGGTCGAGGAGTTGGGGGTGGGGTAAACCCACAACTAATGGAAGCAGAACGCACTGTATGGGGAGGGACATGCTTGTAGACCTGGCTTGGGTGGGCCAAACACATTATATGTAACCAAAATGTTTGTACCCCCAGAATATCCTGAATAAAAAAAATAAAATGTGTCAAAATCTCATCATACCTACTAATTGTGGTTATAATTATTTTTGCTTTGTTATTTTTTATTAAAGTGATATATGTACATGGCCATGAAAAATATGCTTCTCAGATCTGCTTGCAAGAAGTATAATTGACTGACAGGAGTCTTTACACCTAAGTCCCACCTCGGGAGGGCTGCCCCAGCCAATTACTAGGGCTAGGGATATTAGTGCTGGCTCATTTCTGCAAAGTAGGGGACTCCAGAATTTGATAACTCCCCACTGTTAGCTGCATGAAGAAATGAGCAATAAGGTCCAGGGAGTGTGTATAAAGGCCCTGAAGATGAGATAAAATATTATTTCTCTAATGAGTCCATATAAATTTCAATACTTTAGTGTTTCATATATATTATTTTTCCAGTTAAACATGATTTATTTGAAAATTTAACTATTTTATTAAATTATAGTGATTTTGTTTTTGTATTTGTAAAAGCATGTGTTAGGTCAAGAGTAATATTGAGGCTTAAAAACTCCATGGAAGTTTATCTCTAGTCTAAAGGAATATTACCTCGTTATTCCTGGTTACACTACCTCATATATTCATGATTAGATAACTCTTGTCAAAAACATTTTGATGTAAAGTTTATATTTGAACCAAAGTAATTACAATATTATATCAATAAGTTTCTTGATTCTCTTTTTCCATGACTCCTGTTTACCAGTTTGACAATATTTGCATATTCCACTATATATAAAGAATATCCAAAAGAGACTAATATGAAGCCTACTTCAATGAAAATTGCACTGAACTTTCTTAAAGGATGTATCACCCCAGTGAGAATGTTGTACACTAGGCCTAGAGATCACTCCTTTGGAAGAGAGATAATTTTGGTCTTTCTTCCATAAACCAAGTCATAAATATTTAAGAGAGTCACAACAATTATACAAGGTTTTAACAAGTTAAGAAGAACCCTAGCTAAATTTTTCATTTCCAGGAGGAACTACTATTTGAACATGATAAAAAAGAATCACTGATTGATGGAAATTGTATTCTCCTTGCTGTATTCCTGAGCATGTTCTGAAAAAGGTGATCCACCAATCTTTCTGAATATAATTCATTTGATTATTTTATTATGGACATCTATCTCCTGGATTTTATTAATTTCATTTCTTTTCATAGCCAGACATTAGAGATGATTTAAGACATGTAAAACTGAATTCAACCAGTTCATACAGTGCACTCTGGATTTCTTTCTCCTTCAAAATACTTTGCATTTTGAGAAATACTGAAATTATTTTTTTCTTTTTCTTTTTAATTATTATGGGTACCTAATAGTTGTATATCTTTAAAGGGTACATGTGATGTTTTGATATAGGCATACAATGGGGATTAAATCAGGGTAATTGCGGCATCCATCACTTCATGCATTTATCATTTATATGTGTTAGGAACATTCTAACTCCAGTCTTTTAGTTATTTTAAATGGTTGCAAAAATATAGTTAGTTAGACAGAATGAACAATATTTGACAGTACAACAAAATGATTATAATCAGCAAGTCAGGGCATTCTTTGAAATTATTTCTTAATGTGTAGTTTTGCCATATCCTTTGGTAATACTGTATATGGATTAAGTAATTTAAAATATTTATGTCACAAATTGCACATGACATAGTTTAGTAGAACTAATTGTATATTTTTATTAAAATAATGCTTTTATAATGATTAATCTCAAAGCAAAATTTTAAAAAATAAATATTTTCAATCTAATATAAGGCACTGATACCGTGTCATAAACTTTTATAAAGATGAGAACAGTTGACCATGCAGTTTTTCAGTATTATTATCAGAAATTGATGAAATGCTTATGACAACTGCCTATTAGTACAGTAAATACCTAATTAAGTTTTTCAAATCAGGAATCAGATTATATAAAATTGTTTGTGGAGTAATTACATGAAATAACTTGACAATTTATAAGAATATTCATGATATTCAATTCTATACTAGGTACTAGAAGTGTTTCCAAATGTGTTATTGTAATTTGGTGTCATAAATATGTCCTCAGTTATACACTAACAGTGTCTACATGTAAGATAAAAATCTAATAAGATACATTATTTTGGGAAACATTATGTCACAATATCATATTTTAAAAGTGACTAAAGCCCAAGTAACCACCAATAAACCATCTCTATGAGAATTATTTTAACAAGTTTACAAAATGAGAAATTATAAAAATAATATAACTGAGAATCTGTCTTTCCTTTGGAAAATAGTAATGATAAAATGAATGTTTATGAAGTTTTATATAAAGAACAAGTATTTATTCTACTTTTTAGTACTTTAAAAAAGTCAATATGTGAAAGTTTTCATAATTATATAAATATTAAAGATATATATCCTGATTACTAGAGAATAAAACATATAAAATACATAATTAGTTTAAAACCAGCATAAGCCTAATTTTTGTTCTCTTTTAAAATTTATGGGAACTTTCAAATGCCATGAGTTTAGAAATGCCTGTTCTGACCTAATAATGTCACAGTTTGCAACATAACCATGCTTTTTGCTGCTGATATATTGTTTATAAATAATTACTCTGAATTTCAAAAGTGTGCAGAAACTTTAACAAGCATAATCCAATCAAGTTTTGAAATGCTTAGCTAAAGCTGACCTTTAAACATATATTCTAATCAATAATGAAATTTTATTTTGCACCTTGTAGTAGTACTCTGAATGATATTATAGAGTAATAAAAGAAAGTGCATTTGAACAAATAAGCTTTTAAGTGTCATAATACATTTTTTAAATTATATTGTTAATGTGAAGAATATGAAATCTATATGTAAATTACACTATTGATAAAGTAGTAGATTTTAATTGTTCCTCAGAATTGAGTTTTAATTTACATAAATATTTTAAATGTATAGTTATTTTTAGTAAGTAGTAATTTTGAATTTATATTAGAAAAATCCAATGCAAAATACTAGTTTTCAAAATGATAATTCTACTTTTAACATTTAAGTAAATGCAAAGGGCATAACTGCAGTAATGGGAAGATAAGTTTCCATCAATAGGAAGAAGACTGATGTTCTGTTAGTTTGTTAGCTTCAATAATGTCACCATGTTTTTGTGTGCAGATAATTTATAAAACATAGCAATAAATATGATCAACTATAATTTCATTCCCTTGCGATAACTACCTTTAATATGTTGATACATATATTTCAATTATATACTATTTGTGTTGGGCCATTTGTTGCCAGAAATGAGATTATTTCTTGAACAATACTGTTTTATTCTAGTGCCTATGGAGTCGGCTTCCCATAAGTCACTACATAATTCCTGCCACGTTTCAGTTAGCATGATACAATTGGGATTCAATTCTTCCAGTCAGAGCTGATGTTTATAAATGTTTTCCAGAATTGCAAAGGACCTTCAACTATTCAAAATTTTCTGCTGAATTTTTACCTGTTTCTGCAAGGATTTCCATGGGGAAACCTTGTGCTACTTTAGAATATCTTTTGTATTTCTAATAGTCCTTTGTTTCTTTGTAAGCAATAAAAATTGTTACTTTCTGACTTTTTGTCAGGTACTATGGGTCAAAAATATTTCCCCCAATAAAAACTAAGGCAGAAAGGAAGACGATAGAGAAATGAATGACACGATGTACAGAACACAGTGAAATCAAGAGAATACAATGGAGCATTCACTGGCTGAGAGCAGCTACAGTGTACAGAGCTAATACCGTTCAGTGGATGGGAGCATGCAGCAGAAAAGTGCCAGGCTGATTCTCTTTAGTTAATAGTGTATGACAGCACTCAAAGCATGATGAAAATAATATTGGCGTATACATGTATGTAAATAAATGTAAATCATATTTCAAATAGGAATAGATTTGGACTAAATTGGTGTTGATAGAATATTAAATAGGAAATGTATGAATATATTTATAAGTATAGGTATATATTGTGTGCATTGTTCTTAAATTTCCCTCTTCACCTAATATATCATATTTTTCTTCATGTTATTAATTATTCTTTTAATATATAGTGCAAGTATTAGCCTGGAATTTTGTTATATTGATATGCCATAGTGATCTTGCAAGTCTTTTATTAAGAAATATTTATGGTCTTTCCAATTTTTCAGCATTATTAAGACACAGTGAAATATAAGCATAACTATGCTCAGCTTTATATATCTTCAGGATTTTTTTAAACTGTTTTATTAACTTAGAATACACAGAAAGAAAAGTTCATACATTATGAGGTATAGATCAATGAAGTATCACACAAGGAGCACACTGAGGTATCCACCATCTAGATCAAGAAATGCAACGTTATCAGCTATTCAGAATCTCCATTCTGTCAGACTCCAATTTAGTACTCCCCCTCCTCTCACCAAAAGTAATCACTTTCTTCATTTTTAAATTTACGTATAGTTTTGTACATTTTTAACCTTGATGTAAATAAAACCATACCGTGTAATTCTTTTATATCTTGCTTCTGTTGCTTAATAATACATTTTGGGATTTATTCTTATTACACGTAGCCATAGTTAATTCATTTTCATCACTAGATAGTGTTCCATTGTAGGACTTCACCAAATGGATTTCCAAAGTTCATTTTACCTGATATTTCAGTCATTTTAATTTGTGACTCTTTTGAATAACATTGTTGTGAATACTTTTTTACATGTCTTTGGGGCCACATATGTACAAAATTTTGTTGAATAAATGTTAAGGACAGAAATAAAAATGTTAGGATTTGCATATGTTCAATTTCAGTAGGTAATAACAAAAGGTACCAATTTCCACCCAATTATCAATGTATGAAATTATTATTTTTCCATAAATTCAACAACACTTGATATTGCAGGCTTTTTAACTTTAGTAATTCTGATTGGTGAATATTAATATTTCATTGTGGTTTTAATTTACATTTCCTTAATGATTGCAGACATTGAGTATCTTTTTCAATGCTTATTCATTTTTTGTAAATCCTCTTTTGTGAAATGTTCTTGTCTTTTGCACATTTTAATAGTGGGTTTGTGGAAAATAAATTATTTCAGCTCTTGATTTGCTTTTTCTCTGTCTTAATAGTGCCCTTTAATAGACAGAAAGTCCTAGTATTACTGCTGTGCCAGTTTGTCAGTCTTTTTCTTAAGGATTTGTGCCTTTTGGATCTGTTAGGGAAGTCTCTGCCTATTTAAGGAAGTCAGGATAGTCTCTTATGTGACTTTCTGAAAACTAGTTTATCTTTTATATTTATGCCTATAATTAACTTGCAGTTGATTTTGGGGGGTTATGATGTGATGACAAATGAAATCATCTAGAGCACAATTTAGCTTCTCAAGTACCTGCTTCAGATTAACCAATGCCTTCAGGAACAAAACACCAATGGATTATGTCCTTTTACTGATCTTTGCATAGTAATTCTCTCTACATTGTCAACTTTTTTAAAGTATCTTTGAAGCTATGTCTCAGGTTTTACAGAACCTAATTTTTTCCTAAAACATTTGGTCCAAGTTAGTTATGTTCTATTACTGAAAGTAAACTATCTTTTTTGCATTTAAAGTTTTTTGCTTTGTGACCTTTACATTAATTGGTTATTTTTATATTCTTTGATTTATTGTTTTTTATCAAAAGTAATTTTTAAGAGTTCATTTCTTTCTCTTTTTGATGGCTTCAAGTTTCAAGGTTTAATAGATTCTTAGCTTTTGTTGAGAATACAAATTAGAGGGAAAAATTCTAAATGTTTTGTTTTTGTTATAATTTTGTTTTAATTTTTGTGAATATTCTCATTGGAGTTTTTTTCTCCCTGATTATTTTAGGCCCCATTTAAAACAATACCAGGCATCTAGATTCTTGGTTATCTCATTCTTGTAGAGGAAGTGATATGTTTACTAATTGTTCAAAATATATATGGGTTCTCTATGATGAGCATAGCCATTTAATTGTCTTAATATAAAGGGAAAACATACACTTATTTTACTTCAAAAATTAGATGGTTATGCCAAATTGGAAATAGATTGGCATAAACATCTCATAGGACAACCTTCACAGAGAATTTATTTGGGGCCAAAAACTTAATTCTTTCTCTTTCTTGAGGCAGGGCTTTCTTTTTATATCTTGCAGAAATACCATCATTAGAAGCCAGCTATGAGAAAATTTTTATTTTCCACTTTAATCATCAATGTCATGTAGTTCAGAAAGGAATGGTTGACCTTCCATCAATATTTCATTACCTTGGCCAGGTGTGGTGACTCACGCCTGTAATCTTAGCATTCTGAGAGGCCAAGGTGGGAGATCTCTTGAAGTTAGGAGTTTGAGACCAGCCTAAGCAAGAGGGAGATATCCTCCATCTCTACTAAAAACAGAAAAAAATTAGCTGGGCATGGTGGTGCATGCCTGTAGTCCCAGCTACTTGAGAGGCTGAGGCAGTTGGATTGCTTGAGCCCAGGACTTTGAGGTTGCTGTGAGCTAGGCTGACACCATGGCACTCCTGCCTGGGCAACAAAGTGAGACTCTGTCTCAAAAAAAAAAAAAAAAAATTCATCACCTTATTTTTTACTGTTCAAGTATAATTGAGAGTACTCTAATCCTTACTCTTCTTTTCCAGTGTTACCTTCATTTCTGGCCCCTGGAATACTGAGTTCAAGGGAATTAATTAGGTTTTGCTGGGTACATATTTCTCTTCCTTCTCAGAGTGTTTTAATTCTAGGTCAACAATTACAGTGAGTCACCTTTTCCCCTAGCTTGCTTTCACTCATTGTTTTGTAGAAATGCCTTGAGATTTTTCATGTGTGAATGTTTTTATTGCTGAGTATCTGCAGAGCAAATATCGATATGAATAAACTCTGTATTAGCATTCATTATAAAAATTGTAAAGTCTGAACAATAAATGTATAGTTTTATTTCAAACAGTTATATTTCATTTGGTTCAAAACTTGCTAAACTGCTTTAAAATCTAGACTCTACTGGGAGGGTTTTTCCCCCTTTATTTATTTTTATTTTTTTAAATTTCAGAATATTATGGGGACACAAACCTTTTGATTACACATATTGCCTTTGCACTGCCCAAGCCAGAGCTACAAGCGTGCCCAATCCCCAGACAGTGCGCTCTGTTCCCATAAGTTGTGAATTTACCCGGCCCCTCCCCCCCCATTTACCTGCCTGGCACTCAGTGAATATTACTTCCATGTGTGCATGTTAAGTGTTGATCAGTTAGTACCAATTTGATGGTGAGTACATGTTGTGCTTGTTTTTCCAGGTTTTTGTTTCTTTTTATAAACTTTGATAATAAAAAGGAACATGGTGATGGAATTTTTCA
Source organism: Varecia variegata (assembly GCA_028533085.1). Classification (NCBI taxonomy): domain Eukaryota; kingdom Metazoa; phylum Chordata; class Mammalia; order Primates; family Lemuridae; genus Varecia; species Varecia variegata. Next base: position 91,339,560 of record CM052437.1, on the reverse strand, counting down.
AAAGCCACAAGTATATATTTAACATATATTTAACTCACAACTGTATTATAGTGCTATATTCCCAGAAAAAATCAAGATAACTGAAAACTTTAAATTAGGAATATTTAAAGGAGGTGTCTAATAAAGGAAAAACATGGAGAAAGATACAAATAAAAATGTGTAATACAAGGTTAATATAAATGTCACCCAGACTTATAACAAAATCTATTTTTCCATATAAAAGGCTGGGTGAGGGAGTGGGATCGGTTTCTGCCAGTTGTAGCAATGGAAGGAGGAGCTTAAGAAAGGCATGTGGTAGAGTGGTTACTACAGAGATACGAAAAGTGCACACCATGTGTGTTAGAAAATGTCTACTGCAAAGGGTATACAAAAGAAAACGGCACTATTTGAAACTAAAAAGAGATTGATATCAGAAAGGGGACAAGCTTGAAAGACATGCAAAATAATGAAGAGTGGGTAGCAGAAAAGGGAATCATTGGAGGATATTCATCAGGGGAGAGAGTGAATTATCTGTTTATATTATATATACAGATGTGTGTGTGTGTGTGTGTGTGTGTGTATAAAAAATGGTGACAGTGTGGAGGGTAGGAAATTGTAAAATTTTAAACTTTTTAAATTTTACTTTTATTTGTGCTCCAAATAGATGCCTTGAAAACTTAGAATTCTCACTGTTCTATATTCAGTACCTACCCTGATGCCCTTAATATTCTAACATTTTTGCAGATGTATTGGGTGTGTTAAAAGAAAAATTTTACAAAATTAATTTTAACAGAGTTTATTTGAGCAATTCATGAATCTTGTGAAACTCAGAACCAGAAGAGGTTCAGAGAGCTCTGCTAGTGGGCAGTGAGTATTTGTAGACAGAGCCATTGAAATAAAGTACAAAAGTAGCTTGATTGGTTATAGCTAGGTGTTTGTCTTACTTGGACATGGTCTGATCCATTGACAGCCTGTGATTTGCTGAAGCTTGGCTACTTGTAATTAGCTGTGACCTAGCTATTTGTTACAAAAAATATATCCCTAGTTAGGCTTCGGTTTGTCTATGTACTAATTAAGGTTGCAGTTCATTATACATAGGAATTCAGAGCATGGAGACAACTTCTGGCCAATGGCCTCCTATTTCTTTAATTTAACTGATGAAATGATGAATAAAAGAATTGGATTGATTATGACAGTTAAGAGACAAGACAATCAAAAGAGTTAGATTTCTGTCAGAACAACTTAGATCTGTGGTCCTAGGGGAATGAATTCAATTGGTGGCATTGAAAATCAAAATAAGAAGTCAAAATTCAACAAATACTTCAGAGGTAAGATTAGCAGAAATAAGTGACTAACTGGTAACTTTTTATCCATTGCCTCATATGTTCAGGTCTGATATTTAGTTTATCAGTCTGGATAAATTAAGATAGTTATGTCTCCTTTTCTTGTCTGTCCTGCTAACATTTTTAATCCTTATCCAAAGCCATCTTGAACAATAGTGAGATTAATGATAAGAAATGATGAGTACAAAAATAAGTATATTTCCAGTGGAAGAAAATAATTAATCTTTATAAGAATATATTGAATTGAACACATCTGCTTAGAGATTTCCTCCCAGGTGTTAAAAAAAACAAAGACCACCTTTCAATTGAGGATTAATCTTTATAGAATAATTAATTGAAGTTGCAGGAATAGAAGAAATCACCCATAGAGAAAGAGTAATGAGGAAGACTGGGTACAGACACATATATTTAATATAGTAGAAAAGCACTTATTATAGTAATATTTCAAGGGTATTGTTTAGGTAATCAAAAAGAAAATGCTTGGCAAATCCAAGAAATCTTTTTTGGTAAATGGTTGGAAAACATTTTCTGTAAAGAAATAGTAAATATTTTAAAGTTGTAAACCATATAGTCTCTGTCATGCTACTTAACTCTGCCAATGTAGCATCAAAGCAGTCAGAAATAATATAAAGACAGATATTACTGTTTTCCAACAAAACCTTATTTACAAAAATATTTGGCAATGAGATGCATGTAGCCAATAAGCAGTAGTTTGCCAGCCCCTAAAGCAAAAGTGAATAAGTGGGATGCATCTGGAGGAAAAGGAATTTCCCAAGCATAAAAAGTTAAGTTCTGGTAGAGTATTCTTTTCTCTCTCTCTCTCTCTCTCTCTCTCTGTTGTTCTAGTAATTTCCATGCAAGTAAAAACATTATTTATTTGTTGCTCTACCCAATGAAAAAAAAATTCATTTCCCATAGTAGATGCTCAATATTTGTTAAATAAATAATTATTTTACCATTGAGGTTGGTGTTTGCCCCTGGTGATCAAAAGTATTGTCAGAAGTCTCCTACTATCTTACTATTTAAATTTTTAATCAAGAATGAGCATTGAATATTATCAAATATCTCTTTACCTCTATTAAGAAATGCATTTGCTTTATCTTTTAAAGTTCTAAGATAGACCACTATTACATTGCTCAAATTAATTTCTCTTAGGCATGTGTGGTGGTTTAATAAAAAGTATACATTTTGGCACTATCCCCGTCAAAAAGTGGGCATCTATCTATACCTTACCCTTTGAATATGGGAGGCTCATAACTACTTTGACCAGTAGAGAACAACAGAAGTGCTATTTTGAGATTTCCAAGGCTAAGTCATAAATGGCCATGTTACTTCCACCCTGGCTACAGAGACATTCACATTTCAACTTCTGAACTATGATGTGAGCAGTGCAATCATACTGAGATTACTTTGTAAGAGAGGTCATGGGGAGGTGTTTCAATTGACAGTTTCAGCAATGGGGCAGGAGACAGTCACCATCAATGGGCAGCCATATAAGTGAGTCATCTTGCATGGTCAGTCCAGTTGGGACTTTAGGTGACAGAAGCCCCAGGTGACACTCAGGTGCAACCACATGAGAAACCCAAGAGAGATCTACCTGATCAAGCCATTCCTGAAATTCTGACCCACGAAGTAAAGAACAAAATTAAGTTGATGCTTCAGGCACCTAAGTTTTGTTGTATGAAGTTTTACGCAATAGTACCTGGGTGAGAATTGTATATCTCTTTCAATATACTATTGCATTTGGTTTGAGCCATACTAACAAATCTTATTTATTTATGTTTTAATTTTTTTCCAGTTTTGCTATTAGTGCCATCAAGAAACATTTGGTATTTTGAGCTGATACTGTAATAGGTTCAAACTTTGGAAATGTTGGAAATGTTAAAATTGGGTGAATACAATTTTATTGGGATGGGCATGAATCTTTGGGAGGGGGGAGAGGGTAAACTCTGGTTGGCAGAACAATGACTCCTCCTCCCCAATGTGTCCTTCTCCTAATTCCCAGAACCTGTGAACATACTAACTTATATGACAAAAGGGACTTTGCAGGGGTTATTAAGTTAAAGATGTTGAAATGGAGAGATTACCCTGTGTCGTCTAGGTAGGCACAATATAACCACAAAGATCCTAATAATGGAAAAGAGAGGTCAGGAGAGTCAGAAGGAGATGAAATGATGGAAGCACCCATCAGAGTAATGTGACTGCAGGAAGGGATCTGTAAGCCAAGGAAAGAGGCTAGCTGCTAGATGCTTGAAGGGCAAATAAACCTATTCTCCCCTAGAGCCTACAGAAGGAAGGTAGCTCCCAACATCTTGATTTTAAACTAATGAGATGCAGTTTGGACTTCTGACTTCCAGAACCACAAGATAATAAATGTATGTTCTTTTGAGGCACAAAGTTTGTGGTAATTGGTTATATCATCAATGAGAAACTAAGATTAGAGAATAAGCAAACCTCTCACCCATTCATCAAAGTGGCTTTTTAAATGGCCTCCCTATTCTTCAAACATCTCCTTGTTATCTCCTTTCTTACCCTTAGCACAAATCTTTACATCCAACTTTGTAAAGGAAATAATTATCCAGAAAATCCTTCAACTTGCAGCAAGTAACCCTGTCTTCACGCATAATTTTAATATGCAAGTCATATACGTTTTACACACATTTTCATTAATGATAATGAAAGATAGTGACCTCATTAGAGAGATAATATAAATATAGAATCAGCACGAGCCAATGGCAATCTGAGTCTCCCAGTCTTGAGCCAACATGAATTGGAAGATGCTAGTGGTACTAACATATGTGCTCACGTGCATGCACACACACACACACACACACACACACAAGGTTATGGTAGGAAAAGCACATTTTACGACAAAAATGATAGCTTCACTTTTGGGCACATTGCATAACTGTTATTCCTTAAGGTAATATATATAACCACCAAATATTGGGGGTGGGGAATAAATCGAGGTTGAAAGTAATCTAATCCAAGCATCTTATCTGTTTAAATGTAAGAAACATAACCTATGGGAATTAAATGACTTGCCCCAGGTCAATGTGCATGTAAGTGGTAAAGCCAGGACTGGATTTTAAGTCACCTAAGGATTCCATTCACCTAGATGCTAGTGCCTTTATGTAAAATACTTTTCTTTGACCATCTCTAAAAATCCTATCAAAGTAATGTATTAATCTCATTAACCAGTTCAATTCCTAACCAGAAATGATATTTTTATACTTTATTATGCATTGCTAGGACCTGCTATTTAAAAAGAAATTATCATGAACTTAATTCATTTGGAAATTGCATATTGTTTACTCTTCATATAAAATATGTTTGTCTTTGCAATTTTAAAAGATAGATAACATATCATTATTCACTACACACTGCCAACAATTATGATCACAAACTTTGTTCTTCTGAACAACCACAATTTTGTATAATGATGTTATATGCTGTCTATTGTTTAATTTGAGCCTTTCAATATCAATAAGCAACTTAATACACATCTCAAACTACATAATAATAGCCACATGATCATTGCAATCTTGTACAATTTCTATGTGTGTGTCTTGAATGCCAATAATACATAATTATTTCTAAAATTATGTTATAAAGTTTGTGTTTATACTTAAAAGTAGAAAGCAAGTTGGTTCTAAGAGACAGCTAAATTATAGCTAAAATGTGCATGTAACTTCATCCTACTTCTTTGCAATATGCACATACTAATGATTATGAGAAAATTCAATTTAAATCAGTAAAAACTTGTAGATTAAATTTAGGTGAAATATATAAATAAATAATAATATATAAAGGAGATGGAATATATAATGCATCCAATTATTTTCCCTGAAAGTTCCAATTTCATATATAGTATTCTGCATCTCCATAATCCATTAATATTTCCCAACATTATCATATTATAGCATCACAGATATTTATATTATTGCTGCATTCTTTGCCATCAAAGATATTTTATTTACTAGGGAAAATTTTTTATTGACATTTGTTCAAGGCCCATAAAACTAAAACTATGTTTGATTAAACAATTGATAATTGCTTTGCTTGAAATTTTTAGTCATTGACTACAAATTGATTACTAAAATCAATATACTTGGATAATAGAAATGGCAATCCAAATAGAATTTTCAGACACCACAAAATATAGATTATTTATATGTAAACACATTATTAAAATATTATAATACTATTAAATTAAGCTGTCAATACTAATGCTTATAAAATGTTAGGTATTTTTCTTATTCATAACAGGCATTGCTGTTCTGTAATTGCAACTTTTATAGTTTCTAAAGTTTAGGTAAATTTGCTAGATGTTATTAATTTTTTAATTACTTTGTATTCTTCTTTGAAGCTTGGACCCTGTGGCATGCTCCATATTGACTTAAATCTCAGCCTGGGTCCCCTCAAATAAAAAAAAATTATTTATTATGTAATAGAAACATTAAGTAGTTGACTTACATATGGATTTTAATTTTTTTAAAAATTGACTTTCCCAGAATGTAGGTGCACCTAACATTTGTATAGTTACCCTATCCTATAGCAATACCTATCATATAGTCCTATTGTGATTATATATAGAGATGATCTATTAGCATTGTTAAAAATGTATATGTCTTTCATTAGTATTTTATAATAATTATTATGGGCTATTATAATTAGAAGAGCTTTAATTTCCTACGAGATGAAGAATTGCATCTGCATATTTAACTCTCATTTTTTAGGGTATTTGTCCAATTTATCATTTAAATATGCTCTTATACCCTTTTTCTAATTCATTTTTGGGTGATGTCCACGAATATAAATCAGGTGGTAGACTCTCTTTCTATCTTCTTATTTTATGTGAGTCACTGATATTGATAAGTACTTTTTATTCTTTGAATAGTTCCTGGTATTTGGAGGATTGCCTTAAATATTAATACAACACAAATTTTTTGTTCACTCTTTTATGATTTCATACATAGTAACTGATTTATACCAATACCTCTAACAAAATACAAACTTAAAAAAAAGAAATAAACTACTAAACCCATAAACCAACACATTACTAATGATTAAAGCCATGAAAACATAAAATATTATATTGTTCTTTTTTGTAGCTAACTTTTTTCTTTACAGTTTATATTAGTCTTTGTATTTTTCTATGAGTCATCAATATGTACTCATGTCATTTTACATATTTACCTTACCATGATAAATTCTTATTATATTGTTGATGTAGTTGTTTGCTTTTGATAAAACTCTCCTGGCTTCAACAGTGGGAGACCCCTTAGCTAACTTCTCTGCGGTTTTACAACTATCTGTGTTACTATTAAAAACATAGTGAATACGAGCACAAACTCTGAAGCCAGATAGACAGAATTCCAGTTCTCTCCTTGCTGGATCTATAATCTCAGACAAATTATTCAGCTTCTCAGTGCTCATCTATAAAATGGAGAAAATAATGGTTCCAACTTTGCAATGTTATGCTGAGCATTGAAGAACTTAGTGCTTGTAAAGCACTTGAAACAGTCCTTATTAAGTAGTTATTAGTATTAAACTTTTAATAAGTATTAGTTACCACTACTACAGTTTTGATATTATTATTATTACTGTCATTTTATTATTAGACACAAAAGAGTACTTCAGAAACACTTTTTAAAAATATATTTCAATACATGGAACCAACTCTTCTCCAAGCAGTTCAGGTTACTTTTAGTGTTAGTATCTTATTAGATGCCAACATCTAAGCATAGGAGGCCATAGAAGAATTGTGGTGGAAAAAGTGCTAGTGCTGATGTTGAGTAAGTCTTTTTTTTTTTTTTTTTTTTTTTTTTATCTTTTTTTTTTTTTTTATTTCAGCTTATTATGGGGGTACTAAAGTTCTGCATAGATATATTGCCCATGTCCCTCCCAATCCCCCGAGTCCGAGCCTCAAGTGTGTCCATTCCCCAAACAGTGCACATCGCACTCCTCCTGTAGGTATACACCCATCCCCGCCCCCACCCCCTTGAGTAAGTCTTAGTAAGGAAAATAACTGGAAAAAGTTCTCTTATTTGGAGTTACGAGATTTCATTGACTGTTTCAATATAATTTTGTGGCAATCTCTTCTAACATTTTAAGCAGGTTTATGGAGATGCAATTCATCCCATACAATTCATTCATTCAGATTATGCCATCCAGTGGGTTTTAGTATATTCATAGAGTTGTGCGACCATCATCACAGTCTATTTGAGAACATTTCATCATATCAAGAAGAAATTCTGTAACAACTAACAGTCATTCTCAATCTGACCACTCAAATTGCCCAGCCCTAGACAAGCACAAATATTTGTTTCTGTAGATTTGCCTATTTTGGACATTTCCTATAAACAGAATCATGTGACACATATGACACATGACTTGTTTCTTTGCATAATGTTTTCAAGTTTTATCCATGCTGTAGCATGTGTCTCTGCTTTATTCCTTTTTATTTCCAAAAAAAAAAAAAAAAGTTTCATTATATGGCTATACCACATTTGTTTACCCGTTTATCCTAAATCGTGAACATTTAGGATGTCTACAGTTATTGGCTATTATGAATAATGCTGCCATGAACAACCATGTACAATTTTTATGGCTATAATTTTTCTCTTATGTATATACTGTACCTAAAAGTGAAATTGCTGGGTCATTTGTTGACGTTATGTTTAGCATTCTGAGAAATTTCCTAAGTGTTCTCCAAAGTGGTCGCACCATTCTTGTCACCAACGTATGAGCATTCCAATTTCTCCACAGCCTCTACGGTACTTGTTATTATCTTTTTTTGATTATAGCTTTTTGACATATGCTAGTGGGTGTGAAGCAACACGTCATTGTGGTTTTGAACTGCATTTCCCTAAAAAATAATGATACTGAATATCTCTTCATATGATTATTGACAATCCTTTTATAATTATTTTGAGAAATGTCTATTGAAATTCTTTGCCTATTGTCTAAATTGGGTTGTCTTTTATTACTAATTTGTGAATGTTCTGAATATGTTTCTTATCAGATGTGATTTGCAAATACATTCACTCATTCTGTGTGTTACCTTTCAATTTCTTGATGTATTCCTTTGAAGGGCAAATGTTGTTAACTTTGAGGAAGTCTACATTATATATATTTTTCTTTTTTCCTGTTTGTTTCCTGTGTCATATCTAACAAACCATTGTCTATTACAAGGTCATGAAGATAGCCTTTTATATTTTCTTTCAAGATGTTATAATTTTTTCCACTTACATTTAAGTATATGGTTTATATTAAATTAATTTTTGTATGTGGTTTGAAATAGGAATATAATTTTTATATATGTATACACAGTTATTCTAGCACCCTTTCATGAAAAGACTATTCTTTCCTCATTGTATTTTGTAAGCACACTCACCATAAATCAATTGGCCATAAATGTGTTTATTTCTGGACTCTCAATTCTGTTGCATTGATCTATATGTCTATCCCTATGCCAATACTTAAGTTTGTTGATTACTGCAGCTTTGTAGTGAATTTGAAATCAGAAGTGGGATTCCTTCAGTTTTGTTGTTCTTTTTCAAGATCATTTTGGCTGTTCTGAGTCCCTTTTATTTCCATATAAATTTTCAAATAGATTTGTAAATTTCTGAAAAATATCCAGCTGTGATTTTGATAGGTATTTTTGATCCCAATTTTCATATAGCTGGTGATTTCATCAACACATAAGGTTTTTTCCTACATTGACATGTATCAGGCTGCCTTTCCCCCATTAGGTATCATTCTTACTATTTATTCCTTGCCTTTGAACAGTTATAATCCTAGCAATATTTTTTAATGGCTTGTGTAAATTACATTTTCTAGTGAAAGATATGTAGATAGAGGTTGATCTACTATCACTTGAAAGACTTTTTCAATACTCTCATATATTTTCAGTGATTTGAAAAATGTACTCACTAACTTAAAAATAGAAATGATGAACTCTGGAAAAGAGGCAAAAATCAATTGAGGGAATTTTACAATGGCAGTTAGGGTCTTAGCGTGTAAGGTAGAGCAGCAAAATATGAGACATGGATGATTTTTAGTCCCTGGTATTTTGCTAATAAAAGTTACAGAAGGATAAAGTGAAGACAATGGTTGAAAAATATAATTTGAAGATAGCATTGGTAAATTTTTCTAGATTTTATAAAGGTATAAATCCTCAATAAAAAGTATATGCTGATATCAGAGCAATATTCCTAAAGCAAATTACTATCTTGATATACCTACAGCATACCAAATGTAATGTTCCTGTACTAAAGAATTAATTATAAACATATGCATTTAATTATACTATATTTCAACATTTTCCTAAAAGTACTGTAGAGAAATTTAAAAAAAATAGGTCCAAAAATTGAGTAAAAAGGAGAGGAGAAATAGCAAGAAAATCTGGTGGTAGGAAAGGAATAAATAACTGGCACATGATTTAGCATATACAAAGAAGGTGAATCCCAGGAAAGTGCAAGGAAAGTAAAGAACTTCCTTTTTTCAAATGCAGAATTCTCAAAAGTCTAAAGTATTTGTGGTACTATATAAAGTATCACATTTGTAGTGTCTAACAACATCAGAGCAGCACTAACTAAATAATAGAAGCTTCCAAGCATAATTTATCTCTTAATGGGTGATTCAAAAATAAAATGCAGCATTTAGAGGAAAAAGAAAACTTACTAAAATGGAACAAATGGGAGACTGTGGAAGAACATCACCAAAACAAGTGACAGCTGTAATAAAGAATGTCATCAGAAGCTGAATAAATGATGCAAAAGCAAAGCAAAACAAAGACAACAACATCAACTACTACAGTATGTGAATAAGAAAAAATTTGGATTAAAATCATATTGTTAAGTAGACAATTCATCTAAGTTCTCACTTCTAAAATTTGTGGTCATAATATGGTAATTTTGAGGATCAATTTAGCTATATATGTGAGCATGGTTTATATTTGTCATTAGTATTACTAGGAATATTTAACATCTCCATGTTAAAATAATATAGCATCTATTATACATGTCTAAAGCTTATATAATACTTCTTATAAAATTATCTTACCACAGGAAGAATTTTTAAGCTCTGAGTAGTGGAAATGGATTTTATTGGCTCATGTCTTAAATGAACATGTAGTAGCAATGGCAAGGTCAATAAAATGGTCATGGTTATTGTATAGTTGCAAGTTCCATAGGAAGCAAACATCTATTTTAGCATTTACTATCAAGTTTGAAGAGTATGTTTTATTAGGTAAATGTCATAACATCTTCTGAAAATATTTTAGAACATTTTTTAAATAATATAAAATTATAGTGAGTTGTATAATATCATAATCTCATTCTTTTTATTTTAAAAGGCAGATTGTTCTTTTCAATGAATATTTGAAGAGAAATAATTATGTCAATAAATTATTATAACTACAGCAGAGGGATATTGATGGTATTCACATATTTTCATATTTCCTTTCAATTTTTTTACATAAATATATTATCATTTTAGGTAGATAATCATACTCTTCATTCTACTTATTGTAAGACTTTCTATATTATTACATATTTACTTTACCTGTAGTTGAAATATAGATAGTGGATATAAGTAGTATTTTGAGAAGTTTTAAAATCTGTGAATACATATTCCCGAACAATTTAAGTCATGAATGTTATACTTTATGTTAGGCATCATTTGTATAACTGTGTTTAGAATAACAATATTAAATGTAGAATAACTTGGTCATTATTTTTGTAGTAATGAAACATTTAGTTCCTTTTTAATTTTTCTACCTTTCTTGGCAAATTTATTAGTGATTATACCACATTTTATTTATTTCTTTGTATTTCAGAATATTATGGAGGTACAAACATTTTGTTTACAAGTAATGCCTTTGCCTCACCCAAGCCAAGGTTAGAGGTATGCCCTTCCCCCATACAGTGCACTCCATCTTCATTAGTTGTGAGTTTACCCACCTGACTGATACCCAATGACCCAATGAATATTACTACCATGTGAGCACCTTAGTGTTGATCAGTTAGTACCAATTTGATGGCCAGTACATGTGGTGCTTATTCTTCCATTTTTGTGATACCTCACTTTGAAGGATGGGCTCAAGCTCTATCCAGGATGACATAAGAGGTGCTAGATCACCATTGTTTTTTGTAGTTGAGTAGTATTCTATAGTATACATATACCACATTTTATTAATCCACTCATGTATTCATGGGCACTTGGGTTGTTTCTACATCTTTGCAATTGTGAATTGTGCTGCTATAAACATTCGAGTGCAGATGCCTTTTTATAGAACAACTTTTTTTCCTTTGGGTAGATGCCTAGTAGTGGGATTGCTGGATCAAATGGCATTTCTATTTTTAGCTCTTTGAGGTATCTCCAAATTATTTTCCACAGTGGTTACACTGGTTTGCAGTACCACCAGCAGTGTAAGATTGTTCCTATCTCTCCACATTCATGCCAGCATTTGTTGTTTTCAGGCTTTTTGAAAATGACAAAGTAATATATCTGATTATTATAGTTGAGAAAAAAAAGTGGCTTTTAAGCAGAGCTTCAAACAGAAGATATAATGTTATTATTGAAGTTTTAAAATATTGTTGAAAACTCCCTTACTTGGTATGTTAATACTAGCTTTTAATTGGGTTTTATGCTTAAATGAATATAAAACATACTTCATTTTCCAAGCAAAGTTAGACCAGTACACCATACTTATGGTTTTAATTCTGATTTGTCAGAGAAGAAATACTTCTTCTAACAATAAAATATCAATTTAGAGCACATGCCTTAATAACATTTGTGTTTCATATCATGTTTTGTCCAATGATGTGATTTTAATTATGTTATTTCAGGAATCTACCATTATCAAGGTGTGATTATTTGAGAATTTTTGTCACCTGGATGATATTGTTTTAGTTTTAGTTCATAGCACCAGAGGCCTATGTTTGGAGAGGCAACTTATTGCTCCACAGTGGATATCTATAGTAAGATAATGAATGGCTGATATAACCTATAAAATAGCTTTATGTTGTTCATGAAGGAGTGAGTTGAAATAGTAGTGTAAGCCTTGAAGGCAATGTTATAGACATCAATTTTAAAGAATGTTCTGCTTGTAATAAATATCGACTGTATCATAGATTGGTCTTTCCACTCATAATTTTTGGAACTTTAGTCTTTATGTCTTTTCTTGATTTAAGAAAGGTATTCATGGAGGAACATTCATTCTTCTAAAATCACTAACATGCCCACTAGCATTCATTCTTCTCAAATCACTAGCATGCCCACCCTTCCAGAATTATTCTGACTGCAGAGTAATTTAGCCAGTAACCACAGCGTTACCTGGTCTAATCTTTCATCTCATGCTTCGGTCTCACCTATACTTACTTTATTGGGCTATTCAGTTACCATCAGGAAATGTAACCGTCAGAAAATAAGTACTTATTTCTTTCAGTGTGTGTGAATTATAGATGCCAGTATTGATAAATGGATTTATAGGCCATTTAATTCCAAGAATACCTTACCATACGGATTAATAACTATCTTTCTGTTTATGAGGCCAGAATGCCAAACTTAAACTGCATGCTATATCAAATTGCAATGGCATTTAGTTTTTGTTAAAACATTTAAATGAGTTAATAATTTTATTTTTATATTTAATCAGAATTTATTAAATATATCAGAAATTATATCATTGCAACCATTTATATATTATGACAAAAATTTTGGATATCAACTTAAAAATATGAGGATATACATATATATTCATATACATATACATATATTCAAAATACATATGCTCAACATTTTTTTCTTAGAGTAGTTATATAGAAACCACCATGAAGGAAATATCCATTATGTATTCTCCAATTTTTTTCTTATGTTACTTTTCAGAGATCAATTTTATCTTGTATCTGTTTTGCATATTAGGCTTCTGTATAATATTTTATTTGAAAAAAGAATCATGTCAAAAATTTTAAAACATATTTTATTTACTTCCTTTGGTACAAAATCTTAATTGTACAGTTAGCATGTTACAAATGTGTATGAGAGGATTAACTTCTCTACACCTCAGTTTCCTCACCCTAAAGGAGGACACTTACCCCACTTCCCCAGGGTTTTGATGGAAGAAAAAATTTAAGAGGCAAATTTAAGAGGGTAATGAAAAGGGAAAATAATAAACAAAGGTGGAATCATTACAGTTATTAGTAATCTAATATGTACACTTTTCAAATATTAACAGATAGTTATTAAATTCAAGATTCTGAGAATTTTGAGGGTCTCCTGTTCATCATATTTAATCTTTTTATGTTGCCATTTTCTTGAGTTCAATCTTAACTGTTAATTTCTCTAAACAAAATATTTTCTATGTGTCTTTACATAGCAGTACCCTCATGTCCTTATAAGGATGTGTCTTTATACTTTTTTAAGACGGCTTTTTATCTGTCATTCTTTAAGATATTGAGACTAAACTTTAAACAATATTTCAATTGTGGCTACACAAAACTAAAAAAGCATAAAATATTTTTAGTTTTGTTTACAAAAATTCTCTTAGAAGTCACTGGCCATCCAAAGAAAAATATATATGCTTGCACATGTGGGTATGAGTGTCCCTTCCAATCACAACAAGAAAAAAAAAACCTTAGCATTAAGTATACAATATTTAAAAATTTAGAAAAATTGTTTAAAATCCTTCATGTGATGTGATGTAAGAGGACAGATGTCAAGTCTTGCTCTATTTTTCTGTACAGCAGGTATTAATGCTGCATGTTTTATAATTCTGTGTCAATTTAGAATGTACTGAAATTTAAAAACTACACAGTCTGTTAATGATCAGTGGAGTGTAAATCATACTTATAACTAAATTCAATGAGGAAAGGTAATATTTGCAAAGGGAGACTATCTCTGAATATTTGTGTAAATTTCTATAATTTTGCTTATTAATGAGCAAGTCATGGAACCCTGATGGTCCATTTCTGCCACTGAGAGAATTAGAATAATACTTTATTATTTGTCATGAATATGTGTAGTCCCAAATGGCAGAAGCAAAGGGCATGTATAAATAATAAATTTATTTATGACCTACAGAAAGAGTTCATAACATGTAATTTGGTCCATTGAGATGTTCCATGAGAAATTCACGTGACTATAAAAAGTAAGACTAAGAATTAAACATATATTTTAAAACAAAACATAAACCATCAAAAAGAATACAAAATACTTTATGAAGTAAAGGCCTGGTGACTATATGGTTTATCTACATATTTACATCAGAACCTGATAGTGCCGTAAACATAGAAACCACCATTTGCCTAGTACTACATCTATTTTGGAATTACATCATTGTAGCCACTAAAATGTTATTCTTGAACAAGCAGAAAAACTTAATTTTAAGTCCATATTTTCACCATTTTTTCCAGCATATCTACATAGCCTTAAAAATACAAAAACAAGATATGATCACTATAGTCATTTAAAACAACCAATATAACCACAACTTATTAAATAAAATGACCATGCCAATTCTTTCTAGAGTTTTCCAACATGATACCGTCACT
>CM052437.1:91302252-91316599 GCA_028533085.1 Varecia variegata | reverse complement strand
GGATTGCCCTAGCTGCCCACTCCTGAAGCCATCCCTGGCTATAGGCAGAGCACATATCGAGTACAAAAGCCATGAACTAGGATTATGCAAGCAGTGTTTTTAGACTCACGTACAAGAGTGAGCAAAAGGGAGAGTAATAAGAAACAAGTTAGAAATGTAAGGCAGCTTCAGGTTGTTTAATGCTTTATTGTCATTGTAAATTCTTTGAATTTCATTCTCAGTAAAACAGACAGTGAGAGGTGATGACATTTTGAACCAGGTGTGTAGTGGTGAGAAGTGATTTGTTTCTAGATACATTTTGAAAGTCTCTACTTTCATCTCACAAGTTTTGATGACAAAATTGCCTGTGACATTTAAAAGAAAGAGGGAAGTTGAGGATAATTCCAAGGTTTTTTTTTTTTTTTTTTCTTGCAAACTCTTAGATTTACTGTTCACTGAGCTTAAGATCATGGTAGGGACAGGTTTTAGAATGGGTGAATCCTGTATTTGGTTTCAGACAGGTTCAATTTTTGAAGCTTTTTAGTAACTGAAGTAGAGATAATTATTTGTTAAAGAAATTGATTATTAATCAGCTACTGAACATATGAGTCTGGAGATGAAGGAAAAAGTCTGCACAGAAGATACAAAGTTGGGAAGCACTGGCATAAGTGTGTGGATGGTATTTATAGCTATGGTATAGGATGATTTTATCAAGGAAGTAAGTGAAACTAGAAAAGAGATACAAGCATTGAAGTGATACCCCAATAATAAACAGTCAGGAAGCTGAGAAGGAACAAGTAAAAACACTGGGAAAGGCCAGTGAGAAAGATAGATACAAAGAGAGTATGATTTCCTGGAAGCCAGCTGAATAAAGTGTTTTGAGAGTACGGGAACAAACATTTGTGTCAGATAATAGTCATAAAGACTTAAAGGACATAGCCTTGACCATCAGATATAGCAACATAGATAATATCAATAAACTTGGCAAGAACATTGTCTATGGAATGGGGGGGGGGGAGAACCAATGATGGGCCCAGAAAAGAATAGGAGAAAAATTGGAAATTGGTGATTTTAGGCTGCTTTAGAGAGGAATTTTTCTATGACTTCAAACAGAATTGGGGAGTAGGTGGCAAATAATGCTTTTAGTGATGTGTTCTCAGTTAGCAAGGATTCGTTTTGACACCTAGCAGTACTACAAACACCCTGTGGGCAGAGGCCATGCCTTACAGTTCTTATATGTTACCTAGTACTAATTCCAAATAGTAACTTAAGTGAGATATAGCGTATGTCTACAGTGATGAAGACTGAAAAGTATGCTAGAGCACGAAGTATTAGGTACCCAATTGTTTAATTGTATTTTGATGATTTTAATTGTAGTTTATGTACTTAATAAAGCTACCTTCCAAATGGGGTTGTATTTAGGAATATAATTCCATGTGACACAGAAGTGATATTTGTACATAGCAATGTGTGAACACCAGTGATGTCAGTCATGCTGTTTATCAACCTGTTTATAACATGGCATATCATAGAGATGATACGTAAAGCTATGTAGGTGATAGCAATCAGGCGAGTGAATTATAACAACAAGTGGTTAGTGGTGCTTTTACAAGCCATCTACCTTCTTTCTCCAGGAAAACAACAAAGGCGACAATAAAACAAAACTGATCAGAACTTGGCAGAGATTAAGGGTTCCCAGCAAATGATCCTGTGGTTCAATTTAAGGCTCTAGCTTTAAAGAAGAAATAGAGTACTGTGAAGAAAATTTCATGTAAAAGCTCATTTAATCCATACCCAAACGGCAGGATATCTATATGATGGACATTTGGGGCATGGAGTTTAGAGCATTGCCATTGGGCCATGATGACTAAAGGAACCTAGACTTTTCATGTTGTTCCAATGTGGTTTTGGAGATTGTGTAAGGAAAAATATTTGGATATAGACATCAAAACTGTTAATTAGCAGACCAGAAAAAGGTCTGAGCTGATACATAAACCAACCATGTGAAATTCAGAGTTCATTTTAATCAGTTTGTAACAAGTTTCTTATGGAAAGCAGCATTTAAGATGACATTTTTACAGTTGCATATTAGTAATGTGAGTGTTTAAAATATATTTAGAATTTTTTAAAAAGTAAAAGATAAGAATGAATTCATACTAGCATATTCAAGTTAGTTGCATATCTTAGTAACACCTACCGATGCAGGTATTGATGGTGAGTAGCAAAGACATTTGGAACAAGCCAGTTCTTCTCTCCATGCCTCAATTTCCATATTTGCAAAATGGTAAATAAGACTAGATGCTTTTTACCTCGTATTTTATAATTCACAGGATTACTTTGAAGCTGACATCTTTGTGTAATATAAGATGAAATTTGGTTAACAGGGAATGATTAGATTTGGAGTATATAATCCAATGAATTGCTATGGCCAGGGTAGTGTTATGTAAAAATTTGAAATTTAAAGATTACTAAAGTGAGAAAGGATGTAAGGAAAGAGAGAGAGAAGCAGACAGACAGAAAGACATCAGTTAACCCAGAGATAACTCTGGAGTCTAAAGCTGGAAAATAAACAATTGTCACAAGAGTAAATCAAAAATACTAAAACTGAGGTCCAAATTTTGTCAAAGAGTTCATAGAAAATAATAGGGACTATGAAATATATTGGCAGTAGGCAGCAACTTCCATAAATGATTGTAATATTGAGGAAGCATGAGGATTTCAAATGGAAATAAATACTTCTAACTCAGGATGTTTCATTTTATATATAATGTAAATTGGTCATTACAAGTAAATGTACAGAATATCCTTTAAACCCTGCCTAATTCATCCTTGATTAATAGAACCAAAAAGGAAAACAAGGTGAGACAAAGGGTGTGATTTATCATGTGTTCTGCTTATGGAGCTACTTGGCAAGAATATTTGGGATAATTTAAAACTCTTTTTCCTTCATGTTTCAATGAAGAAAGAGTATCCCTTTATTTCCTCACTTATACTTAGTCCTTTCCTGGGAAGAAATTCTGACTTAAAAGTCTAGGAGAAGAACTAGGCATGTGTAACTCAACACTTTTAGATCCCTTTACGGAGCAAGTCTTCCCTAAAGAAGCCTGCATTTCCATCAGTTCTTGACTGTCTTTAAACTTAGCAGTGCAGGCGCTGTCTCGGTGGCTAACCTTAAAATTGACCATTTGCCTTTGCCTGAGTGATTAAGTTTAGCATATGTACAGGAACTAAAGCTTAATTTACAAAATAACTACATAAATAAAGAGAGCAATATTTTTACATCCATTTGTCTGACTTCTATAACTATATCTCAACTGTTCTAATATCAGGTAGGGAAAGGAGATGTTACGTAATAACAGCCTCCGGCTAAAACCTCAACATGTGCCCTCCCCTTTCTTGATTCACTATATAGTATGGAGCCAGCTCTTGTAGAATATCAATAGCTTCAATCGGCCCACTGGGGTCTCAAGTGCCAACAAAGGTCTTTGTAGGTTTTGCTTCATAAAAGAAAATGCATACTTAACCCTGGGCGCGACCATCAACCATCTTTAATCCCAAGCAGTCCGCTCAATTTTAAATCTCTTTCTATTTCAGCTCACCAGCCTGAAACAAAACAGAAGCAGTAGAAAAAGGATATCAGGAAGAGATAGCATTGTTACCTGTTTCTAAGTTATCTATGAAATCTTTCTACATCTAGTATTAATAAAACTGAATTTCTGCTTCAATTGCAGGGACCCAAGGGATTATAATAGACTCAGCCTGAGGATGTATATTTTCAAAGGAGAAGTTTGGGATAATAGTTCATTCCAGAGAAGAGTCTCACCTAGTTTGGGGAATGTCGAAGGAAGAATCATTAATGATAACGATACATACATCAAGACCTAATATATAAAGAAGAAATTTGGGAGTTGGCTTTCCAGGAAGAAAAGATCATGTGGAGGCAAGGCATGGCATGATCAAGGAGCATAGAGAAGTACACAATAGCTGGGGTTCAGAGAAATACAGAAAACGTGGCACAGGTGAGGCTAGAGAGGTTATAAAGCAAGGTTTGGCTAGCTATCTTGAGAATGGCAGGTGTAATTTCTGGTGAAAGTTGCAAATGTGTTTGAAATCACTCTTTATTTGAGGAGAAAAGGTTAATAGATAAGCCATTATTAATACATTTTGAAATACAGATATAATTTCTAAAAGTACCAATACCCTTTCCTTCTTGGTTTTCAATGTTCTATAATTTTAAATAAGCTTCTTTGTCTAGATTGATAGTATATCCTCATCTATAAAATGCTGATCTATGACAGAGACTTCCAATCTTTAAATAATGACCCGTGAATCTAATTTGAAAGGTGCTATAGCATTGCAACACAGTACAGTATTATGATCGACTTTAAAACATTCAGTATCATTATGCCTTTAAAATGTTCTTAGGAATTAGGTTGATTATACATGAGCATTTGCCGGGTGAGTCCAAGAATGTAAATGATTTCTTGGATGGCTAACTCTAGCTTGAATTATTTCAGAAAAGATAGATCAGAGGAGAATGATGGAAAGTTTAAAATTCGCCAACCTCTATAGGCAGCTGTCATTTCAGTTTATATTCTTTAGAAAATAGGCATTTGAAGTGAATTCTGCTGCTTTAACATTCCAAGCTGATTTGGAATATTTCCAGAGACTCCCCATTATTCTAAACATATAGCACAACCCTCTCTAGAATTCAAGAGTTGTCACTTGTCACCTTTATATTTCCAATAAGAAAAGAACTGCAGAGAAGTATAGTAGTACATCATGGAAATATTTGAATTACATTTCCCTAAAGGACAAATATTTTATCAATCGGATAAGACAAAGAACCAGATTCTGCTTTTTAATATGCATATGCATGTAACTTGTACTGCTTTATGAGTATCTTTCAAATCAACTCAGATCCTTATTGCTAACAAGTTTTCACACTTTCATTTCATAAATACAATGATAAATATACAGCCGATGACATTGCCAATCTTATTTCCTCATTATTCAGTACTTTCTGTGTATGGAGACAAAGTTTTACATTATGTTCTGCATTAAAGTGAATTATGGTACATCTTTCTGCATTCACATATAGTCTTAATTTTGAGGTCTTAGTATCAAAATGTAAATGCCTCAGAGATTTTTCTTGTACCAAAACCTTCTATCTATCTTTCACTGTTATTCCCTTGTACCCATAAATAAATTATTTTGCTGAAATAGCATTGGCACAGGCTGAGAAATAATTATTTTACACTTAACTTCAGCAGAAACATACCGTTGACAATCTCTCATGTACTTGAATACATGTTGTTATTTTCCAAAGTACTATCTTTGGCAAAGACTGACAATGTGCATATCTTGATCATCTTAATTGACTATTAATATGTACACTGATTGGTGACTCGATAACATCTTAAAATAAGTGTTCTATAGCTTGGTTTTCTAAGATTGGTTCTGATTTGACTCTGTGATACCATAGTTCTCTAGAATTCTACTTGCTTACAGGGATTAGTCATCCCTAATATGTGGGCTGTTGTAACTCTTTTGGTCATTATCTTTGTTCTACCACCCCCTACAGCTTACTTTCTAATGTCAGTAAATATAGATGTAGCTACAAGAGTTAACATTCAACTTTCTCCAACCTTGTAACGGTGATCATTGGTTTCTGCAATTTTTCTTCTAATGCTGCTTATTGCAATTTATGTGCCTTTGCAGCACAGACCTATAGCGTTTTGGTGACAGATTGTTTTCGACCAGCATCACCACTTTACTAAAAGGACACAAAGAGAAAATATTTTAAATATGGAAAATGTGTCACTTCTCTTTCCCTATCACTTCAATGATCCAATTAGAACTGCGATATGAGTGCATTTGTTGTTCTGCTGAAATTAACTTTGAGCTATAATTAGGTAGTCATAGTCATCCTCAGTTTTCTTGCTTACTCCACATGTACTCCCACCCACAGGACTTGGCTTTGACTAAGTACCCCATTCTCAACAAGCCTGAATGACCTCTTTGTAATGTCTCTCAGTTCAACTCTTTATGCAAGACATAATTTAGATATCAGTATTTTAGTGAAGTATTAACATCTTCTCTCGCTCACACTATTTGGCTTCACTGACGTTTGCACTTAATTACGCTTCCAGCCTCAGGTGTAATTTATATAATCAATGTCAAAATAAGCCATTGTGGTTTCTTTTTATATTTAGAGAAAGGTACAAATGGTGATTAATGCTCTTTGCCACCCATATTTAAATAGTAACAGGTCAGAAGGCTTTCCAGAGAGAATTATTAATTTTGAAAACATGTTGGTCCTCTAAAAAGTGATCTTCTTCCCTTTGTTGACTTGTTTGAAAATCGTTTTCTTTAGAAATGGTTAACACAAACACATAGAAACATACACTATAGGTAATGATTAATCATTGCATAGTTTCTCTACCAGCAATGAAAATTCAGATAGTTTATATGCACAAAAAAATGAGTATGATATTTGGAGGAAAATAGTATTTTGTTTAAATGTTTTAAAACATAAGGCATTATGATTTGGACATTTTGTGTCCTATAGGATTTAAAGGGACTCTTTCTTTCTAGTGATATCTGAAAAATTAAGGTCAGAAATCAGGATTCTAGTCTTAAAAGGAACCTCTAGAAGTTGTGGAGGCCACGTTCAGTGTTTAATTTAGGGCATCAATGCGTGCAGTATAAGAAAGTGACAAAAGATATAACAGTATTTTGGCCTTCTAATGACTCAGGAGGCAATGAGACAACAAATGAAGACCAAAAACCCTTGCATGATGCCCAAAATGTAGAAATATTAATGGATTAGAAATTTAAAGAAAAACTTCAGCATAACATGAACTTAGAGAAGAAAAAAGTTTTGCCAGTTTTCAATGGAATCATGCACATAGACAATAATAGATACATACCATCAAAAGTATGATAGGATGAAATAAAAATGAGCAAGAGATGTGTGATGGAGAAAGTACAATACCCATAACTCTATAGCATTTCATGAAAGTTTTCATCTGATTATCCAATTCAAATATTAATATGGTCACACATACAAACACACGTGTACATATGCACACTATAACAAACTTTGAAGAAAAATCAGGGGCCACTTTCATTAATTTTGTATTTGCAAATTAGCATAGCAGTAATGCAAATTTAAAGTGTGAAATTTGAAGTTGAAATCATAACTTTTAAGGAAGTTTGATAAGGCATCAATAAGGAATTTGATGAAGAGTTATATTATATATATATACACACACACACATACACACATACAAAAAACCTTTCTTTAAAAGCATAAATATAAAGTAATAAGCATACACATCCTTCTCTGGAGAAAGATAATATTTTAATTTTCCTGGAGAAAAATAATAAGGTAAAGATGAACATAAACATATATCATATAATTGGATTTAAGTCCTTTTCACCTTATGAGAATAGCAGTCAGAGCTTGCTGCGTTGAGGGCTATTCTAGCAGACAGTGCTTGAAGTAAGCTGTTTTCTTAATTGACACCAGATGGCACTATGGAACTTTTCCATTTCCTTAAGAGGCCAAACAGAAATAAAAGAGATGAAGTACAGTGAAAAACTATCCTTGAGTAAATGTGTCTCTCATTTCTGTTTCCTAAGGTCAGGTGTCATTATTGTTTAATACATAACACAGGAATATGCTGGTCTAACTTTCTTCTCCTTTAGAACTCTATGAAGCATAAGTAATATATAAATAGGAAGCAGTTTCACTAAGAATTCCAGAGCCTTGACTTTAACTCATTTTCAGAGAAATAATTTATTATTTATGAATTTTATACCCACTTTATGGACCTTATACATCCATCAACGTGGTATAATCCCTAAGAATTTTTTAGTGCACACTTTCCTAGTGCCATGCATATGTAGCTCAACTTGCCCTAATTTAGCTATTTATTAGTTTTCAAGTTTCAGCAGTATATTTCACTCATTATTTTCTTTCCACCTACAAAGGATTTGGAGAAAAACCGAAACTTACAGTACATTCTATTAATTACATTTCATCATATGTATATATATGATGAAAACTGTATATATATATATACATATATATATAATTTTTTAGAGACAGAATCTTGCTATGTTGACTAGACTAGCCTTGAACTTCCGGGCTCAAGTGATCTTCCCATTTCAGCCTCCAGAGTGGCTGTGACTACAGGCGTGCACCACCATGCCTGGCTCATCTTATATTTTTTTCATCAATTTTTACTTTTTGTTTTAAAATTTTTTTTCTACGGTGAAGGTGAAGTGAATGTGTAGTATTTGACTTTCAATTGTATTGGAAAAAGTACTCTAATTTATAGTATTTTACAAATAATAAAACAAGATTCATATAAACTACATTTTTGTTTTATTCTGATTCCTTTTTTTTTTTTTTTGACAGCTTGTCTTTGGTGCTTTATTTTCAAAAAGAAATGACTCTGAGCATACTGGTAGAAAAATCCATTTAGATTCCAATGCCATACATTTAAATATTAATATTTAATTAGAAACATTCATTCTGTACAAAGACCAAACAAGACACACCATTTTCATTTTGCTGTAATGTAAATTTGTCCTTATATTTATGAAAAAGTCTATCAACTTCAGGATTTCAAGAAGCTACCAAAATGACTGTTTTTTAAAAGACACATTTTAGCAAAGTTTAAGGCTCAAATGTCATTTTTAACATAAACTCTTAAAATCATTTTATTATACTTTGTATAGAAATAACATTATGTATTGCTTCAGAGAATACAATGAATTTTATGGGAGTATTCTAAGCCACTATTTAAAGTTAAATTATTCAAACAATATTACCATTATCAAATCTATAATCATAAATTAACCAGGTGAATAAAAGATATCAAATATGTATCCCTCACATCTAAATTAATATAAGCAATACATAAATATCTTTGGCTTTTATTTATGAGTCTTTAAAAAAAGAGTCATAAATATCTGTAAACCATAAGAAAACACAATAAAATGGCTTTCCTGTCTTTTAACATTCTATAAATAAGGCTCTATAATGAGAGCTTTTTAATAAACATAAAGAAAAAAAGGCATATGCTTATATGGATGTTTTGGTAGAATTGACTAAAGGTTACATGAGAAATAAGTTAATGGACTAAAGTTTATAGCTGTGTGTATAACTGTCAAATCTTTCTGTAAATTACCTTTCTCTTCTGCTGGCTAGAATGCAAAAATCCAATAAACTGTTAATAAAAATGGAAAGGTCATATGTAAATATCAAAGATCTTGAAAATGAACCAGAAAAGATGATAGTTTAAAGAAAAATATCATTTCATATTCTGTTTCATTGTATTCTAAATGTAATTTGGGTTGCAAAGTGTCTTTCCAAGAAAAAAAAATTAGTAGGAAAAGTTTCTATTAAAAAGAGATTAGTTTCCCATCTGAAAAGAGAAGTTTGAGTACTAATTGGCTGTTGGTTTCTGCAACTTCAGAAGAATTGCAAACAATTAAACGCTTTGATATTTTCTCTGATTAAGCAAACTCTTAATAGGGCCTCATGGAATTATTCCAGAAGCACTGAGAGAGCACAATCTGTGTAGGGTGTGTGCATGCGATGGGAGGTTCATTGCTTAGGGCCTAGGAGGCTCATCTTCTGTTTGCAGCCAGACAACTCACGATCCAGCATTCTCTGGTCTGTTCTCAAGCTTGCAAAGAATGAGGGACTGAAAGAACTAGAATAACAGAAATAACTCTTTTCTGTCCTCTTCCATCTATCCAAAGACAGAATAGTCCTTTTAAAGCCGATTTGAAAGTTGTAGTCTCATAAAGGAAATGCATTTAGTCCTAGGGAGAAGCTGAGTTTGAAAACATGCTGCTTTTGATGAAGCCACGCATGGTGCCTCTCCATGTTCTGTGTCTGTACTTTAAGGGCTGTCCTGATGCCTGGACAGAGTGATCGGCAGAAGGGCAAAGGATGGGTTTAGTCCTCTGAATAGGTCCTTGACAGAGTAATTTCCTTCCCTTTTTATGGCCATAATTTATTTTTGCAGTGTCTAAACTCTACAATAACGGAACAGGATCAACACAGGAATCAAGCAAGTTTCACCCAGACTGACTATGAAGTAACAGTTAGCATTGATTGCTAGTGATGTCTTTTAACTGAGGGATGATTAATATGCATGATTTAGGAGGATGCTCAGTTTTTCTTAAATGTTCTCAATTATTCACCAAATGCAATGAATGAATAGATGAAATTATTTAGGTCAATGTTTCATGTTTTCCTTAAATAATCTAAATTATTCACCAAAAGTAGTGAATGAATGGATGAATACATTTCACTGGAAACGTAGTGATTAAGATAAGATTTCTAAATAAATGTGTAATGTTCACATTTGATTTATATAAGCATGCTTCTTTCATTAACTAAAATAGTCAAGCATATTCAAGGAAATAAGCTTGAATAACAGTGAGAAGCCCAGAAAGGATCCAAATGTATACACAAATGGGATTTTGAATTTCTAGAAAAGTTTCTCCTAGATTACATTATTTACCATTTTTAAATACATTGGCTTAAGGTCAAGTTTAAACTAAAAGCTCTTTCAATTTAAACCTTTCTGATTCCTTGTGATCACTTTTCAATTAGACAACGAAAAACAATTTAGTTGGATACTTAGCTTAATTGGTTTGCTTCTACTTTTTGACCTCCAGGGCTCTGCTTATGTATTCTATGCAATATGCTTGTACAATTATCTTCCTCTTTAGAACGCACACTTCCCATGATTTTGTACAAAGCTGTCTGGTTCAATCACTGTTAAATACACTTTACCCTTTTTTTTTTCATTTTAGAGAGCAGGGTTCGAGGCATTGCTTCTAAATTCTAAGATCAAAGGAGAACTGTAACTTCTTGTTAACGGGAAAGAACAAGACTGAGTCGGTAAATGATGTCATGAAGCAGTTCATCTGCATAGCTCTGCCTACAGATGTCATTGAAACACTAGACGATATGATAGAACAAGAAGTTGCCAAACAATTAGTTAATTAAATATACTAATGCCCTATCCAAAACTTGGTGAATTAAATATTTTGGAGTGATAGGGTAGATTTATGTTTATGTCTGAGTGCATATGTCTCTCTAGATGTTCAGGTTCCTTTGTCTAAAGCACATACTATTTCTTCCAATATACAAGCTTAAAGTTTGATAAGTTACCAATTTTATGCCCTCTTTTTATGCAACTTGGTATATTAAAAAAAAAAAAACTCAAATATGTTACAGGTTTTTAAAAGCAAAATCAGTATCATATGAATCCTGGTCTTAATTGTCCAAAAGCTTTCCCAGTAAGAAAATAGATTTGATGTCACTAAAGAAAATTTTCCGAGGATCAAATTTTCTCAGGTAGGTAAGATGCAGGATGATAAGTGATATTATGTTGAAGTAGATAATTTTCACAAATTTGATACTTATTGCAGCTTTCCTACTGAAGGTCATTTTACTTCATTTACACCAACCTCATTTATTCATTGACAGTACTAAAAGAGAAAACAGAAGAGACAGTTTCTCTCCTGAAGGAATATGCTGTGTTATAGTAGAGTTAACAAGTTCTCCCCTATGCAAGGCAGTATAATTATACAGTGCAATTTCTACTCTATAAGACATATAAGTTCTTTGAAACAGTGTTAATGCTTAGCTTGAGAGCTAGACAGCGTTGGCACTTTCCCCCTATTACACAGATACATAAACTGAGCCCAATAGCCATGTACATAATCACTGAAAAGATTTGGGGAGGTAGAGAAGTTACCTGGCTTTCACTGACCTCCATTTTCCATCTGTAGAATGAAATGCTTGGATTAAATTCTAGACTTTCTTTAAATTTACCCATTTATCATTTAATGATTTGTCCTAGATCATATAGTTGGCAAAGGTTAGGAATTAGGACCTCTGCTTCTTAGGATACTGTGCTAATCATTATCCTCTATTTCTCTTCCCAAATACATCTCATCTCTTACTAAGGTTTAACTTTGTTCCCATAACTAGACTTATCAAGGCACCTCTTCTTTGTGTCTCACTAGCTCCAATTAATTTCCCCCAGCATTATAATCATTTGACATGCATATAACAATTTATTTGTATGTAAATTCTAATATCTGATGGTTTTACATTTTTAATATCTCTTTCATGTTACATTTATATCTACTTATGATTCTTATACCTGTATACATTTAACTGTTGTTTACTTTTGGAGGCTATTTAAGGTGGGCCAAAATTATAGTTGACATTGTCTAGGTTCTGGAATCAAACAAAACCTGGGTTTGTATCTCAAGATAGCCCCTTACAAGTAGTGTGATCTTGGAGAAAGTTGTTTAACTTTTGTAGGCCTATAAAATGGGGCCACTAGAATACCTGCCACAAAGGGTATTATGAGGTTTAACAATTAGTAATTGTTATCATTAATCCACTAGAGTTTAAAATGTTACTATTTTATGATAATATAAATTCCATTCCAGTGCAATGGCTCATGCCTATAATCCCAACACTTTGGTAGGCCGAGGTGGGAGGATTACTTGAGACCAGGACTTCAAGTTTACAGTGAGCTAAAATCAGACCATAGCACTCCAACCTGGGCAACAGAGTAAGACTCTGTCCCAAAAAATAAATTAATTAATAAATTAATTTATAACTTACCAAGTAGTAAACTAGCTGAAGAGATTTACCTACTAATCTCATTTAAAAGGCTTTCTACATAAAATCAGAATTATAAAAATGAATATTATATTTCTATTGAAAGAAGAAAAACTTAATCTTGTTGATTGAGCAAGATCTCTTCTATGACCTTGTAATTATATTTCTGTCTTTTGGAATTATGTTTCTAGTACCAAAGTTTCAAATTGATCTGTTTAATTGTATATATTTATGGGATACAAAGGGATGTTGGGATACAAAGATATGTTGATAAATATGTACAATGTGTAATGATCAAATCAGGGTAATTAGCATATGCATCACCCCAAATATTTATCATTTCTTTGTGTTGTAAACATTCAAAATCTTCTTTTCTAGCTATGTGTAATTATATAACAAATTATTTTTTTTATTTATTTTTTTGTTTTTATTTCAGCTTATTATGGGGGTACAAAAGTTCTGGTTAGATATATTGCCCATGTCCCTCCCATTCCCCTGAGTCTGAGCTTCAAGCGTGTCCATTCCCCAGATGGTGCACATCGCACTCTTCATGTAAGTATACACCCATCCACTCCCCAAATTATTTTTAACTGTAGTCACCTTACACTGCTGCAGAACACTGGAACTTATTCCTCCTATCTAATGATAATTTTATATCTGTTAACCAGCCATTCCCTATCCTCCCTTCCCCATTACCCTTCCAATCCCCTAATAAACACAATTCTACTCTCTACTTCTATGAGCTCAACTTTTTTAGCTCCCCCAAATGATTGAACATGTGGTATATATCTTTTTTTCTCGGCTTATTTCACTTAACAAGATGTCCTCTAGGCTCAACCATGTTGCTGTGAATGACAGGATTTCATTATTTTTTAGGACTAACTAGTATTCCATTGTGTATATGTATCAAATTTTATTTATCTATTCATCTGCTGATGGACACTTACATTTATTCAATATCTAGACTATTGTGAATAGTTATGCATTAAACATAGAAGTGCAGATATCTCTTTGACATACTGATTTCCTTTCCTTTGGATAAATACCCAGTAGTGAGATCATATGGCAGTTATATTTTTAGTTTTTGAGGAACTGCCACCTTGTTTTCCATAATGGTTGTACTAATTTATATTCCCACCATTAGTATATGAGAGTTCTGTTTTCTCTGAAGTTTTGCTGGCATTTTTTTTTTTTTGATAATACCTATTCTAACTGGAGTGAGATGATATTTCATTGTGGTTTTGATTTGCATTTTCTTGATGATTAGTGATGTTGAGCATTTTTTTTCATATATGTGTTGGCCATTTGTACATCTTTTTTTGAGAAATGTTTATCCAGATCATTTGTTTTTTTCTTAAATAAAATTAGGTGTGTATTTTTTAACTGTTATTGTGTTGTTTGGGTTCCTTATGTATTCTGAATATTTGTCCCATGCCAATGAATAGTTTGCAAATATTTATTCCCATTCTGCAGGTTACCACTTCATTCTGTTGATGGTTTCCTGAGCTGTGCAAAAGCTTTATAGTTTAATATAGTCCCATTTGTTTATATTTGCTTTTGTTGCCTGTGCTTTTGAAGTCTTACCATAAAATCGTTGCCTAGACCAATGTCCTGAAATGTTTCCCCTATGTTTCTTTTAAGAGTTTCATAATTTTGGATGTTACATTTAAATCTTGAATCCATTTTGAATTA
>CM052437.1:91281431-91301752 GCA_028533085.1 Varecia variegata | reverse complement strand
TTCACCTCTCACAAAAATTAAATCACGGTGGTTAACAGACTTAAACCTTAGGAAAGAAACTATTAGAATCCTAGAAGAAAATGTAGGAAAGACTCTTACAGACATTGGCCTAGGCAAAGAATTTATGAAGAAGACACCTAAGGCAATCACAGCAACAACAAAAATAAATAAATGGGACTTGATTAAATTAAAAAGCTTCACTTT
Source organism: Varecia variegata (assembly GCA_028533085.1). Classification (NCBI taxonomy): domain Eukaryota; kingdom Metazoa; phylum Chordata; class Mammalia; order Primates; family Lemuridae; genus Varecia; species Varecia variegata. The sequence continues at coordinate 91,301,548 of CM052437.1, read as the reverse complement.
TATTCTTTTACATATGGATATCTAGTTTTCCCAGCACCAATTATGGAAGAGACTGTCTTCTGTCCATTCCCTAATATATATTCTTTGTGTCTTTGTCGAAAATCAATTGTCAGTAAATATGTGGATTTATTTCTGGGATCTCTATTCTGTTCCATTGCTATTTGTGTCTGTTTTTATATCAATACAGTGCTGTTTTGGTAACTATAGATTTTTAGTATATGTTGAAGTCAGGTAGTGTAATGTCTCCAGCTTTGTTCTTTTTGCTCAGTATTGCTTTGGCTATTGGGGGTCTTTGTGGTTTCATAAAAATTTATACTTTTTTTTTTCTATTTCTGTGAAAAATGTTGTTGGTATTTTTATAGGGATTGCATTGAATCTGTAGACTGCTTTTGGTAGCAGGATCATTTTAACCATATCAATTCTTCCAATCCATGAACATTCTTGTCTTTTTCTAGTTCTTAGAGGAAAAACTTTCAATGTTTCCCTATTCAGCATAGACTTAATTGTGGGTTTGTCACACATGGCCTTTGTTGAGTTGAGGTATGTTCCTTCGTACACCTAATTTGTTGAGAATTTTTGTCCTGAATGGATATTGACTTTTATCAAATGCTTTTTCTGCATCCATTGAAATGATCATAGGTTTTTGTCTTTCATTCTGTTGATGTTATGTATCACATATATTGATTTGCAAATGTTAAGCCATCCTTGCATCCTGGGATAAATTACACTTCATCATGAAGTGTATTTTTAATGTGCTGCTGGATTAAGTTTATTGCTATTTTATTGAGGATTTTTGTGTCTATGTTCCTCAGGGATATTGGCCTGTAGTTTCTTTTTTTGTTATATTCTTTTTGGGTGTTGGTATCAGAGCAATAATGGCCTCATAGAATGTGTTAGGAAGAATTTACTCCTCTTTAATTTTTTAGAATAGTTTGAGAACAATTGGTGTTAGTTCTTTAGCAGTTTAGTAAACTTCAGCAGTAAAGCCGGATAGTCCTGGGCTTTTCTTTGTTAGAAGATTTTTTTTATTACTGATACAATCTTTTTACACATCATTGGTCTACTCAGGTTTTCTGTTTCTTCCTGGCTCAATCTAGGTTATGTTTCCAGGAATGTATCTATTTTCTCTAGATTTTCCAATTTATTGGTGTATAGTTGTTCATAATACTCTATAATGGTCCTTTATATTTCTGTGGTATCAGTTGTAATATCTCCTTTTTCATTTCTGATTTTATTTATTTGAGTCTTGTCTCTCTGTCTCTCTCTCTTTTTCTTCGTCTAGCTAAGGTTTGTGATTTTGTTTCTTTTCAAAAAACTAACTTTTCATTTTGTTGCTCTTTTGCTTTTTGTTCTCTGTTTTATTTAATTCTTCTTTAATCTTTACTTTTTATTTTACTAATTTTGAGTTTTGTTTGTTCTTGCTGTTCTAGTTCATTGATATACATTGAGAGGTTCTTTATTTGAAATCTTTCTACTTTTTTGATGTAGGCATTTATTGTTGTAAGCTTCCCTCTTAGTACTTCTTTTGTTGTATGCCATGGGTTTTAGTATGTTGTGTTTTTATTTTCATTTATTTCATAATATATTTTGAACAATTAATTAATTAAATTTATTATTTTTTGTTTTTAGAGACAGAGTCTTGCTCTGTCACCTGGGCTTGAGTGGAGTGGCATGATTATAGTTCACTGCAATCTTGAACTCCTGGGCTCAAGTGATCCTCCCACCTCTGCCTTCTGAAATGCTGGGATTACAGGTGTGAGGCACTTTGCCCAGACTTAATTTCTTACTTTCTTTATTGATTCATTGGTTATTCAGGAGCTTGTTGTTTAATTTCTCTATATTTGCACAGTTTCAAAAGTTCCACTTGTTATTGATTTTTATTTTTAGTCTATTGTTGGTTTAATCTTAATATGGAACCTGTTGATTGAGATATGTCTTTTATCGATCCTGTAATTATATTTCTTAGCCTCTTGAAGTTATATTCCTAGCATCAAAGTTCCAAACTGATTTTTTTTCTGTAGCTATTCTTTTAATTGCATATGTTCAATGATAAAGAAATGTATAAAGTTTTAACTAAATGAAGTAAGCCTTTAGTCTAATATACTTTGGGGAAAGGTACCATTTTATAATATACAAATACTATCAATATCACTAAGGTATTTTTAGCTTCACCTTAAATCACTTTCTCTTATTTCCTGAGGTCATACTCACACTCCTTCCTCTTTAGCTGGTATGATATTGGAAGAATTATGAGTAATTTGGAAAACTATGCATGGTTTGTAGCTGAGAAATAAACTGGCAATGTGAGGTCTATGAGTTTTCATCCTGTTCCTCCTCTTAGATTTCTTTACAAAAAGAAATAGGCAAAATACCTATCTCTCCACACTTAGAGAGTGTGTCTGTATAATAAAAATTGTGGAATCATTCTTTCTAAAGCATTTAGATCAGATGATGATGGAAAATTGATGCTGATTATTTTGGATGTTTGATTCAGGAGGAATATGCCTAGATAATTTAAAATTAATTTCTGGCAATATAAAAGGAAACAGGGTAAGGAAATATGATTTTGAACTTTTTCTTGTTATTGTTTCATTGTAGCACAGTAGCATATGTGCTCTTTTATTTTGAAATAGAAATATTAGAATCATAACACAAATAGAAATATATTATTTCTTTTATTTTAGACTACTAGCATTTTATGCTTTGAAAACTAGATGTGAGACAAAAATAAACCTGTTGATCCTTTTTTTTTAAAACACAGAATCTAGGGATAATAATAAGAAAAGGTAAATTGCTAAAACCACTTCCTATATTCTTCTGGCTGTGCCATGTCTGAACTGTATTTAACAGCAACTTTGGAACAAAGCAATTGTTTAGGCAAGACAAAGAGGTAAAGAGATGGGTGGGGAAAATGCAAGCTGTTTTTAATATTTTCCCATAGATATTAGAGCAATCAGCAGGTAAATTCATATAAATCTTCTTTTGACATTCTATACCAGCATCTCTTAGGGACAGAAAGTACCTCAGATATTGTGTCATAGATGAGGTCTGTGGTTGAATAGCTAGACAGTTATGGTGATGAGAATGCTATTAGCATTTTCTCTGTTTATTCTGTCTTATGATAACTACCGAAGGCTCAATAACTGTTGATTTACCTATTTTTGTTTGTTTGTGTTTGGCTCAGCTTCTAACTGAAATTTCTAGCCACAGAGTCCACAGATGAGAATCCATAAAGAAATTTTTCTTTTGTCTTCATGGTATCAAGTTGGGGGAGATGCATCATTTTCTATTACCATTACTTTCATGGAAAAGAGTCTTGGAATTGCAAAGGAAACTATAGATATTCTCACTAGCTGGCAGGAAAGAGAGAAACAACTGTTTCTGTGTTTCAGTGAATTCAATCAGAGAAGTAAAAATATTTATCTAATTTCTCTAGGTTATGGAGAACTATTTGTGCTTATATTGAAACTGGCGGGGCAAACTGGAACTTTGGTTACACATGCTTATTTATAATACTATGTGCATGAGGGTGGAGGTTAGTCCACTGGGATGAAAGAAGGTTGATATGAAGTAGATTTAGAGCTGACAAAGCAAAACGGCAATCATTATACTGTAGCAGGCAGCTTTTGGTAACTTCAGATTTGTCCTATATCTGTAAACATCGGCCTACATAGCAACAGGGAAGACTATCTTAAAAGCATCCTCAAGTTCCTTGGGAGTACTCTAGCTAAAGGACAATGAGAGTCTGATAAAAATTACCATATTATGAAATTGATCTCTACTCTCCCTGTCCTCTAATATGTCCCCATGGAAGCTTTCTAAACTATTATCATTGCACTTATAATAAACTCTTCAAGCAATAAATATCCTTGTTTTTTTTAATAAACAGCCAACTGTGTTGGGAAGATGTTGTGTGTATTAGAGTGCTTCAGAGAAGCAATACCAAAAGGATCTGTAAAAATATATATAAAGAGATTTATTATGAGGGATTGGCTCACATAAATATGAAGGCAGAGAAGTCTTATCATCTGCTATCTGCAAACTGTAGGTCCAGGAAAGCTGGTGGTATAGTTCAGGTCCAAACCTGAATGCCTAAGACAACGGTGTAAGTCCCATACTATTGCCCAAGAAACAGGATGGCCAATGACTGAGGGTATAAGAAGATGGTTTTCCCAGCTCAAGCAAAGGGAAAATTCACCCTTCCCGTGCTGTGATGGTTAATTTTATGTGTCAACTTGACTAAACTAAGGAATACATAACTGGTAAAACACTATTTCTTGATGTGTCTTTTAGGGTGTTTCCAGAGGAGATTAGCATTTCAGAGAGTAGACTGAGTAAAGAAGATCACTCCCACCAATGTGAGTGAGCATCACTCAATCCCTTGAGGGCCTGAATATACCAAAAAGGCAGAGAAAAGGCAAATTTGGCATCTCTGTTTTCTGAGCTAGGGCATCCATCTTCTGTCCTTGGACGTCTGAGCTCTTAGTTCAACTGAACTACATCGCCAGTTTTCTGAGACCTCCAGTTTGCAGGTAGCGAACAGAATTTCTCGGCCTCCATAATCATGTGAGCCATTCTCTAACAATAAATCTCTTTATATTATCTCCTATTGTTTCTCTGGAGAACCCTAATAATTTCAGTCCCCAGGGTAGTTCTAGAGGATGTGTTTTCTGAATTGTTTTCTGGGGTTTCTGGAATTGTCTCTCTAATCTCATTAGATTTAAATACATAGTGACTCTATTTCCATTAGTAAGGAGACACCATAAGTTTATGGCATGAATTGCTTATAGAGATGCAAAATATTTGCATTGAATATTCCTAATCAACCACTTACAAGAATCAAGGAGCTAAGTGACACACATGATACTTTCACATATTTTTGAAAAGCTGGGGAATAAAATGAATAGTATTGGTTTGTTATTCTTAATGTTGGTGGACAAGAAGGTAAAAGGAAACGATGAGCTCAAGAATTCAAATTTCCATTTCAAGTGCTGCATAACTAAGAGCTTCTAGATGTGCCCTGAAAGAGAACCTTCCTTCCTGTAGTCACAGGGCTAAACTTGCTTAAAACAAACAAACAAAAAACTATGCAAAATATCATCCTGTGATTGGCTGAATTACAGCACAAGTTGAACACCCAGACTCTCAGGTTGTCTACAGTTAATGCAAAAACATTTATTGAAAATGAATGGGATCCTGTAAATTGGGAAAGGGACATGTGGGAAGTCTCCAATGAAGCTGGGGATGTGGATTCCCTAAATTATTATATAATAAGGTTTTTGTTTGTTCGTTTGTTTTGCCCCAGGAGAGGTCTCTCCATCCCTGGTAGAATCTTACCCTGAATATCAGCGGAAGTGGCCTCCCCTCCCACTGTGGGCAAGAAAGTGCTGGGCACTTTCCCAAAGCCCAGTAGTTATCTTGGTAACTGTTTAGTCTATTTGATAACAATTTAGGTGAGCACAGTGTTTCTGTTATGTGATGGGGAATCTGCACTTTTTCCTCACTCCCATATGTTGTCTACCACTAAATCTTTTATAATTTACCTCCAAAATATATTATAGGTGAACCCACCCTCTACAGCTATACCTTTGCCACATAATCATTCATTGTGTTTTGGAGAAAGTAGTGTAATAGCCCACTTTTTGGTCTCCTTTTCTGATCCATACCCCATGTTGTTGAACTCAAAATCTTTTTTCTCCCCCCAAATTCAAATTGATTATCCCACAACTTAAAAGATTCTGAGATATCATTTGGTATCAATCATATCTAAACTGTTGTACATTGTGGAATATGAAAAGTAAAAGCTAAATAAATGCATTAAGATTCATGTAAGAATGCTATTTAAGAATCATTTTCAACATTTTTCATAAAGTATTTTTCTGATGACTCAAGAGATCATTGTATTTCAGGCCTCAATATCAATAATAGTTGTGTGTACTGTATTTATTCACATATTGGTTTTCCTAACTAAACTTGTAGTTCAGGCATGACAACTATTATCATTAATAAAAAATGAAATATAATTGATACTTAATGTATATCTATTGTCAGGCATTTCTTCTGTTAGCTTCACCAACCTCAAAAAAATTCTTATGCATTCTTCCTTTCTGACCACTGACATCTTCTCTATGTACACACTATTATTTCCTTAATTTTTTAAAAATACTCTTTTAGTATCTGTAGAATCTGTAGTAATGTCACTTATCCTTGACATTGGTAATTTTATTTTTTATTTTTTGAGAGAGAGTCTCACTCCTATACCCCAGGTAGAGTTCAGTGGCATCATCATAGCTCACTACAACCTCAAACTTCTGGGCTCAAGTGATCCTCCTGCCTCAGCCTCCCAAGTAGCTGGGACTACAGGCATGTGCCGCCACACCTGGGTAATATTTTTTATTTTTAGTGGAGACGGGGTCTCACTCTTGCTTAGACTGGACTTGAACTCCTGACCTCAAGGGATCCTCCTACCTTGGCCTCCCAGAGTGCTAGTATTACAGGCGTGAGCCACCACCATGCCCAGCCTGATGTTGGTAATTTACGTCTTATCTTTTTTTTCAACATCACTCTGGCTATAGGCTTATCAAATGTATAGATCTCCACAAAGAAACAAATTCTGGTTTTATTAATTTTTTTCTATTGTTTTTTCTGTTTTCAATACACTAATATTTAATTGAAATTTGTATTGATATAATTGTCAATACATATGCAATTCTAACAAATGATACAGAGAAATACTGGGTACAATTTTCTCATTTTCCCCCAAAGATAGCAGTTCACAAAAATATAACACAATATCACAAGCAGGATATTGACTTGATACCATCCATCTGTCTTATCCAGGTTTCTTTCTTTTTACTTTTACTCATTTGTGTGTGCGTATGTGTGTGTGTCTGTGCACGGGTGCGTGTGTGTGCAGGCAGGTAGTTAATTCTATACAACCTTATCATTTGTGTAGGTTCATGTCTGTAGCACCACAGTCATGATACTAAACAGCTCCATTGCCATAAGGATCCCTCCTGCTGTCCTTTTATAACCACACCTACCTCTCTCTCTATCTGTTCAAACTTACCCCTTTCCTAACTTTTGAGCAACACTAATCAGTTTTTCCTTTCTAAAACTGTATCTTTTTTAAAATACAATTTTAAAATGGCTAGGTTATATGGCTAGTATCAGTGAGATTGGCTTCTTTTACTCAATATAATTATCTTTTGACTCATGAAAGTTCTTATGTTTCAATATTTCATTGATGAGTAGTAGTCTATGGTATTTTGTCTAGGCATTCATCTGTTGAAGAACATCTGAGCTGCTTCAAGTTTGGAGCTATTGTGAGTAAGGCTACTATGAATAGGTTTATAATGTGAAAATAAGTGTTCATTCATCTGGGATAAATGTTCAAAGTGCATTTCATTCCTGATATTGGTGATTGTGTCATCTCTCTCTCTCTCTCTCTCTTTTTTTTTTTTAATTTCCAGTCAGTCTTGTTAAAATTTTATTTTTTTAAAGAATTAGCTTTTTGTTTCATTAAATTTCTCTTTTCTTTTTCTGATTTAAATTTCTTTGAATTCGCTCATTTTATTGTTATTGACTTCTATATGCTTTGCCTTGAGCTTGTTTTACTGTTCTTTTTCTAATTTCTTAAGGTAGAAACTTAGATTATTAGATTTTAAGCACTTGTGTGTTTATAATCTAAACATCTAGTGCTATAAATTTCTCTTTCAGCACTACTTTAGCTATATCACACATATTTTGACATGTATATTCATTTTATTAAGTTTTTATATATATTTTATTTATTTTAGTAATGCCTTTTTGACCCATGGATTGTATAGAAGTGAGTTTTTTAATTTCTACATTTTAACACATTTTCCTGATGTTTTTCTGTTAATTTTTAGTTGCATTCCAACATGGTTAGAGAATATACTCTGTATGATATTAATTATTTTACTTTTGTTGATTCTTGTTTTATGACCCAGAATATAGTCTATTTTGGTGAATATTCCATAGGTACCTAAAATGTGTATTTTTTTTTCTTTTCTGGGGTGGATTGTTCTATATACATCTATTAGATCCTTGTGGTTGGTTATGTCGTTCAGACCTTCTATTCCCTTAATGATTTTCTGTCTAGTAGTTCTGTTAGTGGCTTAGAAGGAGATGATGTAATCTCCAACTACAATTGTGGATTTGTCTGTTTCTCTTTCCAGCTCTGTCAGTTTTGCTTCAAGTATTGAATATTTGGCTGAAAATGTCTTTCTTCTCCTTCCTTTTAGACTGATAGTTTAACCAGGTATATAATTTGTAGTTGATAGCTCTTTTGTTTCAGTTCTTGAAAGATGTTTTGCTACTTTCTTCTGGCATCCATGGTTTCAGATGAGAAAATTGCTGTCATTAGAACTGGTTTTCCCCTGCACATAATGTGGTGTTCCTCTCTGCTTGCCAACACAATTTTTTTCTTTGTCTTAAATTTTTATAAGTTTAATTATGTTGTTCATTGACATGAATCTTTGGATTTATCTGGTTTGAATTCGTTTACATTCTCAATTCTGTAGGGTCGTGTCCTTTGAAATATTTGAAAAAAAATATTAGTGTTTGTTTAGATACTCTTTCAAACCAATTCTATATTTTTTTCTCCTTAAGGGACCTATGTAATACAAATGTTGAATTTTTGTTAATTGCACTAGTCTCTGAGACTATATTCTTTTTTCTTTTTCTTTTTTAGTTAATACTTTCTCTGTTATTCAGATTGGAAAAATTCTATTGCTCTATTCTCAAGTTAACTGATTCTACTCTATTTAATCTCCAATCTACTGTTACTATCCAGAGTGATTTTTTTAAGCTTATTTCTATTATTACATTCTTCAGTACTACAGTTTCCGCTTTGAACTTTTATATAACTTCTATTTCATTGATGACATTTTCTATTTTTTCATTTGTTTTAAGTTAATGTGCATTAATTGTTGAGGCATTCTTATGATGGGTGGTTAAAAGTGCTCTCACATAATTTCAGTATGTTTGTTCTTGGTCTTGATATCTAATCCTTTTTCTCATTCAAGTTGTGATTTTCTTGATTCTTGATATTATAAGGTGATTTTCAGTTACATCGTGGACAATTTGCCTATTATGTCAACCTGGGTCCTAGTGAAATCTCTTATTTTAGCAAACAGTCACTCTGTTTATATCTAGAATACAAGTCCCAGGCTACTTTTGTGGGCTGTGGTTCTAAAAGTGGTTTAATTTTCAGAGATTTTTATGGCATTATTTTGGTCTCTTTGGCTTATCTCTTGGCACTGGCATTTTCACTGGTCCCTACTGGTGCTGTCGGAAGGGGCAGAAGGGTTTTTCCCCGGCCAGGTTACTGGGTGTCTCTCAGCAGGAAAGGGGAGACCCAGAACCGTGGGAGTAAAGAAGAGATTTCTCTGGCTAAATGCTTGTTGTAGTAAAAATCAACCCTGCCTATAGAGGACCCAAAATATTTCCTCACTGTGCTTGTTGTAGTAGGATCACCCAGTCCTGGTGCTTCTTAGCTACCTTCTAGTCTTTGCTATAGGATGGATGTATCTGGCTTGTGGAGACAGGCTTCCAGAACCAGGCTATTTGTTATAGGATGCTTTCTCTGCCTTTTGGTAATGAAGAACACTTCCTGGTTGAGGCTTTTGTTATGACGGGAAAACTCTTTTTGGGATCCCCAAGCTATAGCACTCTTTATGCATAAGAGAGAAATGAGCCTACATGAGCTACCTTCTGTTGGTAGATTGGAGAGTTGGGAAACATCAGGTCAAGAAGCTTTCAAAGATTTACTTTGGCTGTCTTTCTTTATTTCCAGGATTTATAATTTTACTTAGTGAAGGAGAGTTTTGAACAATATATCTATGCCATTATGTCTGGACTGAAAGTTTCTATTCATTGAATTTTATTTTAGACATTATTATTTCCTTTCTTCTGCTTACTTTAAGTGTAATCTGATTGTCTTTTCTACTTTCTTAAAGTGGAAACTGAGGTTATTAATTTGAGACATTTCTCTTTTTCTCATATAATTATTTAATGCCATTAATACTATGGTTTGAATGGCTGTGTCTCCCTCAAAATTCAAGCTGAATCTTAATCTCTAATGCAATAGGATTAAGTAGTGGGGCCTTTAGAAGGTGATTAGGTCTTGAGGGCTCTGCCCTTGTTAAGCGATTAGCACATTATAAATGGGCTGGAGGGAGCTAGCCAGCCCCCTTTTTGCCCTTCCACCACATGAAGACACAGTGTTCATCTCCTTTAGAAGACACAGCAACAAGGTGCCATGCTAGAAGCAGAGAATAATCCTTACCAGACATTAAATTGACTGTCTCCTTGATCTTGGATTTCCCAAAGAAAATTATTTATTAAAAAATTATTTCCATAGAAAATAAATTTTTATTGTTTATAAATTACCCATTTTATAGTTTTTTGTTATTGCAGCACAAATGGACAAGTACTAAAAAGTCTTTATTCTTTGCAGCATTAGTGGTGTATCAGAAATTTGTTATGTTTTTTGTTTTCATTTAGCTCAAAATACATTATAAATTCTATTTTGATTTATCATTTGATCAATGGGTTATTAAGGATTGTGTTACTTTCCAAATATTTTTGTACTGTCCAGAAATTGCTGTGTTAGTCATTTTGAATTTAATTACATTGTAATCAGATAGCTGCTTCAAGTGACTTCAATGCTTTTCAATGTATTAATATTTATTTTACTACTCAAAGTGTTGTCTATCTTGGTAAATGTTCTTTGTGCACTTGAAAAGGATGTGTATTCTGCTGTTACTGAATAGAATTTTCCATAAGTGTTAATAGGTCTAGTTGGTTGATAATGCTAAAATCTTCTTGATTCTTATTGACTTTGTCTGCTTCTTCTATAAATAACTGAAAGAAGGGTATAAGAATCTCTGTAATTGTGGACTTGTCAATTAACTTGCAATTCTATTGTTAAATCATTTATTTTGCATCTCTGATATTAGATGTATTAAACATTAAGATTATATGTCCTTTTGCTGAATTAACTCCTTTATCATTGTGAAATGAGTTTCTTAATTTCTGGTAATACACTCTACTTGGAAATATAATTTGCATGATAATAAAATTATTTTGTCAAGTGTTAGCATCATATATGTTTCCTTAAAATCAATTTATGTGTTTATATTTAAATTGTGTTTCTTATAAAAAGCATAAGATTTTTTCAAATATGGTAATCTATGTCCTTTAATTGGTACCTTTAGACCATTTGTATTTAATGTGATTATAGATAATATCATCTTGCTATTTTATTCTCTTGAAATATATATATTTTGTCCTCATTTAGAATCACATCAGTACATGTAGAATTCTAAATTGATATTTTTATTTTTAATAATTTAAAGAATCACCTCAACGTCTTTCAACATTAATTTTTCAAGCATGATGCTTTAAATATTTTTATTCTCAATACATAAGGTATCTTTTTTCTTATGATTAATATGATGATTTTATCTTTACCTTCAGTTTTCACAGTTGAAATGATATATCTATTTATCCTGTTTGGGGGCTCTTGGCCCTCTTGGACTTAAGATTGATGTCTTTTTTATTTTTAGAAAAATTCATCTTTTCTATAGCCCTTTTTCTCTTTTTTTGTTCGCTGGTCACAAACATTTTAGACTTTCAACATTTTCTGACAGATATTTGATTTTCTGTTTATTCTTTTCTTTTACTCATCTTTTTTCTATTTGTGTTTCAATTTGAATACTTTTAGTGGCCTTTTTTAAAGTGCACTTCTTCTTCAAAGTTCAATCTGCTATTAAGACCATCTACATAAATTTTAATTTCTGATAAATTTTATTTCTACCAATTCCATATATTAAATATAATCTTTAAATAATATTAAAATATCTGAATATATTTTCAAAAATTATCATTTCCACATCTCTGCTGTAAATCCCTATAAACAATGAAAACCTTTTTCACTGGATCTCCTAGTATTTATATCATTGTTATTTTAAAGCTCTTGTCTCACAATGCCACACTTTGAGGCATTTTCAGATCTACTTCTGTTGGCTATTTTCTTTCTTGAGCATAAGTCACCTTTTCTTGCTTCTTTGTATATCTTATTGATTTAAATTACAAGTTGGGTGTTTTGTATCAAAGGGCAATAGAGACTGAGGTGAGTAATATTTACATTCAGAAAAGGATATACTCCTTGTGTCTTGTTTTTTTATTGTGATGGTGGTGGTGATAGGGAAGAATATATTAGTCTACAGCGGGTGGGGTCTAATCGTTGTTGTATTTTTGTGTGACTCATTTCACCACTGGCTTCACATAGTTTAGGTATAGGAAGAAGATTTTCCCTTCTTGGAGTATGTGCTATGATCACTATTAAAATTCCAGTGTTATTTGTGATTTATAGCTAAGTCACCCATCTTGTGAACTATAGTAGACCTATATAGGCACTGCACTCTGATAATTTTCTGGGTCATTAGGAGTTCTCAGACCACATTGGAATAAAAGTAGACATCAATTCCAAGAGAAACACTCCAATATACACAAGGTCATAGAAATTAAACAACCTGCTGCTGAATGATTATTAGGTCAATAATGAAATGAAGATGGAAAACAAAAAAATTCCTCAAACTGAACAACAAAGGGACACAAGCTATTAAAATCTATTGGATTCAGCAAAAGCAATCCTAAGGGAAAATTGATAACTTTAAATGCATACATCAAAAATACAGAACAATCACAAATTAACAAGTTAATGATAGACACATCTCAAGGAACTAGAAAAGAAAAAGCAGACCAAAGCCAGAAGAAGAAAAATAACAAGTCAGAGCAGAAGCAAACAAAGTGGAACAAGAAAACAATACAGAAGATCAACAAATAAAAAGTTGGTTGTTTGAAAAAATAAAGAAAATGGATAGACCTCTTACTAGATTAATCAGGAATAGAAAAGAAGGGACCCAAAAAAGCTTAATCAGAAATGAAAATGAAGATATTATAACTGATATCAAAGAAATACAAAATATCATCTATGAATACTACAAAAATCTCTATGCACATAAACTATAAACTTAGAGGAAATGGACAAATTACTGGAAACACAACCTCCCAAGATTCATTCAAGAAGAAATAGAACTCCTGAACAAACCAATAATGAGAAGTCAGATTAAAGCCATAATAAAAAATCTTCCAACAGAAAAGCCCCAGACCAAATGGATTCACAGCTGAATTCTATCAGACCTACAAAGATGAGCTGGTGCACATCCTGCAGCATCATAACATTGAGAAAGAGGGAATCCTCCTCAACTCATGCTATGAAGTCAGTAGCACCTTGATACCAAAGTCAGGAAAGGACACAACAACTAAAGAAAACTACAGGCCAACATCCCTTGTGAACATAGATGCAAAAATCCTCAATAAAATGCTAGCAAACTGAATTCAACATCACATTAAAAAAAAAATCCACCATGGCCACATGGACTTCACCTCGGGGATGCAAGGATGGTTCAACATACATAAATCAATAAATGTGATTCACAACATAAACAGAAGCAAAAACAAAGATCATATGATCATCTCAGTAGATGTATAAAAAGCACTTGACAAAATTCAGCACTCTTTCATGATAAAAACCCTAAACAAACTTTGCATAGAAATAACATATATGAACATTATAAAAGCCATATATGACAAACCCACAGCAAACATCATACTGAATGGGGAAAAAAGTATTCCCCCTAAGCACTGAAACAAGATAAGGTCACTACCTGTGATATTCAGGACCTGTGATATTTCTTCAAAGTCTTTGAGGCTATTCTTTGGATTCACCATCTAGTGCTGGAAGTCCTGGCCAGAGCAATCAGGCAAGAGAAAACATAAGGGGCATCCAACGTGGGAAAGAGGAGCAAACTATCACTTTTTGCTGATGATATGATCCTGTATCTAGAAAATCCCAAAGACTCCCCCAAGAGACTCCTGGAATTGATAAATAAATTCAGCAGTCTCAGGTTACAAAATCAATGTACACAAATCAGCAGCTTTCTATATACCAATAACAGTCAAGCTGAGAGTCAAATAAAAGACTCAATATCATTCACAATAGCTGCAAAGAAAATAAAATAACTAGGAAGATATTTAATGAAGGAAGTTAAAGATATCTATAAGGAGAACTACAAAACACTGAGGAAAGTAATAGCAGATGACACAAACAAATGGTAAAATATATCATGTTCATGGATCAATAGAAACAACATTGTTAAAATGTCCATACAGCCCAAAGTGATTTACAGATTCAATGCAATCCCCATCAGAATATCAATGTCATACTTTACAGATCTAGAGAAAATAATTCTATGCTTCATTTGGAACCAGAAAAGAGCACAAATAGCCTAAGTAATCTTAAGTTAAAAGAACAAATCTGGAGGCATCACATTACCAGACTTCAAACTATACTACAAGGCTAGAGTAACCAAAACAGCATGGTATTGGCACAAAAATAGAGACATAGACAAATGGAACAGAACAGAGAACCCAGATATAGTAATAAAACCATCTAGCTACAACCAACTGATCTTCAAAAAAAAAACATACACTGGAGGAAAGAAGACTTATTCAATAAATGATGCTGGTAAAATTGGATCATAACATGCAAAAGAATGAAACAGAACCCCTATTTCTCATCACTGACAAAAATTAATACAAGATGGATAAAATAATTTAAATGTAAGGCATGTAAACATAAGAATTCTAGAAGAAAATGCAGGAAAACTCTTCTACATATCGGCCTAGGTGAAGAATTTATGACTAATCCCCAAAGGTAATGACAGCAACAACAGAAATAAATAAGTGGGACTTGATTACATTCAAAAGCTTCTGCACAGCAAAGGAAATAATCAACAGAGCAAATAGACAACCTACAGAATTGGAGAAAATATTTGCAAAGTATATATCCAATAAAGGGTTAATATCCAGAATCTAGAAATAACTCAAGCAAATCAGCAAGAAAAAAACCAAACAGCCCCATTAAAAAATGGGCAAAAGACATGAACAGAGGCTTTTCAAAAGAAGATAGGCAAATGGCCAACAAAAATATTAAAGAATGCTCAATGTTGCTAATCATCAGGGATATGCAAATTAAAACCATGATGAGATATCACCTTACCCCTGTTATAATGGCTTTTATTAAAAAGTCCAAAAATTATAGATACTGGAATGGTTGCAGAGACTAGGAATGCTTATACCCTGTTGGTGGGACTGCAAATTAGTACAACCTCTATGGAAAATAGTATGGAAATTCCTCAAAGAACTAAAAGTAGACCTACCATTTGATCCAGCAATCCCACTACTAGATATCTACCCAAAGGAATATAAGTCAGTTTACCAAAAAGATACCAGCACTTGAATGTTTATTAAAACACAATTCACAATTGAAAATACGTGGAATCAACTGAATTTCCCATCAATTTATGAGTAGATTGACAAAATTTGATTTATATATACCATGGAGTACTACTCAGTCATAAAAAGAAATTAATTAATGCCTTTTGCAGCAATTTTGATGGAACTGGAGACCATTATCCTAAGAGAAGTTTCTCAAGAATGGAAAAACAAACCACCATGTGTACTCTCTAGTAATTTGGAACTAATTGATGGGCACACATGGACACAGAAAGAAGTAAAAATTGTTGGAAATCAATAAGTGGGGAGGTGAGAGGAGGAGAGGGATAAAGACTTACCTAACATGTATGATGAACACTATTCGGGTGATGGACACACTTGCAGCCCCGACTAAACCATTATAAAAACTATCTTTGAAACAAAATCTTTTATACCCTCTTAATATATAAAAAAAAGAAATAAAAAGAAACCAAGCAAGAAAGCACTGGACAGAAGCTATTCAAGGATGCGGTTGCAATTGAGGCCTCAGTCAATCCCAAGAGAAAATTGAGGACCTGTGATATTTATTCAAAGTCTTTGAGGCTATTCTTTGGATTCACCATCTAGACATTAACTGTAGGTTGACCTTGGGAAGAGGAATGACCTTGCATGAGGCAGTTCCCTGAGGAAGGAGGCAATTTGCATTAAATGGAGTTATATTCAACAGGCCCTGATATCCACTTTAACTAGAGGATGGATGCATCTATTTTGCAGAGAATATTTGGGAAGAACATCACAATATCTTTTGCATTTTTTTTGTACCTCTCTTGGGTCTTATACTGGAGCAATGTGCTTTTCAAATACTTGAATCATCTGGAATGCTTATTAAAAATACATATTTTGGGTACCTACAGATTTACTATGTCACAAACTCATGGTCAAGATAAAAAATCACATTTTTAACCTGCATCAGGTATACTGACATAGATGGCAAGTGATTCACATGGAAGGAAGACTTAACTCCAC
Organism: Varecia variegata; assembly: GCA_028533085.1. NCBI lineage: Eukaryota > Metazoa > Chordata > Mammalia > Primates > Lemuridae > Varecia > Varecia variegata. Next base: position 91,285,153 of record CM052437.1, on the reverse strand, counting down.
TGTGAACCCATTAAAAGTAAATTGTATCTTATTAATCTTGTTTCTCCATTTTTGGATACATAATGACTTATTTATAAACATTTATTTTAATGAGTAATTGTGTATCAGTAGTAATACATCATTCAATGTCAATTGGCAGAAAACATTTTATTATTGGTGCAGAAATAACTTTATTGTGAAAATAATTTCTTCCATTCAGAAGTATAAATGCAGCCTATTTTTTTATAAGTAGAATACATTAGTAGTAGAATATTAGAAATGTTAAACAATGTCTTTCTGTTGATGTAAATGCAAAAACATCATCTTAACCAATATCTGGCCCCGATACCTCAAACCTTCTGCAAAAGCCATAAATTCTCATTGGTTATTAGAAGCTATCACTATTTCTGCAGTAAGTTTGTGAATGTCATTTCTTCTAACTGCTCACTCAATATCTTACTAGAAGATGTTTGTGAAATGTGGATAGCTAACATAAAAGGTTTACTTTTGAAAAAGAGATGTAATTTCATACGGTGTGTATGTGTGATTTTTCTTGCTGAAACAGTTTGCAGCTGCAGCAGGTAGCATTGCAGAGATGAGTAGAGCCTTAGAAAGGCTTAGAGGCCCTTAGGGTGTATTTTTATTCTAGGTCTCAGGTTGCAAAAGCAACTAATAGACAACATCAGGGGACAAATGCTAAAGTTACAGTCCCAACCTAAGTTGAAAATAGACCGTATTTGTTTTTTATCTTGAAAAATCTATTAGAATGCCTGAAAACCAAGCCTGGATTTAGAGGCTCACTGACACCATTGAATTTGTTGTGTCTTCTCTTCTACTCTCTCTCTCTGCACCTCACCTAGAAAAGATTGATACTAAGCATCGTCTCCTATTTTACACCAAGCATTTGAAATAAATTACAGCAATGCTAAGACCATCAAAATGGCTTGAGTTTTGTTCCTGTTCATTCCCCAGTAAGCAGGTAGATGCAAACCTACCCCTAAAGGCCAAGGGAGCTGAGAGGCCAAAAAAACAGGCTGACAAATCCAGCTTCTCAGAAAGAAATATGTAATAGTGACTTGTGACCAGAAATGGTATTGTGAGACAGTTGATTCTTGCAACTGCTCTCTAGAAAATATCTTTTATATAGCAAGCTATATGGTAGAGACACGTGCAGTGGCCACATGTAAGACTTTCTTGCTGAAACTCGTGACCACTGGGGAGGTTATCTATGCTACAGTCATTGTTTGAAGACCTTGTGGCAGAACACCTTGGTATGCAGGAATCACGCGTCAGTCGTTATGGCAGTTCCACTTCAAGATGTATCACTCTTGCCGTGCAACAGTCTGATATCCTATTCTAGTCAATAAGTAATTATTAATTCTTAAGTATTACCTCAATGGTACAAATGGTTTAAAAGGCAAAATAAAATAATAATAAGAAAGTCTGTGACTTTTTGTAACCAAAATTACATTAACCATATCATTAAATTTTCAAACTGGTGGTTCTCATTTCACACCACTGCAAAATCTTTCACTATATTTTTGTGTTCTTCTAAGTATATTGTCTTGGCAGCATGACCTTCATTAGTAGCTTCAATCTGTATTTCTAGACCTGAACATTAATTTCTTATTAAATTATTCATTTATTCAACAGACACTTATTCAGTACCAAGTATACTTGTGTTTTAAACAAAAATGTTGCTTGCTCTCATGTAACTTACAATGTAAAGGGAAAGAGACATCTGAATAAACCATGAAATTTAGTTATAATAATGTATGAATATTTTTTAATTGTAACAAATGTATATACTAATGCAAGATTTTAATAAAAGGGGAAAATGGGTGTGGATTATATGGAAAATATATAGAATTTTCTCAACTTTTCTATAAATCTGAAACTGTTATAAAAATACAGTCTATTAAAAATCAACCTAAAATGTGTATATTTATTCATATAATATTTAATATGTTGCTATGGACTGAAAATGTTTATGTCCTCCAGAAGTTTGTATGTTGAAGCCCTTATCCCCAAGTTGAAGATATTTGAAAATAGTGCCTTTGGGAGGTAATCAGGATTAGATAAAGTCAATCATGAGAGTGGGGGGCCCCATGATAGGATTGAGTGATAGATTTTATTGGATAAATTCCATATATTTCATGGAATTATAGAAAAAATGAATTGCTAATGATTAATGAGAGACTATGATAAAGAGATATCCAAAACAATGTGCACACTTATGGCTTAAGAAACTGTATTGATTATATAATGGAGATTTCTAAGGAGGAGAACAATCTCAGACTGGAAAGCAGCACATTTTGAAAAAGTAATAAGTCTTTCAGGCCCATGTTAAGTTTGAGATGTCTGTTAAACATCTAAGATAAAATACCAAGTGGGCAGTTGATATGCAAATTGGGAATCTTGTAGAAAAGTCTGTCAATATTGAAGATCCAGAGCAGAATTAGACATTATAATTAAATATTGATAATAGTTGTTTTTACATTCAAAAGCTTGAATGAGTGCTGTCTGGAGAGCATATAGATACAACAACAAAAGAAACACCCAATGGATCCAAAGAGGCTAATGAAAAAGAAAGGAAAGGATGGTCAGTGAGGTAGAACAAACCTAGGAAGTGTAGAGTAATAGAAGAAAACATAGGAGGAACTTATCTCTTATCTCAACTATATCTAAGAGTTCAAAAAATATGAAAAGAAGCTGATCATTGAATTTTGAAAACTAGAAAACAGGGAAACATTAAAAGAAGAACCTCAATGGAGTTGTGACAAAACCTGAGTGAAAAATTTAAAAAGATTTGTGAGGCAAGAAATGGCACAACGAATAATGGATAACTTCTTCAACGCATTTTGCTGTGAGGTGGACCAGAAGTATGGAACGGTAAACTTAAGGAAACACAGAGTTGAAGAGGACATTTCTAAATTTAAAAATACTAGAATATATGTCTACAATGGTCGGAATGACCTAGAAGATAAAAATACATTGATGATAAAAGAGATAGTAGAAAATTGTCACACAAAAATGGCAAGAAAAGGCATTTAGAAACAAGAATGAAGCATCAGAAAATAATTTATCTCAACTCAATGCTCTGAGTCACAGTTGTGCCAGGGGAAAAATACAGCCTCCACATGCAAGATCATCAGGGAAATGGGTGGCAAGAAGAAAAGCAACAGTTACAATCGGAGGTAAAGATGAGGGAACATATAAAAAATATTGAGTATATGGACAAATTTGTTGAGAAAGGAATATTAACAGAAGAGAAAAGTATAGTAATTTATATCAGATTATTGAATATATAGGATAGTTTGCCAATGAGAGTCTGGGCTAGGTCTTTGGTTGTGACTATGGTAAAAGATAAATAAATCGTTTTAGGGTTCCATGAAAATATATGTAATATATTAGAAATGTAATTCACAAATACAAATATTTAGGTTATAGATTTAATTACAGCATTATATTTTTAAATTATACTTAACTACTTCATAAGGCTTCCATAAATGTCTTCTGACTGGGTTTCATGTCTTACATGTTTTTACATTACATATGCAAATAGCTGTTCTATCTTTTATTCTGTTTTTTCTAATTTTCTATTCGTGTGTGTTTCCTTCCCACTACATCTTTGAGGGCAGAGACTATTTCTTATATATCTTTGGATTCTGGGTACATATGGTGCTTATGAAGTGCATAAAAGACACTAAAAATGTATTAGTTGAGGACATTAATTAACTTTA
>CM052437.1:91248985-91280931 GCA_028533085.1 Varecia variegata | reverse complement strand
GGGTGTATACCTACAGGAAGAGTGCGATGTGCACTGTCTGGGGCATGGACATGCTTGAGGCTCGGACTCGGGGGATTGGGAGGGACATGGGCAATATATCTATGCAGAACTTTTGTACCCCCATAATAAGCTGAAATAAAAAAAAAATAAAAAATAAATAGGCAATGGACTTGAATGAAAATTTCTCCAAGGTAATTATGTAAGTGGCTAACAAACACATAAAAAAGAGGCTCATGAACATTAGTCAGTAAAATAATGAAAATTGGAACCATAATGATATGCCATTTCATACCCACTGGGATGGCTAAAATTTATTTTTTAATAAAAGGAAAATAATAACTATGGGCAAATATGTGGAGAAACTTAAATGCATAATAATTATTGGTTGGCATGTAAAATGTCATGGTCTCTGTTGAAAAGAGTTTGGTGGTTTTGGTAAATCATTAAACATCGACTTCTCCATAAACCAGCAATTCCATTCCTAAGTATTCGCCCCTAAAAGCAAAAACAGGTATTTAAACAAATGCTTGTGTAATATACTTGTGTAATAATCATAACATGAATATTCTCAATAGCCCAAAGATGGAAATAACTAAAATGTCTATTAGCTGATGGTCTGTACAATGGCATTTTAGTTAGCCTTAAAAAATAATGAAGTACTGACACATACTAAAATGTGGATCAACTTTGAAAATACTATGCCAGATAAAAGAAGTAAACACAAAAGATCATGAAGCATATGATCTTATGTACATGAAATATCCAGAACAGATAAATCCATAGGGACAGAAAACAGATTAGTACTTATTAGGGTCTAGGAAGTGACTGTTTATTGGATATAGGGTTTCTTTTGTGGTGATCCAATGTTTTAGAACTAGATACGGATAGATGGTGCTTGTACAACATTTTGAAAACACTAAATACGACTGAATCATATACTTCAGTGAATTTCATGTCATGAGGATTTTATTTCAATTTAAAAAACAATAAACCACACACAAAAATATTAATATGCCTTAAGGAGATATGCTTTGAGTTGCTTCTTTCTTCCTTCTAGAAATGCATATGCAATGCCTAGTGCTGCAGTCGTCACTTTGAGACCTTGAAAGTGAAAGGCAAACATTGACGAAAGTAGAACAGAAAGAGAATGGCTTTGCCTTGTACTTTTGAAAGAGAGAGAGAGAGAGGAGAGAACAAAACAAAACATACTATTTAAAGCCATTAGGAAGGTGTTCTGTGGACTTACAACCAAGTTAAATATTAACCAATAATTTATCACAAGAGGCAATATAAATTTTCATAAAAGGTGAAAAAAATTAAATTGTTGAGGAAAATAATTTTGTTTGTTAACCCAAATTTAGCTCATTATTCATACTAAAATAAGCAAAGGCACTTAGAATTTTGAATGTTGATTTCAAGAAAGAATGTCAAGATGTTCATTAAAGAGCTATTTTTGTGGTTTGCTTCATGGATTATATTTAAGACTGACAACCTCCACCAGGTGAAGAAGGCAACCTGCGAGTGTGCAGATGGTCAAAAATAGATTTATTTTGAAAAGATTAAATAAAATTAAAGTAGTGAGTCAAGCCACTTAATTCCCTAAAAAATTCTTCCCCATTTTATTAATATCTTAGGTGTGCATGTACACCTGTAAAAATATGCTTAACATGGTACAGTCTGTTCATAAAAATTATCAGGGGAAGTTTTTCCTTTTTTTACCTGTTTTATAGAAGAAGCATCAGAAAAATGATCATTTGTGGGATAATTTTAATGTAGAGGTTCAGGGAAATTGGTGATGGAAGTGGGGTATTTGTGTTAATTTTGTTAAAAAAAATAAGACAGAACTTTGTTGTTGTTCAAGAACTTAACTTTGTACAACCTTGGCTAAATATAAACAGAGTCAACTATAGGATCCTACATATATATTTCATCTTGACATATGCAGGTTCAGTTTGTTTTAGAGAACTCTGTCAACATCAAAAGGCACCAGACCCTCAAACTTAAACCTCTTGAAAATGTATGGTTGATTCAAAACTTACAATAGTTTAATCTCAGCCATAGAAGATTCACTATCAAGCCTTTAACTTTTACAAACTCTGACCCTTTAACAAGTATGTCAACATATTAGGGGTTAGAATGTATCCTTCAAAACAGCCATCTTTTCTCTTCTGGATTAATTTAACAAAAGAAAAAAAAAATAAAAGAAAAGTGTGTTGGAAAATGCCGGTATATATCATGTTTCAAACTATTTAGATTTTTTTTCTCTTTTTAAAAATATGAATTGATTACAATATCACAAGGTCAACAAATGTCGAAAGTATCCCAATCCTAAGGCTTTAGTATACTTCATCAAAATGTAACCGATATATAAAAAGACTCTAATGTATTATCCACTCTAAATACAACTCTTAGAGAAATGTGAAGTGGAGAAATTACTTACATGTCTTCTCCATTACTTAATAAAGCCTGGATTTACATGATCACAACAGATACTAGTGCATAGAAGGTAGGTTATTAGAAATTTCCCTTCTGTTTGAGGTATGCAGAAAGCATCAGGACATTAATCTCAGGTGATTTCTCAGATGAACCTCCCCGCTTCCCACCCCTTTACCACTGAAGACACTCTCAGGTTGATTGAATGCAGATCACACCAGCCATATGTTTAGAATTAGACTGACTAACAAAAAAGATGGGTCAACGTAAAAAGAAAGACAATTTTATATAGATGTCGAACTTATGCCATACCAGTTTTACTAAGTAGATTTTAATTCACAGTGCATTTACTACTATCCTTCACTTTTATTATTTGTGAAATTCTTTTGTCTTTTGACTATTTCCCAACCACAGTGTGCAAAATCTATTGCAAAGAACAAACAAAGTGGCTTAGTCAGCTTGTGTGTGCAACCATGTGGATGTGCTTCTGTGAATCTGTGCCTCCCTGGTTTTCTCCATTCAAACAAGAATGCACAATGTTTCTGTTTTACAGTCTTCTTGCTAATGCATGTGTTATGATTATTGTGGAATTGCAAGTTATGTTTTTAAGAGAAAGTAAAACATTCAATATAAAAATTACACTGAAATTAACTCTTTTGTGATAGGTACTTATTTTGTGATAACATGTTGGTTAACTGATCTAGCAGAAAATGGCCACTCACTTGAAAAGAATTCAAATTGGACAGTAGAGGATGATATTATAAAGCTCCTCTCTCTCTCTCTCTCTCTCTTATTTCTGTGTAATACAGTCTCCCAAAGTCTTGTAAAATATGCACGTGCATATGCAAGAAAAAACTAATTCTGAAATACTTACCTCTTCATATGGTAAAGCCAAGTGTAATTGATTTTCACCATTTGTAACTCCCTATCCACTATTATTATATAAGGAGTTGAAAATGTCCTTCTTAATACAATAATAACAAGGATATTTTAATTAAAAATTTAAAAACAACAACTTTAATATAGTCTTATTGCCATTTGGTTTTTAATGGGACTTCTCCATTATGTATTTTATTACAAAGGGAAAAGGAGTGAAGACTTCTCTCTTTTTCCTCCTCATGATGTTTTTCTTTCGGATTTTTAGCCTCCATGAACTTGAACTCCTAATTGTTAAGTACTGAACTATATATTCCTCTCTCTAGCTTCTTTCTGTCATGAATAGTTGAATAATTTTATCTCCTACTCAATATTCAAAGAAACCTAAAACAGAACACCCTCTGCTTTAGTGCCTTAGAATGTAATCATACAGAAAATGTGGTTAAAATGCTTTTAATCAACTGTTAATTGGTTGAACTGAGTTTTTCCAGCACTAAAGCTAAATCCCAATGTTCACACAGGCATGTATATTAGTCAAGAATTTTTCAGTTGCAAGTGACATTAATTTATCTCAAATTAGCTTCAGCCTAAATGGAAATTAATGGGTTTGCATAATGATAAAGAGCAACAAGGCATCCTGGAAATACTTAAAACAAGGGCCTTGATGTCACTTATCTGCCTTTTAACCTTGGCCACACAGCCTGGCCACCCAGTGAACAGTGAAACAAACCATATTTACTTATGTAAGATAGCTCATATGGTAGTGAAACTGATGTAGCAGACGCAGAGTTCTTAACAGTGGTTCCGATGCATATTAAAAGATCAGTAAATGTTAGCTGTTTTCATTTCCATTATTTCAGATAGAAACATACTTAAACAGAAAATGTTTAGGAATAAATATATTTGTTCATTAGTATGGGCTTTTGAGACAATACTAAATTAAAATCCCAACTTTAATAATATATAAATATGCAATCTTATAAAGTTATTTACCCTTCACTTATTTACATGGAAATGGAGATATTACTGATGATGACATCATTAGTTAATTATGAAAATATATGCAATAATACCAATGAAGTACCTAATTTTTTACTTAGTACATAATAATCACTAAATTAATGTTAGGTGTTATTATCTACTCTCTAATTCCTTGAGCCTTCAGTATTCTAGTGCTTTCTACTTCTATCATGAATTTTTTGCTCTGCTAAGAAACTAATCTGTGTCATATGGAATGCAAGAGCTACTGGGTTATTTTTAAATTTTTTGTAGCTAAGACTCAAATCCAATTTGGAGTTAGAGAGTTGAAGTAGCATATAAATATTCCTTTTAACAAGTGAAGCAAGCATACATAATACTTCAGACTGTATGCATGATAGTAAAGTACTAAATAATACTATATTTATAATGGAATATTAGAATTTTATGGCATAGAGTTTCATGGTCATTTGAATGAATAATAAAAGTACTGAAATTAGAAGGCAAAACCCCAGGGAAAAACTGTATGAGACGAGATGAAACAGGAGAAAGAGAAAAGAATTAACAAAATCGGTAAAACACAACAAGAGAAGTCCCAGGATGTGAAATTAAAATTGTGAAACCCATACCAATTTTAATAATATATTGTGTTATCTAAGTTTTACAAGTAGACGAACTGTGTGGACCAGGGATTTAGGACTCAAATATAGTGTGATATTCAAAGAATACTTCTTGATTATTCAATCAATGTGAGTATACATGGCCTCATGCGCAAAAATCAGTCTTAGTGAGGCCCATATAGATAATACAATGTCTATTACTTTAGGGTAAAGGACATTTTAAGCCAACATAGAGAAAATAATTTTTCTTACTAACTACCAAAGATAATGATATTTTGCATAAGGTTCTCTTCTGCATGGACAACCTCAGTAAGCCCTTCAAGCCCTCAGATAAATTCTGATTTAATTTATACACTTGGGCTCAGGGCTAGTCACCCAAAGAGAGTCAAATGCAAGGATGAATGATTCACTCTAGTTTCTTCCTGTTTGTGGCAATAAGTTTATAATCATATCTAATTTAATTTAATCTTTATGTCAGCTAAAGTTAAACTCTAGGTGCTAATTCGAGGTGAATAATAACTTTTTAGTCTTCAATAATGCCTCATATACTCAGGGCCTTCCGGTTTTTCCTGAAGTCATCTTTGCTTTAAACTCAAGTTGTTTAATTTTAACTCATTTCAACCTTTGGCACTTGATCCATATTCTAGCTGTTTAATAATTTGTCTTTCCATCTTTTGAATACTGAAATATAGTTATTATAAAAATAAAATAACTTTCGTTAAAGAAATTCTTTCTAATTTTGATAACCAATCAGTGATCAAATAGACCAAAGAAGATACATCATATGCTAAATGATGTGAACCTACGTCCCGCAAATGTTCAAACCTGCAGCAATGAGGCTTTTTTCTAATTGGTTTCTTATGGGGAGAGGCTGTTAGATTATGTTCTCATCACATTAGCTGATGGTCAACAAGCAGCTTTCTGAAGTTGTTGGTGGTGGTGAATTTTTCTTGTTGAGGGAAATAAAACACTTTTTGGAATTTAATAAATTGACAGCAGAAGTATCTTCCAAATGGTCTTGCAATAAAAGGAGAAATTCACAAACTACTAGTGAGTTTAATGTAAAACATGAATATTTAAAAACAAATCGAGATAGAAAGCAAGTAATAACCTCTAAGAATCACAGCACCAGCTTTCTTGTCTTCAGAGAAAGGAGAAAATGGAATTTTAATGCTTAATAATATATGTAAAGTACATTCTTTTAAAATTAATTATTGACAATGCTAGTATTTCAGATGTTAGGTTACTGGAAAGAAGTTCAATATTAATTTTCAAGTTAAAAGAATTTCACTCACTTGGGCTCTGGTCTAATACCATGTTAGGTAGAGGGACTTCCGGCTCTCCTAGGAGCAAAAGCAGGAACCTGGGAACCTGGGAAAGTACTGGGATTACAGATTTGAGTCACCACATCCAACTGAAATTCAGTCTTAGTTTGACTGATTTATTTTTGTCTAAGTGGAAAAAATCTTTATTCCATTACTACTCTGCCTTATGGTTATAGAAAGAGTTGAGTATTCATGCCTTCACACAAATCTTGCTATATCTGCATGTTGATATATCTGCATGAATCACATGGTCTAACCTATGTGTTAATACTCCTACATAATAGCTTAGGCTCTTCTTTGTATGACTTTCTCCTCTTTTGTTTCATTGTGTGTAATAAGAATATTGTATTTAATGAATCATCATATATAGAATCATTGTAAATAATGTGAAATATTGATTAGCCTATCAATACTGATTTTGATTAATTCACTTCACTAAGTCCTAATAACTCTGGAGCATTCATTATATTTCTGCTTTGAAAATAAAATGGAGTTAAAATGGAACCTTATTTAATAGAAATAATTTGGAATTCACAGGATTGAACAGCTGTGCATGCCTAAAAGCAGATTGATGTTAATTTCCCCATAAGTTAGGAAGTGCCCAGAGGTGCAAACTGAATGGTTCTATTACATTAGCTCTTAACTACCACTTCACGGGATGGAGACCTTGAATTTGTGCCTCTCCGCAGGTACACTTCGTCACTTCCTGCTTTAATAAAACCTTGATTCTCTTATGGTACTTGTAAAAGCTTTATTTAATCAATTTTACTTATATAAATTTATGACAATATGTGTGTTTGTTAAAAAAATTTGCTTTATAATCCTGGTCACATTTGTTTAGCTTTGTCCTTTCCTATAAATTATCATCACATCATTTTATCTTGCACTCTTTTTCCTATAATTTCTTCTTTTATTTTTTAAAAGGTCAAAGACACATTAGGACAGTTATTATTTATGGCTTTTCTCATGTTTTTAAAAAAAGATGCCTCTTTGTATTAATCACTTCAACAGAGACCTATGCATGCTCTATAGATCTTTCAATCTGTCCCCAGAATCACATTCTTAAGTTGTAAATTCCATATTCTTAATCTTTGAAGGAAGACAGAATGCATAGATGTATTACTGGAATTTTATTTATAACTGACTTCCATGGAAATAAATATATTCTACCCTGTCTAACCTCCCATAGAATGTTAATAAATGTATTATCTGACTTATCCGTTTTATCTTTACAATATACGGGTGACCTTTGAACAATGCAAGGATTGGAGGTGCTGATACCCTTCACAGTTGAAGACACATGTATAACTTTTGACTCCCCTAAAACTTAACTACTAATAGCCTACTGCTCACTAGAAGTTTTACTAATAACATGAACAGTCAATTAACATGCATTTTGTATGTTATATGCATTATACGTTGTTCTTACAATAAAGTAAGATAGAGAAAAAATGTTATTCAGAAAATCATACGAAGAAAAAATATACTTACTATTCATTAAGTGGAAGTTACTCATCATTAAGATCTTCATTCTCATCCTCTCCACACTGAGTAGAGCGAGAAGGATAAGGAAGAGGAGGGATTGGTGTTTCTGTCTCAGGCCTGGCAGAGACAGAAGCCAATCTCAGTATGGCTCACATTGGTGAGCCAAGCGGACTCACACAGTTCAAACCTGTGTTGTTCGGCTTAAACTATAGTTTTTATTGCCTGATAATCTTCCTGTACAGACTGTAGACTTTATGCAGGAGAAGTCATGTTAGATTTATATTTGACACTCATTTTTATAAAGCACAACAAACTCAGCATTCAATGAATAAATAATGGATCAGATAAGTGATCAAATATAATTTACCTAGTATAAAGATGAAACTTCAGAAGAAATATATTAACGTGGATCTTGCTCATTCATTTCCCTTATATTAGATTCATTGGTAATTTAGATAATAATCAATTTCAAAGACCTCTGTCCTGCAGTTTGATCATTTTACTTCCTAACCTTTCTAATAGGGCAAGCTTTCTGTGTTATTGTCATTTATATTTATACACAGTTGAAGGAATTTATGGAGGTTAGTCAACATAACCTTTGACTTTTAATGACTCTCTTTATCCCTCAACCAATTTTTCAACAAAATCTCCTTCTTTTTGAATCCTAGATACTTCATTTCTCCAAGCCTCATAGTAAGTCTCATTAGCTGGCTTTCTCATCAATGAGGTGCTTTCCTCAGACATGATACTGGAACAACAGAAAGGGGTTTGATCCTGAAAATATGCTATGCTTCTCATTCTCTGTGAACTGGGCTTGTCCAGCCTTGGAAGGCAAGTTAATAGCTATATTAATTGAATAATAATTTTATAGTAAAATTATTAAAAACTTAACTTCTGAAGACAAACATTTATACTTCCCCCAATCTTAGAGCATTTCAAAACAAGCTGAAACAGTAAATATTTTCTCTTTAATGTGACATAAAGGTAGCATTTTCAAAAATGCTTAAAGTCCTCCATTTGCTTTGGAACCATACATTGACTTGTTTTCTGAGAGACTAAAAAAATAATAATTATGTCAGGTTCAAAAGATATAATAATTTACTGATCAAGTTATTCCACAATAAGACCCTGAAAAAAGTAAGGATAGATAGGGTGCACTTCATGATTAATGCTAGAAATATGTATTCTATGGTTCCTAGCATATGAAACAAAATTTAAAGTTGAACTCTTTATTTGGAATTGCCATTTATATCAATTTAATATTGTAATGGTTAAGATGAGGCTTGTAAGTAACATCTTATAACCAATTATTTTAAACTGATGACAGATTAACTTTGATTACAAAAAAGAAAACAAAGAGAAAACTAAAAATAACTATACTTTAAATCCATCCCTTCTACTTTTTGACATTTTATTGTTTCTATGTCTTTTTATATTCTGTATCTCTTAAAAAGTTGTTGTAGTTATCATTTCTGATAGATTTGTCTTTTAGGTCTTCCTACTAAAGATACGAGTGGTTTACAAACTATAATTACAGTGTTAGAATATTCTGTATTTGTCTGTCTACTTACTATTATCAGTGACCTTTACATCTTCAGATGATTCCCTATTGTTTATTAGGGTTTTTTTTTTTCAGATTGAAGAACTCTCTTTTACATTTCTTATAGAAAAGATCTGATATGAATGAAATTCCTCAGCTTTTGTTTGTCTAGAAGTCTTTATTTCTCCTGCATGTTTGAAGAATAATTTTGCTGAATATAATATTCTAGTATATAAGGTTTTTTAAAAATTCCCTTCAGCACTTTGACTACGTCATCCCACTCTCTCCTGGACTTTAAGGTCCACTGAGATGTATGCTGCTAGACATATTGGAGCTCTTTTATATGTTATTTGTTTCTTTTCTTTTGTTGTTTTTAGGATTGTTTCTTTATTGTTGACCTTTGAGGGTTTGATTATTAAATGTCCTTAGATAGTCTTCTTGGTGTTCTATGACTTTCTTGTACCTGGATATTGATATCTTTCTCTAGGTTTGGAAAGTTTTCTGTTATTATTTCTTTAAATAATCTTTCTATGCTGATCTCTCTCTCTATGTCCTCTTTAAGATCAATAACTTTTAGATTTGCCCTTTTGAGGCTTTTTTCTAGATATTGTAAACAGGTTTCATTCTTTATAAAAATCTTTTATTCCTTTTTCTTCTCTAACTGTGTATTTTCATATAGTTGGTCTTGAAGCTCACTAATTCTTTCTTCTGTTGGATGAATTCTCCTGTTGAAACAATCTCATGCGTTTTTAAGTTTGTCAATTGAATTTTTCAACTCCGGAATTTGTGCTTATTTTTTATTATTTCTATCTCTTTATTAAATTTCAGTGATAAAATTTTGAAATCCTTCTCTATATTATCTTGAAGTTCATTTAGCTTTAAGACAGCTATTTTGAATTATATCTCTCATCAATTTTCTTGATGCTTGTGGATGTTTGTCCATGTATTTTCATTGAAGAGTTAGGTATTTATTCCAATCTTAGCAGTCGGAGCTTGTTTGTACCCGCTCTTCTTAAGACAGCTTTCCATGTATTCAAAGAGAATTGAATGTTGTGATCTGAGCCTGTGGTCACTGTGGCCATGTCAGCACTAGGGGGCACCATAAGTCCAGTAACACTGCAACTCTTGTAGACTCTTAGCGGTACCATCTTGACAGGCTTAGGAAAGATAAGGAAGAATTCCCTGGGTTACCAGGCAAAGTCCTTTGCTCTGTTCCCCACGATTGGAAGGAATCTTTCTCCATGCTGGGCTACTTGGAATTGGAAAAGGGCTGACATAAATGCTCCCATGGCCACCACAGCTGGCATTGTGCTGGGTCACACCTGAAGCTAGTACAGTACTGGGTCTTAACCAAGGCCCTTGGCAACTACTGCCTAGCTACAGCTGAAGTTAATTCAGGGATTTCGTCTTTCCCTTCAGGGCAGCAGGTTTCCTTCTGGCCCAGGTTGGGTCTACAAATACCATCCGCAGGCTAAAACTTGAAATCAGGAACTTCGGGAATCTGCTTGCTGCTTTATTTTGCAGTGGCTAAGCTGGTGCCCAATTTGCAAGACGAAGTCCTCTGTATTTTCCTCTCTCCTTTCCCTAAGCAGAATAAGTCTCTCTCTAAGCTTCACTGCCTGGAGTTGGCGAAGGGGTGATGCAGGGACTCACTTGCTCCAGGTAAGTGTCTCACTGGGTCATGTATACCCCAAGTTCATTGCCTCTGTGCCCAATGCAGCATCAGGCCTTGCCCAAGGACTGTAGTCCCTGTGGCCTGACTGTCTCCGATATATATTCTGGGACCTAAGCCACTTTAGTCAGCTGGTGGTAGATCCAGCCAGAACTTGGTTTCTTCCTGCTGGGGCTAAGAATTCTCCTCTGACTGGGGCTGGTCTAAGTGCTCCTTCTGTGGGCACCAGCAGAATTCTGTACTGTGTTTGGTTCCACTGTGACAGAGCAGCACTGAGTAGTCCAGCAATCACTTCACTTCACCTCCCCACATGCAAACAGATTCTTCTTGCAGTGCTGATGGGGGATGGGGAAGCAGTGTGCTAGACTGTCTTTCCTATACTGTTCGGTTCCTCTTTCCTTGATATTATGCTAAAACCTGGTTCTGTGATCGTTGACTTGATTTTTTGGTTCTTATGAAGGCACTTTCTTGTGTGGGTAGTTGTTCAATTTAGTGTTCCTGCAGAGGGATGATCACTGGAGGGTTCTATTTGGACATCTTGCTCGGCCTCTTCCATATATGGCCACTTTTAAATCAAAAAAGTTAAAGTTAAAACTATCTGTTCTCTAGAACTTTGAGACATACAATGAAATTACCTTGAAAAAAATCATAAAAAGGATAATATAACTATATATTTGACAAGATTAAAAAATATATAGTACATAGACCAGGCGTGGTTGCTGATGCCTGTAATCCTAGCACTCTGGGAGGCCAAAACAGAAGGATCGCTTGAGCTCAGGAGTTTGAGACCAGCCTGAGCAAGAGTGAGACCCCCCATCTCTACTAAAAATAGAAAAATTATCCGGGCATGGTGGCGTATGCCTGTAGTTCCAGATACTCAAAAGGCTGAGGCAGGAGGATCACTTGAGGCCAGTAGTTTGAGGTTGTAGTCAGTTATGATGATGCCACTGCACTCTACCCAGGGCGACAGGAAAAGACCCTGTTTCAAAAAAAGAAAAGTATATATATAGTATATAATATACAGAGAGTATTATATAAGCTATATAGCACATGAAATTTTATAGCTAAATTACGTTCCCTTAATTCTTAGCTAAAAGGTCAAAAGATTAGAGTTAAATTCATTTCTTATATGGTGTGGGACAATACTTGGTCTTATGTAAACGGAAATGAATAAAGCATGAACCCTGGTCTCTAGGAGTTCACAGGCTGCGGCAGTGTGAGCACAGCTAAAGTTTATATTATATTTTGGGCTTTATCAAGTACCCAATTAAGAAATAACCAGATAGGGCTATTTATGTTTTTCTGAAAATCTCTGTAAGAATTGTTACCAAATTTTTAGTTTTGTATTATTTACAGTATAAAAACTTGTTAGAATTTATCATCAGGAAAATTTCAATTTCTTAATTCTTTTTCTTTTTTTTCCATTTCATACTTAGACTCATATCTTGATTCCATTTGTTCTGTGATTTCAAGGGATTTGAAAAGTAATTCTTATATTCAGTCTTTAAATGAATTAGCTTGTTTCTCTACATATCACTTTATTTCTTTCATTTTCTTGGCCTAGTATTTTATTTTGTTTTATTTTTTGACAGAAGTACTTTTTTAAAAATAAATAAATAAACAGCATGTAATAATTCAGTCTGGTACATAAAGCTTCTACTTTAAATGTCATACAAAGAAAAATATGGCTAGAATCAAAAGAACAAACAAATTAGAGATTTTCAGAGCAGACAAGGAAAAAAATGCATAAATCCATATTTAGTGAGTACTTACAATGTCAAAGGTACACAGGAAAATATGGCATAATTCCTTATCTCTAGGGGCCATTAGCCAAATGAGAGAGAGAGAGAAATGATTTAAGAATGAACATTACTGGCACAGGGTATCTATCTAAGAATAGGCAGGGAAGGCCTCCCTGAGGAGTTGCTGCTTCAGCTGCTTTGTGAATGATAATAGGAGTTAGCTGGATGAGGATGAATGGAAACAGTGTTTTAGGAAGTAAGAATGGAATTTCCAAAGTAAAGAATCCTAGAAAAAAGTGGTAAATGAAGAGCTTCAGAATGTTTAAAACCAAAGTAGCATTTGAAGGAAGGACAGTGCCTGAAGAGATGAAGGAATTTAAATAATGACTTATCTGTGTATATAACAACCAAGCCAAATACTATATTAGTAGAAAGCAAAGACACCATTTGAGAGGGGAAACCCTAATCCCTGTATTGTATACTTGATACCCTCTATCTTGCATTCATTGACCCAAAAAACATTCCTCTAAGTAGCGTTTTGCAAAAAGTGTAAATTAGAACATTAAATTCATGAGTTGCTCCTTACCAAAATGTTTCCTATTCAAAGAGATTTTCATCAACTCTCCTAATGTTTACACACCAATAACAGGAGTTGCTGAGAATCAAACCTGGGATATCTGGGTCTCTTACATTCTATAATATGCTGTTTATAATTTAATTCTATGATATGCCGTTTATAATTTAATTTATAAGTCCTACATTAAAAATAACTTCAGAATCTCAGTGTCTTTTGACAATAAGCCTTTATTTCTTGCTCAGGGATCTGTTGGTCAATTGCAGTGTTTTTGGCGGAGCATCTGGGGCACAGGCTATTCTTATGGTGACACATAGGACTATGAGTGTTCAAGGCAATCCCCCAGGCACATGTGAATTGTTTGTCTGGACATTAGGTATGTCACCTGCACCATGTTCCTTTGGCCAAAGTAAGCTGTGTGTCTACTATTGATAGGGATAGGAATTATGCTCCTTCCTCAGATAAAGTCAATGGCAGTATAAATATTTGCTGGAAAAAAAATAGACCGTATCATACTGACTTTGAATAAAAAACCCTACAGATTTCAAGAAAATGATAAAGTGCAGCAAGAAGATAATGTATTCCATGAGGGCTGTTCACATCCAATGTTGAAGTAAAAAGTCAGTTCAGTGGTATGTTGGAAAGTGACAGATCAACCCAAATTCCCAGGAGCTGAAATCAACAACTAGATTCCAATTCCTATCTCCTAGAAGAAGACACTCTTGGTTGAAGCATAAACAGAAAAATATTAAACTAAGGTATGTTAGATTATCCAGAAGTCAGTACAAAATAATTATGGGGAAACAAAGCATTGAGAGGAAACGAAAACGAGCATGGGCAGAGAGAAAGAAGCCACTGCGTGTATAAGCCAGGAATACACCCTCACTAAAATTAGAGCTTCTGCCTCTCCTTTGAAACTGGCTATTAACCTCATTTGGAGGCCAGGCCCCTCTAGTGAGTAAATGTAAAAGCAGATACTGCTCACAGATTCCTTCGAATCTGTAGAGGAAACTATTGGCTGTGCAGTAACAGGGGAATGTACATGTTTGTATTAGGGTTCTTCAGAGAAACAGAACCAGAAAATATTTAGATTATAAAAGGAGATCATGGGAATTGGCTCAGGCTGAGATGTCCCATGAGCTGGCATCTGCAAGCTAGAGAATCAGGGAAGCCGGTTGTAGTAATTCGGTCTGATTCTGAAGGCCTCAGAACCACGGGAGCCCGTGGTGTGACTCTCAGTCCTTGGCTGAAGGCCTGTGAAGCAGGAAGTCCTGTGTGTGAGGGCAGGAGAAGACAAATGAACCAGCTCAGGAGGAGAGAGCAAATTCACCCTTCCTCTGCCTTTTTGTTTTATCTAGGCCCTCCGTGGATTAAATGATGCCCAGGTACATCAGTGAAAGTAGATCTTCTTTCTCAGTCTACTGACTCAAGTGCTAATTTTTTTCAGAAATACTCTAATAGACACATCCAGAAATAATGTTTTACCAGCCATCTGGGCAACCTTTAACTCAGTCAAGTTGACACATGAAATTAACCATCATAATGTTGGTTGGTTTTAATTTGATAATCACAAAATGACCCTTGTATTCAGTGACTGTCTATCTCTAGTTTACTAGTTTAAATGTACTTACTTTCTGCAGATGTTTAAGCTTTAAAATCTTCTACATAACTAGTTTCATTTTCTAGACATTTTGAAAACCACTTTATTGAGGTAGAATGATATATAAATAGTTGCATTTAATGTATATAGCTGGATAAGTGTGTACCTGAAAAACCATCACCACTCTGAAGGTCATAAACATATCTATCACCCTAAGTCTAGACATATTTTAAAAATGTATACTATTCCTAGCCAAATAAATCCATGTACCTTTGATAGTAGTAACATTTATAAATAATTAATATTTATTAGATTATTTCCTAAAAAATAACAAAAAAAAATGTCTACAAGTTTAAATTAGCAATTCTAAATACAGTGTTACAACTCACTAATAACTATTGGTTGGTGAACAAGGCAGAGTTATAACTATCTTGCCAATAATTACACAGATGATTATTTTGTCCATGCTGAAGTTTATGAACAATTTGTCTATAACCTTTAGAGTATGTCTTTTGAATTACTATATAAGAGATTGTAATGAGAGGTCTTATCTAGAATATGTGCCCTACCAAATTACTAGTTGTTTGTTCCTCAGTAAGGATTTTAAATACCATAGGTATGCTTCCCTATGAAATACCTACAATGTTAGTATTAACAATTTGCTTTATAAGGCTCTTTGGAAAATTAATTGTGACAATATATGGTAAGTGCTTAGCAGATATAAAATGCTTAGCTGATAATAAGTACTTAAAAATAATATTGATGGTGAAGATAAACATGAAATATGTTTTGAAAGCAGTTGATCTACAAAAGTGACAAAAGTATTTAAAAACGTGTATTCCCTAAATGTTCCACTATAAATCTTTATCCACAGCCCTCACCCCTACAAATTCATGGTACTTCTATCATTTCGCCTGGATTTTCTCTGTCACAACTTCCTGTGATAAAACACTGTTTTATAAGATTCTATAAACTTGTTCTTTAGAAATTCAACTATATATTTGTAACATTTTGTCTCTTTTTTTTATATATTTGTTTCCTATTTCTTTTTTCCTAGCTTTATTGAGGTATAATTGACAAAAAAGTATATATTTAAAGTGTGTAACATTGTGAAGTAATCACTACAATCAAGGTAATTAAAATATCCATCACCTCACATAGCTATCTTTTATTTCCTTTTGCTCCTTTTTTTTTTTTTTTTTTTTTTTTGGCAAGAACACTTAAGGTCCACCTCTTAGCAAATTTCAAGTATATGAGGCAGTCTTACTAACTATAGTTAGAGTTCTGTACATTAGATTTCTAGAAATTATTCATCTTGCATAATTGAAATTTTATAGCCCTTGATCAACATCTCATTTCTCCTTTCCCCAAAGACCCTGGCAGCTGCCATTCTGCTCTCTGGTTCCACGAGTTTGGCTGTTTTGGATTCCACATGCAAGTGAGATTGTGTCATATTTGTCTTTTTGTGTCTGGTTTGTTTCACTTATTGTCACATATGGCAGGATTTCCTAATTTTTTAAGACTGAAAATATTTCATTTTTTAAATGTACATAAATATGCATGTATAGTAAGTAATGAGCCGTATAACAATGTTTCATTCAACCACAGATTGTGTATATGACAGTGGTCCAATCAGATTACTAATAAATATCATATTTTATTGTACCTTTTCTATATCTAGGTATGTCTTGATACGCAAATACTTACTGTTATGTTACAATTGCCTGCAATATTCAATAGAGTAACAAGTTGTACAGATTTGTACCCCAGAAGCAAAAGGCTACACCATGTAGCCTGGATGAGTGGGCTGAAGCATCTAGGGTTGTGTGAGTGCACTCTGTGATGTTAGCACTGCGACAGAATCATCTAACCATGCATTTCTCAGGACGGATCCCCTGACTATATTATTAGAATCAGTCATTAGTGCCACCACTATCATCATCATCATTTTACTAGTCAATTTAGATTCTCATTTGTGTTATTAATTTTGACTTTTTTGTAGGAAATAGTCAATTTTATGGAAATATTCAAGTATATTCATAAATGATAAACTTTTTCTGAAAATATTTTTATTTTTGTATATGTTAATAATATCTCATTTTCTTATCTAACTTATAATTTGGCCTACTTGTCCTATTTATTTTCTTTAAACATTTTGGTTCTTCACTACGGATGTAAGAAACTGAAAGTAACAGTAGCTGAGGGAGAGAGCAGTCACCTTTGCTCTTACGCAGCCACTTGCTAGTGATCCCTCCACAGCGGGCAGTGGCAACTGCACCGTCACGAAGGGCTGGCTCCCACTATGTGATCATATAATCATTCTATACGTCATGAGCAAAAAGCGAAAAAAAAAAAAAAAAAAAAAAACCTTTAACCCTAGATATAATATCCACTTTCCAAAGAGAAAGTTTGAACCTTCCCATTAAAGCTATTTCCTGGAAGTTGTGCATAGCCTGCTCTATCCTGTTGTCCAGACCTAGTCACACAGCCAATCCTATCTGTTAGGGAGGTCAGGAAATACAGTTCCCATTGAAAGTGGCAATGTAATGTACCCAGGTACAAAATTATTGTTCTATCATTAAAGAAGAATGGAGAGAGAAAATATTGGGAAGAACTAACAGTGTTTTCCAAAGGCACCTATAAGATTTATTTATTCATGTTTTATTTTCTATGTTCTAGGTGATTAATTTCTTAATCTTTATTATTTCATTTTGCCATTTCCCTTAGGAGATGTTGTTGGACCTTCTTCCAAATTATAATGTTGGCTTTTAAAGATTATTTTCTTTCTTTTTAAAATTTTTATAACAAATCAATTAGGACAAAGCAGTACTCTAATATAGAACTGTTTTTTTAAATATACTATTTTATTTAAAATAATAAAGTACTTTAGATCTTCTTATAAATCCAAATATTACTTAGGACAATAGGATAGTTCTACTTAGTTAGTTGCTAAATATAAATTTTAGTTGTCAAAAGGAGCACAGAGTAAGGAAAGGACATGGGCTGGAGTATAAGCTACCCACCAAAATATTGCCCATATACACCCATTCCTCAACACAAAATTTAATATTTGAATGTATGAAACATATTTATGATATGATGCAGAAACAAATGAGTCATGAAACTTTTTAGGATGACATCTTTATCTTTCTATGTGTGTCCTATTTATCTATCTATTATCTTTTATGGGTTGAATTGTATTCCCCAAAAAGTTATGTTAAAGTCCTAACCCCCAGTACTTTAAAATGTGACATTATTTGGAAACAGGATCATTGCAAATGTCAATATTTATAATGAGGTCATATTGGAGTTGGGTGGAACATTAATCCAATAAGGACATCCATCAGTCCTTATAAGAAGAGGCGAGAGACACAGAGAGAGAACACCATGTGACAACAGAGGCAGAGATTGGAGTGAAGCATCTTCAAGACAAGGACCACCAAAGGTTAATGGCCATGAGCAGAAGCTAGGAAGAGGAAAGGAACATTTCTACCCAGAGTTTCAGAGGAAGCAAGTCTCTAGTAATACCTTGATTTCATACCTCTAGGCTCCCGAACTAAAAAACAATAAATTTTTTTTGTTTTAAGCCACTCAGTTTGTAGTAATTTCTTATGGCAACTCTAGGAAACTAATTATCTGTCAATAATCTATCTTCATCATCATAATCATCTATTTATCAGACACGTAAGTGTGATTCCCCAGAGCAGATTCTGATAAAAAAAAGCTTTATCTGAAAGTTATTTCTTAGGAATTGTTCCCAGAAAACAATAACAACAACAACAAAATCTTGGAAAAGTGGACAGGAATAGATGTAGGAGCAAACAAGGGCAAGCTCCGGCAGAGTTCTTTAGAGGGTGTCTTCATCTCAGTCCCAGAGGAGAAGCTTGGTAGCCCATAGCCAGGGTCAAGGAGAGGTAGTCTTTATCCCACAAGTCAGTCATTGTTCAAAGCCTGTGGAGGGGGCAGGACAATGATCAGGAATGTCCAGGAAATTCTGTCACTCTGAATGGCTAAAGGGTGTTCTGTGAGTCTCTGGCCGACCTCCAACAAAGAAACATACCGGCTCTTGGGACTGAAAACATGGGGTTTAGTGTGACTAAAATGATGACAGTAGCTGGGAGATATTGCCAGAGCACTGACAGAGAATGCAATGCATATTTAGATAATTTCTGAAAATGATCATAGTGGTAATTTCAAGATGATATTTATGATATTTATTTATCAAAATTTAATTTCATTGCCAATTTTCAAGAACAAATGTGAATTGATTTTTTCTTAATAAAAATTATTTTCTAAGAAAAATATTATATTCTAAATGTTCTTCTAGCCTGACTTACTCTGAGTCTACCGTAAAATTAAATCTTTGAATTATTATAAGTGAATCAGTTTGGTGCCTACCGCTGAACATTATGGCCACAGAAGTAATAAAAAAGGCTCACAAAAAGAAGTGGTCTTTATGGCATTACTGTCTTGACACACTGTAAAGGTTTTTCCTCTAGCACGATTTACTAAAACCGAATCTCTGGAAACATGTCTTCTGGAATCTCTAGACTCTCTAGAAATAGCGCTTCTTTAAAATGCTCAGTGGCCACCGCGTCCTCTGAAGAGGTGTTATCTGGTGATTGTATGCACAGTACTAGAAGAAACCCAGAACTAACAAGATACATCTAGCAAAAGTACCCTCCATTAGAGTGCGTAAAACAATATGTACAATGTACCTGAAAATATGTCATACTTGCATATACATATGTATTTTTATTTCATTGTGAATAACAATAAAATTTCTGCTGTTACAGCCTGTTCTATTACAGTGCAACATAAACGTGTGAATGAGAAAAAAAGTGGGCAATGATAGATGCTAGCCACATGCCTCACAGGTATTCAGTGAGAATAAAACTGGTTAAATCAGCAAACGTTTCTCAATCAAAATTCACGAATTTTAATATTTCTTCTTTAGTCATCTTTAAAAAAATCTTAGAAACTACCATTAAAACCTTTCCTTTTGAAATCTTACCAAATTAAATATAGTTTTACATTTACTTTAAATTGTCTATATAGTTTTTCATTTTAAAATAATGAAATATACCAAATAATCATTTTAAAATCAATTTCTTCTAAGTCAAACTTAAGATATTAGTAAACTAAATTTTGCTAGTTAAATATTCTTCTACAAGGAATATCTTATTTTTTTAAATTTTTTTTATTCCAGCATATTTCGGGGGTACAAGTGTTTAGTTTACATATATTGCATTTGCCCCTGCCCCCAAGTCAGAGCTTCAAGCATGTCCATCCCCCAGATGGTGCACACTGCACCCATTAGGTGTGTATATACCCATCCCCTCCTCCCCCCTCCCATCTGCCCAACACCTGATGAATGTTATTATTATATATGCACTTAAGTGTTGATCAGTTAATACCAATTTGATGGTGAGTACATATGGTGTTTGTTTTTCCATTCTTGTGATACTTCACTTAGTAGAATGGATTCCAGCTCTATCCAGGATAATACAAGAGGTGCTAGATCACTGTTGTTTTTGTGGCTGAGTAGAACTCCATGGTATACACATACCACATTTTATTAATCCAGTCATGTATTCATGGGCACTTGGGTTGTTTCCACATCTTTGCAATTATGAATTGTACTTCTATAAATATTCCAGTGCAGGTTTGTTTTGTTTTTTTTATAGAATGTCTTTTGTTCTTTTGGGTAGATGCCTAGTAATGGGATTGCTGTATCAAATGGTAGTTTTACCTGTAGCTCTTTGAGGTATCTCCATATTGCTTTCCACAGAGGTTGCACTAGTTTGTAGTCCCAGCAGTAGTGTATGAGTGTTCCTATTTCTCCTCATCCATGCCAACATTTATTATTTCGGGACTTTTTGATAAAGGCCATTCTCACTGGAGTTAAGTGATATCTCATTGTGGTTTTGATTTGCATTTCCCTGATGATTAGAGATGTTGAGCATTTTTTCATGTTTCTTGACCATTAGTCTATCTTCTTTTGAAAAGTTTCTGTTCATGTCCTTTGCCCACTTTTTGATAGGGTTGTTTGATTTTTTCTTGCTGATTTTCCTGAGTTCTATATAGATTCTAGTTATCAGCCCTTTATTGGATGTGTAACATGTGAATATTTTCTCCCATTCTGTAGGTTGTCTGTTTGCTCTTGTGATAATTTCCTTGGTTGTGCAGAAGCTTTTTAATTTGATCAGGTCCCATTTATTTATTTTTGTTGTTGCTGTGATTGCCTTTGGGGTCTTCTTCATGAATTCTTTGCCTAGGCCAATGTCTATAAGAGTTTTCCAACATTTTCTTCTAGAATTCTTATAGTTTCATGCCTTAGGTTTAAGTCTGTTATCCACCATGTGTTGATTTTCATGAGAGGTGAAAGGTGTGGATCTTGTTTCCGTCTTCTACATGTTGTTGTCCAATTTTCCCAGCACTATTTATTGAATAAGGATTCTTTTCCCCAGAGTATGTTTTTGTCTGCTTTGTCAAAGATTAGTTGGCTCTATGAGGACAGAATAGCTTCATTCCATGAGTTCAACAATACGATTAGGCCTATAAGGGAAAATGTGACAAAATATAAAAACGTTTACCTTTCATTCAAGTGGGAAAACTAAAGTTGTAAATGTGAAGAACAAATGGAATGGTAAGGAGCCTGAGTGAGGACATGTTAGTAATAAATTTGTAGTTTAATATATATAAATTTATTATATACAAATTATATATAAAATTTCCATTTGTGTACATTAAACATGACAAAAGAGGCATATATTAAAATTATTCTGATAAAAATTTGCTTGCCTCGGTAACTGATTTGAAGTCATTGAGAACAATGTTGATGCTTAGATAAGATGAGCAGCAGACACGTGAAAATTCTTACCTAGAGAACATAAGAGCATTTAGAATGACTACATTTTTTGAATTATTGGTATCTTTTGCTTCACTCTGAGTTCTTCACTAACTGTGCAGATGTATGTATTATGGCTTTTTTTACATCTAGTCATTTTGGAGAGAGGGATATTTCTAGTTTTCCAGTGATGATCATTTTTAAAAGGCAATTTTAATGTGATACAAGTGAGCATTGAAATATACAAATGACTTACTCATCGTCCCACAAGGAACTCATCTCTTAAATAATCAGGTTGTAATTAACTTTCCTTTGAGAATTGTGAACTTTAAAAAAAGAAAAGAAGTATAGATAATGGTAAAACTCCCAAAAATTGGGCCTCTAGAAACCAGTTATTTTTAAAATCGCAAAATTGAGTCATCATGGTTGTATGTATAAATGATGTTGTTCCTCCCTGGTGTGCACCTTTGTTAATTGATATGGATTGTGTCACTGAATATGGAAAGGAACCAGGGATTTTTAAAAATAGAAATTGCTACTGGATCACTTTGGTGTTAATGAGTTTACAATTAGTGTATTTTACCTTTGCTTCTTTTCTGTATAATTTCTTTTAACAATTATGTTAGTAATATTTAATTTATTATTTAGATTGCAATTCCTGTCTATATGCTACAGAGTTATTAAGTGGAAAATAAAACTTACAAAGTAGTAAGGTAAAACTTCTAGATACTAAAACTATGCAGAATTTCACAATAGCTTGTAAAACAAAGCATAAATGTTTATAGAGCCAGTAGTCTCGACATCTATTAAAAAAATCTCTTCTTGATTTTTTTCTTTTCATTTATCTGATTAAATTTTGTATCCTATATATTCCATATTATATTCCTTCTGAAATTATCTTAATGAAAAGTTTTCTGTAAAAACAGTTGAAGCAATTTGATGTGTCATTCTTTTTGATGTGTCATTCTCTTTTTAGGGCACTTCAGATTTAAATGATTATAAATTAATCATATTGGTCATTTACATCAAATATTTGAAATATTTTTATTAATTTGAATTATACTTCGCACAGATACATACATAGGCACAAATACTTTTTCAAAATCTAGAAATCATGAAATAGCAAAAAAGACAAAATACATGTCAAATTTTGGTAATTTTCTCTTTTTAGATAAAAGGACATCCCATGTAGGGGAATGATTAGTCTGGTAATTAAATGTATATATTCATATGCCTTGAATACAAATATTTTACAGTATATAATAATTTTCTATTTTATTATAATTTTTATTTTTGATATACATATATCTATAAACATAATTGTAATTTTTTCTTTTTTAAATTTAAAAATTTTTGATTTTTTTAATTTTAGTTGTACTGAATCTGAGTATACATGCTAAAAAACAGATTCAAAGGCATTTATACTCAAAAGAAAACTTTGTTTTTGGACACAAATAAAATTTCTTGCATAAGTGAATAGGTCAGTAGTCATATTGTGACAACAATAATGCAGACTCTAGGTTACATGACCTCTTTTTCCCCTTAGGATTAGAAAAATATTTACGAGAGTCTTATAAAACCTGTATTCGTCCTTAGAGTTGAAGCAAAGAAAATTGTTTTTAACTGACGTATCTAAGGGAAGTGATATGCAATTATTACATACCAGTAGAGTCTATCAGTTGTTTAAATATTGAAATAATTTTTATATTAGGTAATAGGAAAGAATAAAAGAGTTTATTATTAACACTTAAATATGAACATGAAATCATTACTTTAAGCAATTATTCTAGAATATATCGAAGGATATTAACAACTTGGACTTCTGTCATGGGAAAGGGTTACAGTCCCTTTTGCTAGATTAACCCATTCAATAGTACATGGTAAAGTAGTTATTTATTATTTATTAATTATTTTCTTATTTAAAATAAATTTAATTTGTATATATTTCTAAAGTTCAAATTCAATATAAATATGAGTCTTCTGAGTCTGTGTTTAAAAAAGGAGTAGATGGTTTTAGTGGTTTTAATAATGAAGAGTTTGAAGCACCTACTTATATTTTAAACAAATCAGAGTAATAGAGAAAGCCTTTAAATACTGTGAAAAAAAAGACTACAAAACATAATAATTTATATTTCTGGATTGAAAAACAACTCGATTATTTCAACCAAAATGAATTACTTATTCAGGTTTTGATATCTAGCCTATTTTTTCTGTTCTTGGGTTACCTAGCATCCTTAGGCAATAGACAGGAAACTACAACACAATTACATGAATATGTGGAGAAAATTTAAAGTTGAAAATAGGAAAATGATGGATGTTCATAGACTTAAAATTGTCTGTGCTACTTGAGGAAGGCCAATACTAGAAGGAAAACAATAGAATTTGATGAGATGAATGAGAGCAATAGCATATATATGTATGCATACTTTATATTTCTTTTCTCCTCTATGAAATTTATAGAATTATATTTTATTTCTCTATCAGTATGTTATGATAATTAAAGATAATTAAGCATTTTAGTAATAGGTAAAATATCAATAATTAATGTGTTAGTGTGTGTGTAATATTATACATAGTAAATTTAATATGAGCTCTGAACCATTTTAATAATACTTTTATGTACAATTTTAGAAAGGTTGTGGATCACCTGAAGCCTATTTTTGAAACTTCGATGAGCCCAGGAACCCTAAGTTAAGAAATCCGACGAAAGCTATCGCTCGCGTCTAAGGAAATCCTTTTCTTTTATTCCCTTTTTGAACAACTGTGCTGTGTGGGTAGAGTAGAACAATTTCTTGATTAGAAAATATAGTTTAGCATTTTACTGGCTGAAAATATGCCACATTATCATGTCAAGGAGGGCTGTTTAATTGTCGGCTTTCCTTTCAAGGTATGTACCTGTGAATCAATGCTCTAACTTTTCACTAAAAGAGAACAAAATGAGTCAGAAACTATTTAAAGAGAAAAAAAAAGACTCACTCATTCTTAACACACAGAGTTTGGTACATAAAATGTCACCGTCAGTTTGGGGGGGGACACGGAAGTTCACCTTACAGATAGAAAGTGTCCACCAGTGCAATTATAACTGTTGACTCATTTTTACAAAAAATGGGGAATAGTTTTGGGCAGTTTTAGGTAACAGTGGGGAGTGGGAGCACTGCAATGGGATCACATTAATCTCGGCCTAGATAAAAACTGAGAAATATGTGAGTCTACATGTCTATATAGAACTTCTAAGTACATTTAATGCATGTACGGAGAAAAAAAAAACAGTGATTTCAAGGCATACATTCATTATGATCTCATCATTTCTATCCTGCACCATTTTCTAAAGTTTCTTAGATTGTCTATTTCTTCTAGGGAGGAAATTGAGGCTTAGAGAATGTGAGTTATTCATCCAAGGTCACACAATTATCCTGAGCAAGGTGGTGGTATGAGTCTTAGATTTCTATCAGATATTTCAAAACAAAATCACACTGGATTTCTGTGGATCTATATCCCACACTGAATCGAGATTTGCAGTGAATTGCTATGAAACAATAGTAGTATTTTAACAGTTTCAAGGTAAATCTTTTACAAACGTTGATGCTTTCTTTCACCCTTCAATGATGGCTCTAAGAATTCAGAAGTACTCCAGTAGACCCATCATTCTGACAGAAGAGAAAAATTGTTATTTCCTGATGGCAATGAAAATAACAAAATATGATAACCAATTAATAGGAAATTGAAAATGTCCTTACCAGTCCTTACCAACAAATCTAAATTTTAAATAAAAACAGCATGTAGTTTATGGCATTAAAATAGTTTACCTTTTTTCCTGTTAAAGAAAACATCCCTTTAGATTTATGACCAAAACAAAATACTAACTGAAAAGCAGTCTTGGAAACACACTTAGATATTTCAGAGAGTTTCCTTTAACTTCTGTTATGGTGAAAACTTTCAGGAACTATTTTTAGAGATCAAATGAGGACCACTTTGAAAAGCTCAGCTTGATTAAGAACAGACAACACACATTTGGAGAATAAAAAGAATCACTCACTACTTTTGTGAAATTCTTCAGGGACTTCACTCCAGGTAGACAAATGTGGGAAGGGAGTTAAAGAGGATTTTAAACTTAGATGTTTGGAAAGCCTTTGACAAAATTCTTTACACTCATGTAAGATCAGTGGAAAAGATCAATGAAACTAATAGTAAATTGGCTCACTGTTCAGAACAATGATTTATGGAAAGGAAACAAAGATACTAGAAATAGGTTTCTGTGGTCCAAACCAATTTTAAAAATTTTGCTTTTTCATAGGTCAGAAACAAATGTCCAACTTTCTAAAAAAAATTAAAGTCGATCTTTGAGATATATTAAGCATATATTTAACAATTTATCAAATAAAATTAAGGTTTATATAGTAGTTGATGACAAATAATATGTGTGTATATGTGTTCATATATGGAATTTTTGTTTTTAAAATGGTAGTGGATTTTTGGTAAAATGTGTTAAGAATATATTGATACAAACATCGACTACTAAACTAGCACTAAGAATTGATCATTCAAACCATCATACTTAACATTATCACAAGAGATTTTACTTATTTTACTATAACTCCTGTAACATGAATACAGTTGCCTTTGTTGTTTGAGACAAAGCAAAGTCATTTGATTGAACAACAATCAGAAATCAAGAACCAAGTCTCTGGGATTCCGTATGTCTGGTTTAACAGTACCTGGTATAGTAAATCCTCAGTACATCTTTGTGAATAAATGAATAAGTTATCAAACAAATGGGATAAAATGACCCTAAAACTAGAATGGATCATTGAAATATCAACTCTTTATGTTGGGGATTGGCTTTACCATTTGGTTCCTCCCTATTTCATATTGCATGACTATTTATTAAAAAAAAATAATAAGTTGTGGAAGACAAAAGAACACAGACTCAAAATTTTTTTTTTTTTTTTCCTATTTCTCAGCACTGCTTTTCAGAAAGTTTCAGGAAGGGAGGAAAGTGCTCAATAGCCAGAAACTATCTCACCCCATTTCCTTACAAGACAAAATTGCAGTTTGATTTTTAAAAATATTTGAATAAACCCAAAATACCTTCCAAGATTTGTTTTTTGACCAGTGTGAAGGAAGCAGCTTAAAATTTTCAGATAGGGAAGATGAGACATTGTGTCACTCTGAAGTGTATGGGAAAATGAACCTTCACATCATAAATTAAAAAAGGTAAATTGGTTATTTGAAGGTATACTTACATGTTTGAAAGAAGTCCAGTCTTTGCCTAGGACAGTAAATATTGAAGTTCTATAAAGGAGAGTATTTGACCAGTAAATAAGCCATTAAAGATTAATTTATTTTTGATGACATTTTTAGAACATTCCATTTTTAGTAATGAGAATATTATGATTGAAATTATGATATAATAATGATAATTCATATTAAGTGCATTTGGATCTTAACATACCAAACATTGTTCAGAGCACTTCATGTACTTTGCCTCCTACAGAACTCTGTGCAACAGTTCCTTTTACTGTCCACATAGAACAGCTGAAAAAACTGAGCTAGTAAGGTTTGGAAGTGGGATAGTTAGAAATGAATTTCTTTCTAACTATGAGCCCATGTTTTTACCTTTTATGCTATACTCTCTTGACATTTCCTGTTAAGAAGACAGGGGAAATTGACACAAATAACATACCAACTACATGTAGACTGTATAAACTACTTGCATTTTATTAACTCTTGAGGAATCTTAATGAAGGATAGCATTGTCTTCAAATAATTAAAAGCTTTTAAGTGACTTCAGGCTTAAGGCACATCACAGAGAGAGTCAACTGAATTAGCGGATCATGATGAACCTTCTTACATTGCTATGAATGCAAAACCATTAGAACAATAATAGTGAGACCATGCATTATATTTCCTGTGAATTTTAAGGAAAATGAGTCTCATAATCTAATGTCAAGTTTATTTGTTTTGAACTGAGAGCACTTCTGTTTTCCATTCTCCTTCTATTTTTTATTTTCACTGATTACTCATTTTTTTTAGAATTTTATGGGGTACATATATTTTGGTTATAGAATTTGCTTTTGCATAGTTTAAGTCAAAGTTATAAGTGTGCCCTGCACCCAGTTAGTGTGTATTGTACCCATCCCACCAGGTGTGAATTTACCCATCCCCTGCTCCCCCCTCCCTCCTGCTTGAATTCCCTTGAGTTTTACTTCCATATGTACATATAAGTATTGGTCAATTTATTATATATGCTAAGTATTTCTTTTTTTTCCATTTATCTCTCTTTTTTCTTTTCCACAAAGTTAAATACAAGTAGAGTTATATTAATTTAGACAGATTTTATTACTGTTTTTACTTCTTAAGATCCTTTCTCTAGTTGTCCAGGACAATGATAGAAACATAGTGTCTTCACATGGAAGAGTCTTATTTTTTCCATCTATTCCAAATGCTTAAAGGTTGTAGGAAATAGGAGAGAAGATATCAGAGCCAGCTTCAGGGGGAAAAAAAAAAAACTATAACTGAAAAATTGATCTACTAACATTCTCTTTTATTCAAGATTTCTCTATTCAGACATTCTTTTTACTCCAATTAAAATCAAGTAGACATCTACAATAATTGTTTATTCATCAGTTCATTTTTTATTCAACATGTATTTATTGTATTTATTGACTGATGACTTATGCTTTGTACCATACCAGGTGCCGGATAAGAAAATGACAGGCAGAAGACTTTTTATTTTAGGCTCTTTTAGTATTTCGACATGCCTTCTGTTATCAGCAGGACTCAAGCAAGGTCATTGGCCTGATGTCTGCTGACGGCCATAGTAGCATCTCTCAAAAGACCTGTTATATAGTAAAACAAAATTCAGTTAGTGAATTCACAAGGATCTGGTTTTGTCTTGTGCCTATGCCATTATCTACCATATGGCCTTCAGAAAAATTTTGAGCTATTCCAACCTCCAAAATTTTCTTGCCTGTGAAATTGATGTAATAGTCACACCATCAAAATGTTGTGAGAAGTCAAGGGAAAATGTATTTCAAAAGTTTTCCATTGATATTACACAGAAGGCAGTCAATAAATGCATTCATTCAAGCCCTCACTCACTCATTTAACAAATATCCCCTAAGTATCTCACTGGGGCACTATGTTGGCTTTGGATTGAAAAAAGTAGAGTGCACAGATGTGGTATCTCCTCTCCCAGACTCAATCAACTTAAGGAAGCAGAGATTCAACACATAATTACATGATCAATCATTTTATTCAAATTGTGATCAATGCTACTGGTAGCTAAAGTATCATATAGATAAGGAGATTGAGAGACTACAGGAGAGAAATATGGATCAGAGAAGGTTTGTTCAGCAAATGATCATTAATCTATGATCAGAAAGATAAGAAATATGAAATTATAGATGGTAAAATGTGCATGGAGAAAGAAATGATGTGGGATTTTTTCGTCTCTTAGGTAGTGTAGTTTCTATTGCTGCTGTAAAAAATTACCACAAACTTAGAGGCTTACAAAAGCACAAACTTATCATCTTAAAGTTTTGTAGGTCAGAAGTCTGACACATTCTCTTACTGGGCTAAAATGAAGATGCATTTCTTTCTGGATGCTCTGGAAGAGAATCCATTTCTTTGTCTTTCTGGCTCCTGGAGGTGGCCCTTGGCTTTCCTTTACCTCATGGCCCTTCTCCACCTTCAAAGTCAGCAACATCAGGTCTATTCTTCATTATACTGTCTTCTCTTTAATTCTCTCTTCTGATTACCTTTTCCACTTTTGAGGACCTTTATAATTATATGGGCTAACCCACATACTCTAGAATAATCTCTCTATTTTAAAGTCAGCTGATTAGCAACCTTGATTTGATCTGTAACCTTAATTCTTCCTTGTCATGAAAGATAACATGGGCTTCCACTGATTTTGATGTGAACATCTTTGGGAGGGACATTATTCTTGTATTTTAAAAAATCTCTCCAACTATACTCTGCATACATTGAAAGAAATACAGTGTGGACATGGAATAACTAATTATGAGGCTGCTAGAGTGCACAAAAAAAGATGATGGTGGTTTGGTCTAGAGAGTGTAAGTGAATTGAAGAAAGATTACATTTAAGAGATGTTTTAGAAGAAGATTCGGTTTTGGTAATTGGTATATTGGGGGTGACTATTGACAGAAAAGGGAGGCATTAAGTATGAATGTCAGGTTTCTGGATTTAGCATCAGGATGGAGGAAAATTTCATCACTGAAATATTGACCACTGGAATGAATTAACTTTTGGAGAGAGTATATTAAGTTCAAACTTGTGTGTGTTGAGTTTGAAGTTCTAATTAAACTAAATGAAAGTATTATTTGGCAGTGGAATATGTAGGTCTGAAACCAAATGATAGCAAATGAAATCACAGAACTAAATCTGGTATCCTGTAGGAGGTAAAGAGGGCAGAGAAAGCATTGATCCTCTAAATATCTATCAAACACTGAAAACATAGGTAAAGGAGTATGAGCTATGAAAAAAGATTATTAATAGGTTTCTGATTTACAGGAGAAAAATCAGGAAATGAAAATTGAAAAAGAAAAATAAAAAAGGAAAGAGAGAAAACTGCCAAGAGTATGAAATGTTTTAAACTTGCAGGAAGATGAAGACAGAAAAATTCCCTAAAAAATATCTTTTTTCAGGTAAATTCTACTTGCACTTCCTGTGAGCCAAATGTAGTGCTAGATACTAGTTACAAAAAGATAGAAAAGGCATTAATGCCTTACTTAATGAACTCAGAGGCTGGGGGGGAGTAATTCTGTCTAAATGTTTTATTTGAACATAAGGCGACAACTGAGGGGAAGTTGTACTGGTAAGATGCCGGGAGAGTGCAGAATAGGAGACATGTTGTCCAGACTAACGAGAAAGCCCAACATGATTTTTGAAATATTATAAAGTGTAATTCAGTTGAATAAGAAAATCATTTCCAGATAATGGGACCAGCATTGGTAAATGCATGAAGGAATTCTGACTGGGTTAAAATTGCCAGCAATTAAATGCTCAGAAAGACAGAGGTAGGTTCCTATGTGTAGAACTTTATTCTCATAGCTAAGGAGCTTAGCAGTTCAACCTTACCTGATGGAGAACAATTGACTGGTTGTATCAGTTGATGTGAAATGGATTAGTCCAGTTGCGTGTGCAGATGGCTTTCAGAAGGCCCACCATAGGAGGCTCTTGGTATAATCCTGACACAATACTAAGAGAACTTCAAAAACAAAGAAACAAAGAAACAGTTTAGAAACTTTTTCAAGATAAAAATCAACAGGATGTGATTAATTGCATTTGGAGAGAGGAGAAGGAGAGATTTAATATGGCTCTCAATTTTCTGGGCTGGGCAACAAGGTAGAAGATGTTAACATTAAATGGAAAGGGAATAAAGGAGGAAGTCAAGGTTATTATGGAGTGAAAAATGAGGTCAATTATAAAAATGTTGAATTTAACATTCTTGTGGAAAGACAAGTTAGAAATGTTCACCAAACATGTAGACATCAGTTTCAAGGGAAACAACAGGGTTTTTGACAAAAATAAATGAGATCACCCAGAAAATATATCTAGTAGGAGAAGAATAATGGGGTTAGTATGCAAACTCTGATGAACACCAGTGTTCAAATAACTGTTGGAGGACAAGATAAAAGAAGAAGGCAAACAGCGAATGGTCAGAGAATTGGAAAGTGATCTGCAAGAAATGGTGTAAAACATTCTGCACTGTGGATTAATAAAATGTGGTATATGTATACCATGGTGTACTACTCAGCTATAAGAAACAATGGTGATATAGCACCTCTTATATTTTCCTGGAAAGAGGTAGAACTCATCCTACTAAGTGAAGTATCCCAAGAATGGAAAAATAAGCACCACAGTACTCACCATCAAATTGGTTTCACTGATCATCACCTAAGAGCATATTTAGGAATAACATTGATGGGGTGTCGGGCAGATGTGAGTGGGGGAGGGGATGGGTGTATACCTACCTAATGAGTGTGATGCACACTGTCTAGGGGATGGACACATTTGAAGCTCTGACTCGGGGGCGGGGGGGTAGGAGGGCAAGGGCAATATACGTAACCTAAACTTTTGTACTCCCACAATATGCTGAAATAAGAATAAAAATACTCTATCCAGGAGAACCAAAGAGGTGTCATATCAGCATTATTTCTTATAGCTGAGTAATACTCCATGGTATACAAATACCACATTTTACTAATCCATTCATGGATTGATGGG
>CM052437.1:91211207-91248485 GCA_028533085.1 Varecia variegata | reverse complement strand
CCTAGGTAGTAAAGTATTTCACAAAGAGAGAATGCAGTCAGCACTCCTTGTAGAGATAAAAGAAGAAAAGAGCCACAAGGCATACAAAATTCTGAAGCCTACTCCCTCAGTCACCTCTCTGAAGACTTGAATAGAAAGCATAATTTAAATGCTAAATTGACTATAAAACAAAAACAAAAGCACAATAACAACAAAAATAGAACCCCTTAAGACTGATATTTTATAACTAGTAAGTGTTCCAATTACAATAAACAAGTATGCACGTTGTCAGAAGAAGAGCATCAAGTGTATCATTTGCCAACATTGTATGAGAATAAAAAGATAGGGCCAGGGAGATCTGATCAAGAGTTTGCAGTGAGTGAGGAAGTAAATGAAGAAAAGTCAGTGGGAGTCTTTTACCTAGATCTCAGCAAGACACTTGATAAATTGTTATATAAGATGCAACTAAGGAAAAATCAAGGATTTTGAATCAATGCTATAACAAGCTAGAAAAGAAGATGAGAGGATGCAGAGATTTACAGCAAATGGTAGTAAGTTGTGTTTGCAGGAGGAAGCAGTGGGATTCCTTTGAGCTCAGTGCTATTATGCATTCTATTTAATACCCATAAAACAATTGTCAGAGAAGAACCACAATCAATACTGGCGCTAATTTGAGCCCTTGTTCACAGCATCAGCAGTTGTGATTGACGGTCTAAATTAATCCCAATTAGACTGTTTCTGTAGACCAGTTCATCTTAAATTATAATATTGTGCTTTTTATTTTGAATATCATTATGGATCTGTAATGTAACTGAATCAATAGCTGTTCTCATTTAACAAACAACAAGAGAACAATGGTGTGCCTATAAAGATTGTAACAGGCATTTTATAGGGACAGTTGCCATGTCCTGGGAGTCTGTTTCTGGAGAAAGCAAAAGAATGAACTCAAAAGATTGTTTTTTATAAGGCAATAAGACCAAGACTGGAGCAATGATCCAAATAATAATTATTGAATGAGTTTAAGCTGGAAAGGACAATGTGAGAAATATCCCCTCCAAAAATGGAAACCAGGTAAATCAGATGAGAAAGGTTAAAGAATTTCCATGATGATGAGTAAAATACTAAACTCAGACATTTGTGTTGCAAGATCAGCATCCTTTCAAATACTTTACATTTATTATCTGAATTTACATCTTAAAACATTTGTGTATTATACTTACATTTTAACAATAAAAATGACACTTTTTTTAAACCTGGTCTGAGTTAAACAGTATAAGTTCTCCCTCAAACCTGTTCCTGCCACTATCCCAAATCTAGGAATGGCATTACATACCCCTATTGGATTAGCACATCTTAGATATGTCATTTTATCTTTTCTACAGACCAAATTCAATATCCCACTCATACATTTATTTATTCATTCCTTATTTAATGAAAGTATACTTTGTCCTAGGCTCTATTAAGATCCTAGGAATTTAGCATTGGAAAACCAAATTTCTATAATCTTAGGTTTATATGCTAGTTTAAAATAAATGAATAAGAAAACACACAGACATGTAAATACATAAAACATGGCCAGTGATAATAAGCACTATGATAAACAGATTTTAAAGAGCAATATAAAGAAATTGTTGATTGAGTGGGATGTGACTTTGACAGAAGTAAGAACAGGCCTGTTTGCTGAAGTAACATTTGAACAGTGACCTGTGTGCAGTGGGGGAGTGAGTCACGTGAGTATCTGAATTAAGAATTTTCCAGACAGAAGTTAAACAAGCAAAGACACTGAGGCAGGACTGCACCTCATCTGCCAAAAGAACAGCAAGGAGGCCATTGATGCTGCAAGATAACATAGTAGAAAATGGGATCAGAAAAACATGAGTGAGTGAGGTGAAAAAGTTAATTCATGTAAAATTTTGTGGGGTATGGTTAGCAGTAAGGACTTTGAATTTTATTGTGAGTAAGAAGGGAAGCAATTGAATGGTTTTCAGCAGAGACGTGAAATGATTTGAATTATGGCTTTAAAGAACATTCTCCAGCTACTGTGTGGCAAATAAACTCTAGATGGGCAAGGATGGAAGTAGGGGGTCCTATTTTGGCATCTAGTGTTAACAAGGTTTGTGCCTTTCCATCAGCTTTACATTCAAAGTATGTTATTTTTACTTCTTACGAAAATCTCCACATCTACTACCTTATCAAAGCAACCATTAATCTCTCATCTGAAATAAAAATCAAATATTTTAGTGAGGTACAAAAGGGTTCCTCTGTTATATCTTCATATTTATTAATTTATTTTGCAAGAAACAAGATGTTTCTGGATCAAAGAAGAGATCAAGTATTTACTCACAGAACATCTTAGCTCTGGTTGCTTCTATACCAATTATCCAATGGCCTAATGTCACTTGCACATGTAGATGGGGTTTTTGCACCACAGGAGAGGAATCTCAAAATTATAATACTGGAACCTATATCTATAATAGCTGATATATTGGTTTCTCCTGTCCTACAGAGAGACGAAGGAATACTTTGCAATGTAAAGAAATCCTCTCTGGGAGGAGGAGAGAAAGTATGTATCTTACTACTCTGAAAGGTAAGCACATGACTCTTAGCAGTAAAATTTAATATCTCTATGGAGTCCTTTATATTTGAGGTTGCTGTTCAATTGTCCTTTAACCAAGATGTCAGTGCTCTTTGTTCAGAAGGCCCTGACCATGCAGAAATATGAAAATACTCAGGGAACTTTGTTTTCTGCCCACACCTTTGATTGAATTTCCTGTATTTCCCCATCATTCACTATGCCACAGCCTCAATGGCTTTATGGTCCGTCCAATTTGAGAGCCTTTGTCATTGCTACCTGCTGGTGAAATACTCTGTCCCCCAGACCTTCATGTAGCTTTCTCCCTGATTTCATTCAGATCTCAGCTTAAAGTCAGTCCTGCAGAGAAGTCATTGCTGCTCACCCTATGTAGCAAAGCCCTCTCAGAGATCTCCTTTCCAACCCTACTGTATTTTATCTCTGCCTGAAATTGTACATTTTTTGTTTGCTTTAATTTTTACCTACTCAAATGATGTAAGTTCTAGCTAGCGTAAAAGGGTTTTTATCATTTTAGTCATATCTATATTCCTATCATATGAAAATATTAACTTTTGGAATAATCAGTGTTAATGTGTGAATGTCTATCTTGGGTTGGACAGTGTAGCAGGGGCTACGATATACAATCTTTTAAACAAATTGTTAACAGGGCTTTATCAATCAGTGGTGGTAATACTTTACAAAATTAAGAAAACAAATGTATAATTAACCCTCCTAAGCAAAATGGCTAGAATGTAAAAAGTAGGATATTTCTTAATTCTTCTGTTAGGTAGTACTCTCCTCTATTAACATTGGTTATATCTCTGAAAAATATATTCAGATATATAACTATACATATATCTCTATACTATACATCATACTGTTATACATAAATATTAAAATCTCTACTAAATCTATACCTTACTATATAGATACATTATAATATATGAGATCATCATATAGGTACTCTCTTGAAACTTTATTTATGACTATTTCCTATGTCATTATTAATAAATATATGAAATAAAACCACTATAGAATATCTAATCACCTTTGTAAAATTTAATAAATCTTTTTCTTTGATATTTGAGTTATTTGTTTTATACAAATATTTATCCACGTTTTGTTTTATCCAGTGACATGAAGGTCTGAAATAAATAAACCTGGCTATGAATTTATACTGCCAAACAAACTTTTGAATTTTGATTTTTTTTTCCATTTTGATTTGCCTTAGGACAAAAACATCCATCAACAAACATGAACATGCCAATCTGGTTGATGGCTATATTTCTCATTTTAATTAATAGTTTGATATTATAATTCTATACAGCCTTGAGTATATTATTCAGATTTCTGACTGCTTGAGCCTGGCCTGGGTAAAGGAAAATGCCATTTACTGTGATAGAGAACACAACATGAGTGGAAGATACATTTGACAGAGGCCATAATGGCATTAGGCTGGGGCATGTTAATTTTGAGATGCCTGCAGGGTAGTAAGTGAATACATAGAAAATGCAGTTAGATATATAATTCTGGAGTTTAGGAGAAAATATGGACTACAGTACATAGTTTTCAATTGTATAAATATTAAATAAATGATAATAAAATATTACCCAAAAGAATAAAGGGAATAAAAAGATAAGTTCCACTACTGAATATCAAGAACACTAACATTGATGTCATGAACAGAGAAATAGATACACTCAAAGGAGAATAAAGGAGCAGCCTGAAAAATAGGGTGAGGCAATGAGAGAGCTACCTCACAAAAACCAAGGAAATGGACAATGTCAATATCAATGGAGTATCTGATGGTGTCAAGCATAAAGGATTGAAAATGTCTAATGATCTCAGCTGCAAAGATATCCTCACTGTCCTTGACCACAACTTTTTTAGTGGATTAGATGAGACACATACTAGACCTCAATGAGTTCTGGAGTATATTGGAAGTGAAAAAATAGACAGAGTAAGGGCAATTTTTTTTTTTTTTCAAAAAGTTGTCTGTCATCAGAGAGACTAATTAACAAAGAAGAGATCTTGGAGTGTCAAAATGAGATAGAATATAGTGTTGATGGAATAGCTTTAGATTAAAAATGGTGCATTCCTTCTAACAGAAAGGAAGGAAAGGAGAACAAATGATTGAGATACTGAAAATTAAAGATAATAGTCTGATTGTCTGAATGTAGAACAGTATATGTCATAAAGCCTTTGCACTGGATTCTGTTACACTATAAAACTGAGTATATGATTATATAAACATTTTCCTTAACCTTCAATCAAGTAAAGCCCCAAGATATTTATGCATGAACAGCTCATAAAAAATCTACACCCTCCTATCCTGTGTCATTTATTTTCTGAACTTTTATATTGTATAATACAAGAAAGATAATCACCTGTAGTCAATCAAAATTGGATTTCCTCTCTTACTCCAGTATTTACAGTTTGTGTAATCCTGATATTAAGCTTCCTTGAAAATTGAAATCATATTACCTACATTGGAGACTGTCTTTTTGTAGAGGGCCAAATAATAACTATTTTAGGGTTTACTGGTCATACGGTCAGTTTTATCTACTCAATTCCACTATCATAGCAAAGTAGTCATAGAAAATACAAATTAATGGGCAAGATGGTGATCCAACAAAATTGTATTTATAAGAACAAGTGCCAAGTTGGATTTAGAACCTGGACAGGGTTTTATTAATCACTGACCTACATCATGATAATTAAAATGAATATACACACTTTACAGAATGGTGTTTAGCATATAATAGAACTTCTGGAAATATTAAATATTTTTAATAAGTTTTACTGTGTGTGAGTTTTTGAATTCCTTAAGAAAGGGAGATAAGGGATAGGAGTTAATATCTTAGAGCTAATTATTTTCAACAGCACATTTATATTTCTGCTGCAAATGTGTTTCAGGTATGCTGCACAATATTGCCATGTGTTCATTTTTAATCTCATCAAAATAATTAATATTATTTTTAACAGCTAATATTCATCTATAGAAGTTAGAATTAAATATGATTATGAATAATTTATACATATTATATAAACATTTTGAATTTATTAATACTTATTTTTTCCATTAATACTTATTCATGGTAGCAACACCAGAAAACACTGTGTAATGACTAAGCAATGCAACAAGAACCCTCATTCCTGTTGAATCATCTCCTTTGGTCTGATTATGTCTTCAATTGTGAGTTGTTTTCATAAGTGATTTTCTTTGTTTTATCCACAAATATAAAATAAACAGAGTTTTCTTCTCATTTAATTAGCTTTTATTTTTCTATAATATATCCAGCAATATACATGAATATATGCTTATCTTCTTAATTATTTTTGTTGGGGTCATCTTTAACTAGTATCACATGTTACAAGATACAAATATGATTGATTTTAAAGTTCATTATTTTCTGCTTTACTTGAGTAAATAATTGATTATTGGTATTTTGTTGTAATCAACGAAAGTGTGATTTTCCATAAAATTTCATAATGATAACTATTTAATTTTATAGGATATAAGTGATTATTTCTAAAAGCAAATAAAAATGAAAGTTAACAATATTAAGTCAAATAATTTAAGGGAATTTAGTTATTTATAGATTTGTGCAATAGATTGTACAAATATTTTGACCATGCATAAGTATGAGTGATACTTATGCTTTGTGAAATTTTCAAACTTCATTTATAAAATTAAATTTTAAATTAATACTTCAATTATTTTATCTATCAATTGTATTTTTACTATTCAAGTCTTCTAACGCTTTTTGTTTCCAACTTTAATCAAAATATTGTTCATTATAGTAGGAAAATAGATATCTTTAAAATTAAATATAAGTATGAAATACTTAGGGAAAATCTTGACCTTTATGGTTTCTGAAAATTGCATGTTCAAATCTATTTTTTGGTAGTTTTCAAACTTAGCAAAGGTATTTCGTACTTACATAGATTTAATTTTAAAGATATTTCTTTACTCACCATAATGAACAACATTTTGATTAAAGTTGGAAAACTCCCAGAGTCACAGTATAGTATGGTTCCTGAACTCAGGTTTTCGGCTGCCCGTTGCTTGGAAAGCCAGAGCCTAGACACAGGGGTTGGTGAAAGGAAAAGTGGGTTTGATCAAAAGACAGCAGCACCCTGAGGAGATGATGGACATTGTCCCAAAGACCATCTCAAACAGCTAAAGGATTTTAAAGGGAAAGGAGTTCTGGGAAGCTATGTGCAGGAACTGGCTACAAGCAGGTCAACATAAGTTGTTCTGATGGTTATCTCGAAGAGTGGCCATCTTGTGGTCTGGCTGGCACTAGCTAGACCATGCAGAATTGAGGATTAACTGCTCTGCATTTTCCTCCTGGAGGGAGTCCTGCAATCTTGGTTCTATAGTTAATTTCTCAAGGCCAGTTTCTGGAATTCTGAAGCAAGCATACAATTAGGCATTGTAAAAGAAAGCGTCATTAGTTAGCTTTAAGATGGAGGGACTGATACTGTTACATTATCATACTAAAAATCTTTTTTTTGGTCCCTAATTAATAAATATAATGAGGAATATCTCACATTTGGAGTCTTGTGCCCCAAAGATTGTTCTATTCCTCAGCCTGACTGTCTTATTTGCACAGATGTGTTATCACACAAAACAACAATGGCAAGCAAACTATGTCAGATCTTGACCATCATATGTATATTTTGAAAGTAAACTATTGAAAATATTTAGTTTTTGCTGAAGTGTGATTAAAAAAATAGTTCTTTAACAATAATCAGTTAAAAAGTAATAAACTGCTATGTCTTACAAATGACTGAAAAATACATACTTCTACTTTGAAGAACTTGACTGTTAAAAGTAAAATTATCAAAGGTGTTTAAATACTTGTGTGGAATCGCATTTAATATCAGATTATACTAATGAAGTCAGAAAACATATACATCAAACTATTTTAAAAATGTGAAGGAATTTTGTTTATTAGTCAAAACTAATGCATAGTTATAAAGTAGCTACTTGATTGCATTGGCTCTTGCTATTTTACTAAAATATTTAATTCAAATTTAATTTCTGAAATACCATGATCAGATTAATACCATCTCTATTTGGCCATTAGTCTTTACACAGTAAAGTATGCAAGTTCACCTAAGGGAAAATCCACGTGTTTAGTCCCAGTTCTCCAGTTAATTTGGAGAATTTAGACAGAGAATTTAACAGAAAGGGTTTCTAGTTTGATGACCTGTAGAAGGAGGAACTGGTAATACATAAGTTATTTTTAAGCTGAACTTTGGAGCTACCTCAGAGATTTCTCACAACTCAGTTGTAGCTGCCATGGGAAGGGAATGTTGATCAGGGAACCGGAGCTCATTTTGACCTTCTATTCTGTCTCAAATTAAAACATGACCTCTTACCCACTTTCCATGTTGGGCTTCACTTTTTCCAAAGAAACATTTCTACTGAAAACAATTGTTTGAAAACTGTTCTCCTCAATGACAGTTTTGGACACTTCTGCCTCTAAAATTTTTGATTCCATTTTAATTGTTCTGTTTGTGCACCCTCTAATGAAAAGATGAAAAAATAAATATATAATAACATTATGAAAATATACATATGCTTTTCAGATAAAAATATAAATAATTATGCAGACTATTAGGCCGTACTGGCCTAAACATCTCACCTCTATCTACAAAATGTAGTTCTTTGCCTCTGTCCATCATGTTCCCAGACAGCTCACCTTGAAACAGAACATCCCTCCCAATCCTTAGTCTCAGTTTGTGAACCATCCTAACCACAGCACTGACTTCTGAGCGAGCTAATCTCTTAAGCTAGTGTGTACACCAATGTTCTCAACATTATGGATTAAATATCCAAAGTAGTGAAATATTATCATCCTATTAAATGTACATTGATGTGTGTAAA
Organism: Varecia variegata; assembly: GCA_028533085.1. Taxonomy (NCBI): domain Eukaryota; kingdom Metazoa; phylum Chordata; class Mammalia; order Primates; family Lemuridae; genus Varecia; species Varecia variegata. Next base: position 91,240,035 of record CM052437.1, on the reverse strand, counting down.
AATTAAGTATGCCTTATATATTAAGTACATTATAAAACATACCTTGCATAACTTTCAAAGAGGTGAAATATTGATGAAAATAATACTTTAAAGAACTGGATACTAAAATGAGCTAAGTTTTCGGAAAAAAGCATATACTTAGAGCATGTTATATTTTAGCAATATTATAAGTAAATATATTTTTCTATGAAATTTTTAATAACTTGAAAATTTGGGCTCATTTCTTATTGGATCTGACCAGATTATGATTTACTTTGTGATTTGGCAGACAATAGGGTGATATCAGGTGTATGAAAAGTGTCAATTCTGCTTTTTCCTATTTGTTCACTTGTGCATATGTAACTAGAATTATCCTTAATCCAAATTATGTTGCAATTTTTTTATTTCTTTTGTTCATAGTGCAAGTATTTTCTCTTTTTAGTTAAAATTAGAATAGCCATAAATTTCAGTATACTAAGAGCAAATGGAAAAGTGAGAGCATCCTTGGCTACTCTTCTCTTAGGTTAACTCACATATGATACCTGTCATGGTATTGACCAAAATTCAGTGTGTTATTAAAGCATAATTTCTTTTTCAGCAAATAGGTATACATTCTAATACTTTACCACGACACCTTGTTTTTTGGTAACCTCTAAAGTCCAAGGGCCCTGCTTTGCATGCTACCCTTTATTGCTTCCTATAATTGCCCATATGTCTTTAATTTTTTAAGTTATTGTTTTACATGTGTGTAAGAATCTGAAGAGTAGATATTTTGTCATGATCATTTTCAGAGTTCTTAAGTATATGGAGAATGCATTAGAAGTATTATAGATTCTGTTAAATCCTATAGGTATGTGATAAATTATATAATGTATAAAATTTTTATAGCTTATGTCTGCAGTCCCCAACCCCTGGGCCGTGGACTGGTACCTGTCTGTGGCCTATTAGGACCCAGGCCGCACAGCAGGAGGTGAGCAGCAGGTGAGCAAACGAAGCTTCCTCTGTATTCATAGCTGCTCCCCGTTGCTCACATCACCGCATAAGCTCCGCCTCCTGTCAGATGAGCAATGGCATTAGATTCTCATAGGAGCACAAACCCTACTGTAAACTGTGCACACGAGGGATGTAAGTTGGGCATTGCTCATTAGAATCTAATACCTGTTGATCTGAGGTGAAGGTGAGGCAATGATGTTAGCACTCGGGAATGGCTGCAAATGCAGATTATCATTCGCAGAGAAGTTTGACTGCACAACCTATGTAATGCACTTGAATCATCATGAAACCATCCTCCTGCCCTTGATTCTTGCAAAAATTTTCTTCCATGAAATTGGTCGCTGGTGCCAAAAAGGTTGGGGATCACTGGCTTAAGTGTTTAGTATACTTGTTTTTAATTTTTTTAGGCTTAAATGATATAATCATGGTTTCTGGCATAGAACAGCACAGACTAGGTGTTCATTTATATATGATTTATATGTGCTATTAGATGACCCAAACGTTTTTCACACTAGTTTCTGCCAATAGATGGCATCGCGTTGGTTCAAGTCTCCCTAAACTTGAAGACGGAAGGTGACTTTCTATTCAAGCTCATGGTCTAATGGGCTTATGAATTTTCATTATCAGATGTAAGTCATATCACAACTTACCTGCTTACTTGGTAAACCCTATGTCTTTGTAGTTAGTGATCATATAGGATTGATGTACTTAATACATTCATTTCTTGAGTATTCCCTGGAACACAGACATTTAAAATAATCTTTGAAAGAAATAATATTTGTGGACAATTTCCTAAAGCATGAGCAATTCATCATTTCAAATATTATGTAATAATTATAACCAATATTTATTTGCTGTTTATTATGCCAGATTCTTGCCCAAGCTTATTATCTCATTTAATTCTCAGAACAACCTTAATAAGTAGATCCTATTATTATTCCTATTTTAGACAGCACCAACAAAACATCAAAAACCTGTGGTTTCTAACTTCTATTCTCTGCTCTTTGCCAAGGGAGCTGCTGAAACTCAATATATGCTGGGATTTCCTAATATATTACTAATATATGTTACTAATATAAATTTCAATAAATTTATATTAAGTAACATAAGAAATATCACTTCAGATCTTCATTTTACATTTGTCATGAATATATTTTAAAATTGTTCATAACATTAAGTAGTTGATCCAATGTGCATGAACACAAGGGGAAACTGCCTTTTTCTTAAGCCCTGGGTGGAGAATAGTTGTGCTTCTCTTAGGCCACAACCCAACTTGTTTGTGTTGTTATTGTTATTGTTCCTGCTTTAATTTTAAAGCCATTTTATAGCATGCAATTGATTGCATTTCTTGCTCTTTGTGACCTTTGCTAGAATGTCACTGTGAGTTTTCATTCCATACAGAAAAACATATATATGTGTGTGTGTATATATATATATCTATATCTCTATATATAGGAACCAAAGGCATGAATTTTACTATTCAAACCTCCCTTCTGAGGTACAACTTATTTTTTTCCTCAGACTATTTTGGTTCTATTTGATGTCAACTCCTAATTTCTTATTTTATCTTGAATTAAATACACTTTCTAAAAATAGCATTATACATTGTTAGGATTAACATGATATGTATACATACTTCTCTCAAGATTTCAGAATAAAATCCTATTTGACATCTGCCTCATTGACATATAATTGCTGTTTTCACTATTTTCCCATGGAAATAGTAATCTAGAATATGAAATATTGTAGCAAACATTTGTTTTTTTAATATATTACAATAGACAATTTGTCATATTACTTAAATTTCCTAAATAAATGTTGGACTGTGGCTCTAATATTCATAAGTTTCTATACTACCCCAACAAAAACTAATAAATATTTATTGCTTTTTTCTGATTTAAAAACTAAGGAATATTCTTTGGGGGAAATTAGGTAAATAATGGAAAGTATAAAGAACAATGGAACAATACTTTTTTGTATCAGTATCTAACTTGATTTTTCTAAGTGTGTGCTTATGCACTGTTTTCCTTTTAAATCTCTATGGTTTGAAGTACAAACACTAGTACTTCATGAATCATCATTTAATCCTGAAGTTGTGAACGGACACCAATTTTTCATTACAAATAATGGCATAACTTCCCATCATATTTCTACTTTGGTAGTGCCCAGCACTCTGTCTCAAGAAGAGGCAAGGAGGGGTGAGGGCAGGGAGAAACTTATGCATTTTTAACAAGGGATTTGCTATGTAATTTTCTCTGACAAATACAACACTGTGTCTTCTGGAATTTTGCAAGGGAGGCATTTAGCCCAGTCAGCACTGCTGTAAATTTCTAAACATCAGCTAGATAGAATTGAATTCAATCTTTTATGTGCCTTGGGATACATCCAACACATTTCTGATTTTCCTCAGGAATCCTGCTGACTTGGAGCAGGTGTGTCTTAAAATAACAAGAACTCATCAAGGCACAATTGTTATCATTCTGACGGCTTTATCTTAACTCCCTCCTGTTGTGCACACCTGGCCACAGAAGCACTATGCATTCTCTGGAGGTGCAACAGGCAACCCAACAGAAAGGTATTTTTTTTCATTGTTGTTGTTGAAGATAAAAAGGGATTATTGTATTTACAACTGATGATGGACATTGACAACAGAACTGAGCTAAAAGGAGTTTTCAGATCCCAGAGTCCACCTGTGATTAGTTTGTCACTATTTTCCTCAATTAAATTTCTTTGTAGAACAACAGGTGTGGATTTCCTCAATATATACAGATCTCAGAAGCTCTGTTCTCATGACTAATTAAATGATATTTTCTCTTAAATTGAAACACAGAGAGATCTACTTAGCATCAACTCCAAAATTGTTATTGACAACTATTCATTTTATTATTCTGGTTTTGACTTATATAAGCAGTTTTCTGTAATTTTCAAATCATTATAAACTATGATTAAGTAAAACAATATTTTTATGACTAGATATAATTTTTTAACTTGAAATTTTTTGTGAAGGAAATATTTCTAAAATACACCTAAAATATAATAAAAACTAAATGTTTCATAATTTTCTAATTAAAATTCATACAAAAGAACTTAGCCCAGTGCAAAGTGCGGTGTATCAGTAAATATCATGGATTGATTAAAGTACGGTATTAGTGTTAGGTCCGGAGCAGAGAGAGAGATACACACAAAGCCTCATGTGTAGCAAAATGCTGTTTATTTTGAGAATCTGGGTGCAGATGGATGGAGGCCAAAGAGCGTCTATGAGAGAAAACGGGAGAGCCTTGGGTTTTATAGAGAGTTTTTCTGGGAGGGGTAAATACTTTTCGAACAACCCCAGAGGGATAAGGAAAGTAAGTTCCCTTCTTGCTTTCCATTCTTTTGTCTCCCTAGGGAACAACCAGAAGGGCTAAGACTACTCCTTATCAGGAGGGAAAAGGAAAGTAAGTCCCCCTTTTCCATTTCATTCCCTTATCTCCCTAGAGTCTGGCAAAGGCTACGTGCCTAATGCACCCCTAGGAAGGGGAGAGGGGTGGTGTTACACGAGGTTTCGATGGAAGTTTGGGGAGACTGAATTCTTTAAATCTAACAATTAGTACACCTGATTTATAGATCATACCAAAGGAAAACAAAGATTGAATTTAGAGAATATTAACTTTCTGTATTAGCCAGTATTAAACTCTTATTTCATTCTTATTTTTCAATATTTTCCACCTCTCTATTAAATCTAAATGAATGTCAACATTCTGTTTTTTAAAACCATACATAAAACTTACATATGAAAACTTTTTAGACTGAATATTTCTTATATTCCAGTCACTTAATCTCAACTGGCACTCATCTGTGTGTGTGTGTGTGTGTGTGTGTGTGTGTATTGTGTATACTTATGTATTTTATATGTGTGTGTATATTGACAACAAATATATAATCAAAGAATAATTTCTGACCACTTAGGGCATTAATTACAGTAATTCAGTTAAATAAATTATCATATCAATGTGAAATATCATTTAGATTTATATAATAAACATTAAAATAGAGGCGTTCTCGTGTCATGGGTAGTAAAGGTTGGATTTCTAGGCTTGGAATAGGGTTGAAGAAGTAGAGAAACACATGATGGCAGTGAGAATGGAAATAATTCATAAGTGGAATTCTGCTTCTAACTGTGTGAGGGGACAAGAAGAATGGCTCTGTGACATGATTTGATATCCCACACATTTCTTGATGCTCAGGATCTCAATTATATTCACACAGCTATAGAAAGACTGGGAAAAGTATGCTAAAAGCAAATGTGTTAACTTTATTAACTGCGTGTAGTCAATAAATAAAAAAAAACAGTTTTAATGAAGGTAGAAATTGGTGTTATGTTCATATTGACTCGGTCCATACTTTGGCAGTGAAAATAAACTCCCTTTAATATATTTATAAAGTAGCACATCTACATTGGGATCTACCAATATTCATTAAATATTTTATAAAATTCGGTTATTACATGATAATTGAACAGAACATTGCCTATTTGGCAATTCAAATGAATTTTGTCTAAAACATGAAAGATGATAAATGAAGTATTGAAAAACAGGTATGCCAGGTTATGTCTTGTATTCCTTAGGTGGTCTTTTATGTTTGACTTCTTTCAATTCACTTATTTAGAAAGTTATATTGTTACATGTATCAATAGTTCATTCCTATATATTGGTAAGCAGTATCTCATTTGTATATTGATATAAATATGCTACAATGTGTTTATCCATTCTCCTGTTAATGGGCATTTGGGTTGTTTTCAGTTTGGGGATATAACAGTAGAGATAATATGAACATTTATGCACAAGTCTTTATGTGGACATATGCTTTAATTTCTCTTGATAAAATACCTAACAGTACAGAGGCTGAATCTTACAATACATTGTAAGTTAACTTTATAGTAAACAACCAAACTTTTGAAAAGTGTATCACCTTACATTTCCACCAGCAATGATTGAGTTTCAGTTCTCTACAAATTGCTAACTCTTGTTATTGTCAGTCTCCATCATTTTAGCCATTCTAATGGGTATATTTTAATATTTCATTATGGTTTTAATATTGTTGATGATGACTAATGATGTTGAGCATACATTCATATTGGCTATTCATGTACATTATCTTTTGAAGTGTCTGTGAAAAACATTTCTCTTTGTATTTGTGACACATTTATTGTTTTATCTTATAATTAATTATTGAGACATTAATAGTTTTCATTTAATCTCAACACAGGTCACTTGCCAGATATACATTGTGCAAACATTTTCTAAACCTTCATTGCTTACCTTTATATTTTCTTAAAAATGACTTTTGTAGACTATTTTTTTTTAAAAATTTGAATAAGACCATTTTTAAATGTTTGCTTTATGATTTGTACTTTATTTTTCCTACTTAAGAACTCTTTTATTATCTCAACTTTGTTTTCATCAAGAATCCATTATTTTATCTTTTATATTTACTTCTGTGATCCACTGCAAGTTAATTTACATACACTTTTAGGTAAAGTTCTAAATTTATTTTTTATTCCACATGCATATTAAGTTATTCTAGCACCATATCTTGAAATGGCTATATTTTCCCCATTAAATTACTTTGCCATTTTTGTCAAAATTTGAGTGACCATTTATGTTTGTGTTTAGTTAGTGGATTTTTTTTTTCTGTTCCATTGTCCTAGATATCTACCCTATGCCAATCTCTTGATTAATATAGCTACATAAAGTAAATCTTATAATTAGGCATGTAAATATTTTTCTATCAATTAAAGATAGAAAATTAGAAGATGTAATGACATTAAACTCTATATGTGGATGATGACAATGCACTGGAGATACATAGCTGTTGTTTCATAGATGATCGGTCTGCTCTGGTCTACCTCACTTATTTACTAAACCTTACTGTCCCGGGTAGAAATTTGAGTTTGCAATTCCTGAGATAGAGTCTACTGATTTTCTCTAATGCTGGGATAGATTTACAAATGTGATAAATTAACCATTTTACTAGCTCCATGTCTTATGGTTGCCCCACAGAGGGTGGTATAAAACCCCATCCAAAATTCGATGTAGATATTAAGAACGATGAGTCTACATATGCACCAAGAATAATAGTAAAAGCGTTATGACTCACGTCATAAGGCTTTCTGTGAAGAGTACGGGAAACTCCCAAACTGGTCTGAAATGGACTTGAGACAGCAAAGCGAGGCAAATTGTTAGGGGGTGAGTCTCTGGTCAGGTTTCCTGCTCCAGGCCAGGCCTTACATGGTTTGGACTTCCCACCAGCACCAAAGGAGACAGAACCCAGGCTCTCTTGTCATCTTGCCAAAATGAGGGGCTAAGAGGGACAGTGATAAAACTGAAGTCAGAAAGCTGTCAGCAGTTAAATATATAAATGGAAATAGACTCTTTAACACACTGCATCACTATCTCTGTTACAAATTGGGCAACCCCACTCAACAGAAAATACTTCCAATCCACTAACAACTTCAAAATCAGACTCTAGTTTTTTATAACATGGAATACTATATTGGAAGCTTTTAAGAGGAAAAAAATGGAGCTGATTACCACTTTTAGTAATAGGTGGCTTTCGTAATGTGGAGGAGCCATGTAGAGATTTAATTATTGTTTGTGTTTTGTTGGACACTGAATAGAAAGCACATCTTCATGGTAAATGACTGGACCTCTAATCAGGGTATTTGTGTTATTGTTTCAGATTTAATATGAGTAAGCTGTGTAACCTTGGTCAAGATTAGTTTATGTATAGGTTGCAATCTTTCTATGAGAGCATTCGACCAGAGGGACACTTATACAAAGTTAGCAAAAGTTTAGATTTATTAAAATTTAATAATTATATGTCTGATTCATAGATCTAAGGCTTTGAAAAAATGAGAAGGAAATTAAAACATTTTCTTTGGTTATTTTTAGAAACACTCTAGTGAATAATTTTAAGCAAACGTAACATGATTATTCCAAAAGTGGGACACATAATGCAGCAAGTAATTATAGGCAGGTTAAACTTTCATTAACCATGGGAAAGACAGCACAAATTATTTTCTAAGCTATTTTGAAGAAATACCTCCAAAAATGATCTAATTAGAAATAATCAAAATTAATTCATCATGGGCAGAGTGTTCTTTAAATTTTGCTAAAGTTACTTGTATTGGAAGATACAGAATGATGGCTATTTTCATTTGGGGCTATTTAAAATATTTTGAAAAAGCTAGGGTAAAAATCTGCTCAAGTCCAAATGAGAAAAAGTAAGCAAGAATGAGAGGATAAGAGTGGGTTTTAGTTTTCTTCATTGCCACACATAACATTTGAATCATTTAACTGGTAAATAATATGCAAAATATCAGCATTCTAACAAAATTATTAGAATTAAAGCCATCAAATTTATGGGATTTAAATCCTTTAATTTATTTCCTCGTACATAGAAATGTAATGTAATAAGAAAAATAAAGAGTAATAAACTTAAAGCAAGATACAAACTAGAAGAATGGTGCTGACCAACAATGGCAATGTATTTAATTAGTGTTTATTTCCTGCCTCCTCTGACCACTTCCACACCTCATCCTTATGCCCAAAGTATTACATCTATAAAAATGACATCTCCATAAATGATATAGTATAGAAAATTATGATACCCTATAACAACAATATGGACATTCCTCACTAAAAAAAAAAAAAAAAAAAATTCTCTTTCCATGTTCATTCTTCCAACACAGAAATAGAAAAAAAATCACTAGTATACAAAATAATAAATACCTTGGAGGTGAAGGGGGTATAAATTTATCCTGTATCAATGAAAAATATCAGTGTTGATGATAAACTACCATTTTGGGTAGTTCCATCTACAGGCAACTGGACTGAAGAAAAAAATGAATGATAAAAACAAGACTTACAGTGAATTTATTTATTTACTTATTTATTTAGAGATAGAGTCTCATTCTATTGCCCAGGCCAGAGTGCCGTGGTGTCAGCTTAGCTCACAGCATCCTCAAACTCTTGGGCTCAAGCGATCCTCCTGCCTCAGCCTCCAGGGTGACTGGGACTACAGGCATGTAATCCCACCATGCCGGCTAATTTTTTGTATTTTTAGTAGAGATGGTCTGGCTCTTCCCCAGGCTGGTCTTGGGCTCCTGATCGCAAGCAATCCTCCCACCTCGGCCTCCCAAAGTGCAAGGATTACAAATGTGAGCCACTATGCCTGGCCAGCAGTGAATTTTATAGTAGAAATTTCAATGCTAGTTCTTTCAAAGAAAATTGTAAGAGTAATAATGCTGGCATTCCAGAAAGGGTAAAATGTCTTTTTCAAGAACAATAGAGATGCTAGTTATGGTCATTGTAATGGTTAAAGAGGCCTGTTTAATGTCAACATTTCATTTGAAATGAAGTGAATAATGAGCTAATTGCTCCAGTGAGTAAAATTCCTGTTTAATTCTCCCACAGGAGGGAGGAAAACAGACGATATAAACAAAGTGGGAAAGTAATCACAGTTCAGAAATGCTAAGTATAAGTTTCTTCCAGAAGCTCCTTTTTCTTACCTGAGAACCTAAGGCTACTGGTCTGGAGCTCACCATGGGGGCACCTTCACAAAGGGCAGTGAGTACTTGCTAAGAAGTCTTACAGGGGTGCTCATCTGCTTAGGATTTAAGAAAACAGTGGAGGTAATCACTAAGAATTAATGGGAGATGTGTTTTCTCGACCCATTACCTGTCATTTCCTTCATAGTTACAAAATCTTCTCTGCATTGTAGGCAAGTGGATTTCTGATCAGATAAAGCACTGGAAAATTGAATGTAGAGGCTTGAAAAATCAGAGGAAATTTGGTTTTCTTCTCCTTTTTTTTAAAGGAAAAATCCTTTAACTAGATACTTGGCATCTTTAAAAAAAAGTTTGTACCTTAGGTTATTTTCCTACTTTAAAATCAAAATAATTTAGAAACCCTTATTATAAGGATATTTATTTTTAATAACTACAATAGCTTGTATTGATTATTGCTAAATGTTTACACTCTTCTGAGACTTTTAAGCCTCACAATAGCCTCATGGACCAGGTCCCACTATGTCGCTAAGTAAGCCAGGAGACAGACAAGTCACCTTCAAAGCCAGTTTGTGAGTGATGAAGCCTGGATTCAAGCCCTAGTAAATTTACCACAAAGCCTAGGTCTTTAATCACTTGACTTCTCTATTCTGCTAATGTTTCAGTCTATTTTGTTAAATGACATATAGCAAAAACTTTTAAGATTATTGTTAAATTAAAAATCAATTTCATTTAGATAACAATAAAAGCTGTATTTAGTTAAAATATAGAGAAATCAACTGTCTGAACTTGGTAATCTGTAGTGCCAGTCATGATTTAGACATAAACATGTGTTATGCTCCCTTAGTAAAATCCTTATATTTTAGTTAATATTATACATTAATATTACATTGGGAATTCCTTGAATTTGGGGGCTACATCTAATTAAAACTATCTAGAGAGGCAAAAATCCAATAGAAATTTTCCTCCTTCAATTCATCATTCCTAAAGGACCTGTCAAGCACTTTTATTCAATTAATTTTTGAAGATGATGATGAAATCAAGTTGGATTACCCCTTCTGGTTGTTTTAAAGTATGTCCAAAAATTTGGGGGCACTTCTCCCTTTAAAATGTAGACACTAGTTTTCCTCAGCTTGAATGTAAGCTGGACTTAAAGCCTCTAAGTAAAAATAGAATGTGGCAGAAATGATACTGTGTGATTGTCAAAGCTAGGATATAAAAGGCGTTCCTACTGCTGTTCTTTGTTCTCATTCTCGATGGCCTGCGACCATGTAGTGAGGACACTCAGGGACTAAACTGAGGGTCCTGGCAATGACCAGCACAAACCTGCCAGTCACGTCAGTGAGCCATCTTGGAAGCAGATCTCCAGTCTCCATCAGATTTGTTCCCCCTGCTGACAATTCAACTGCAACTTAAAGACAGACTATGAGACAGAACTTCCCAGTTAAGCTGCTCCCAAATTCCTGAGCCACAGGAAAAATTATGTGTTTACTGTGATTTAAGCCTCTATGTTTGGGGATAAATTTTTTAATGCAGCTATTGATAATTAGTGCAATTCTTATTCTCAGCTATGTAGCATTTTTCTAAATTTTTTTCATCAGGTATTTTAATTTTAGTAAATTATTTATCATTTTATGACAGCTGATTTTAAATATTTTTGTATAATAATTGATTCCTGATCATATAATGCTATGTTGTGCAACTGTTTAGAACATGGGTTTACTTGTTCTCATATTCTCAATATGTTTTGGTTTAATTTGATACCTACAACCAAGATTATTTATGCTATATTTAAGTGCATTTCTGAGACTATTTAATTTGGTGCAGTCCTTCTTGTTTATTTTGGTTTCTGTTGTTTGCACTTTTGGTGTCATATCCAAAATAATCATTTCCAGAATCAATGTCAAAGATATTTTCCCATATGTTTTCTTAGGTGAATTTTGTGCTTTCAGGTATTACCTTTGAGTCTTTAATCTGTTTTGAGTTGATTTTTGTATATGGTGTAAGACAGGGTTTCAATTTCATTGTTTGCATGTGGATATTCAGTTTTCCCAACACCATTTGTTGAAGATCCTGTCCTTTTTCGTGCCTTGTATTCTTGGCACCTTTGTCAAAGATTAGTTGACCGTACATGTGTGGGTTTATTTCTGGGTTCTCTATTTTGTTTCATTGGTCTATCTGGCTATTTTATACTAGAACCATATTATTGGGATTATGATAGTTTTGTAATATAATTTGAAATTAGAAAGTTTGATGCCTCCAATTTTGTTCTTCTTTCTCAAGATTGTTTTAGCTATTAAGGATCTTTTATGTTTCTGTATGAATTTTAGGATAATATTTCCTTTATTTCTGTAAAAATGCCATTGAATTTTGATAGGGATTGAAATGAATCTGTTTATCACTTTGGTAGTATAGAGCTTTTTACTTTTATTTTTCCAATCCTTGAACATAGGATATTTTTCCATTTATTTGTGTCTCAATTCAATTTCTTTCATCAATATTTTATATTTTTCAATGTACAGATCTTTTACCTTCTTAATTAAATTTTTTCCTAAGTATGTTATTCTTTTTGATGCTATATTAAATGGGATTTTTTAAATTTTTGTTTTGGATAGTTTTTTGTTAGTGTGTAAAAACACAACTTATTTTTGTATATTGCTTTCCTATCCTGCAACTTTATTGAATTTATTTATTAGTTCTAAGAGTTTTTTGGTGGAGTCTTTAGGATTTTTTATGTATAATATCATATGATCTGCAGAGATGATTTATTTCTTCCTTTATGATTTGAATATTCCTTTTTCTTACCTAATTGTGTTGACGAAGACTGCTAGTGTTATGGTGAATAGATGTGGTGAGAATAGGCATCCTGGTCTTGTTCCTGATCTCAGCTTTTCACTGTTCCTGATTTTAGCTTCTTACTGTTGACTATGATGTTAGGGGTGGGCTCTTCATATGTGGTCTTTCTTATGTTACTTGTACACCTAATTTGTTGAGAATTTTTATCACAAAAAGGTGTTCAATTTTGTCAAATGCATTTTCTGTACCCATTGAAATGATTCTATGATTTTTATACTTCATTCTGTTAATGTGGTATATCACAATTATTGGTTGGCTTATGTTGAACCATCCTTGCATCCCAGAGATGGGAGAAAATATTTGAAAACCATATATCAAATAAGGGGTTAATATCCAAAATATTTAAGGAGCCCATACAACTGAATAGAAAAAACAAATAATCCAATTTAAAAATGGGCAAAAGACTGAATAGACACTTTTCCAAAGAAGACATACAAATGGTCAAAGTAATATGAAAAACATCACTAATCATCAGAAAACTCAAATAAAAACTACAATGAGATTTCTTGTTAGGATGGATATTATCAAAATACAGATAAAAAATGTAGAGGATGTACAGAAAAAGATGTGGAGGAAAGGGAACCCATGTACACTGTTGGTGGTAATGTAAACTGGTATAGCCATTATGGAGAACAGTACAGAGGTTCATCAAAAAATTAAAAATAGAACTACCACATGATCTGGCAATCCCACTTTTGAGTTTGTATCTAAAGGTAATGAAATCAATGTGTTGAAGAGATATCTGCACCCTCATGTTCCTTTCAACATTTTTCACTATAGCCAAGATATAAAAACAACCTAAGTGCTCATAGATAGATGCGTAAGTAAAGAAAATGTAAAAAAAAAAAATATATACATACGCACACATAATGGAACAGTATCCAACCTTAGAAAAGAAGTACATTTTACCATTTATTACAATGTGGATGAACCACCCTGGAGGACATTATGTGGAGTGAAATAAGCCAGACACAGAAAGACAAAGACTGCATAATCTCATGTATATGTGGAATGTAAAGAAGTTGAACTGGTACAAACAGAGAGTAAGAATGGTTCCAAAAGCTAGAGGTGGAGGAAATGGAGAGATATTCATCAAAGGTGCAAACTTCAAGTTATAAGACAAATAAATTCTGGGTATCTACCATATTGCATGGTGACTAAAGTTAATATTAATATACTGTATGCTTGAAATTTGCAAACAGAGTAGATCTTACATGTTCTCACCACAGAAAATAAAAAAAAAAGGTTACTATATGAGGTGATGGATATGTTAATTAGTTTGATTGTAATAATCATTTCACAATATATATGTATATTAAATTATCACATTGTGCACCTTAAATATATACAATGTTTATTTGTCAATCATGCATTAATAAAGCTGGAAAATGTGTTTTGTCATAAAGTATATGAGTTTAATAAAAATGGTAAATCAATATTGCTTTAAAAATATGTATAAAACATACCTGAAAATTACCATAATTTATTTTATGTTTTGTTTCCCACAATGCTGTGGATTTTAACAGATTATTCTTTAGGAAATTAGATTTGAGTTCCATGCATATTAATTTGGCTCATGTACTCAAAATCAGATATCTGAATATTCAGAATTATCAGAAGAAACACTTAATCATGCTTTCATAAATAATTTAAAATATATAAAACTCTTAAGACTGTGAAGAAACATTGTATGGTATGCCAAAACCTCTGTGAAATACAATGTACCATTAATAATTATTATTACATTGGATAATATTTTAGTTATTATTTCACAAATGAACCTTTCCTGTTAACTGTTGTGGAATACCATCCCTGAACTTGGTGCTGAAAAAATATTTTATCTTTCATGGTTCTCATGGTGTTTACTGCTTTCTACTGGGTGATTCTCATTTGGGATTTCCAAGACATTTGTAGTAACTTAGCGACTAGAGATAGAGTCATTCGAAAGCTGGAAATCCAAGAGAGCTTCCTCATCCACGTGTATGGTGCCTCAGTTTCTCTCCACATGGTTTCTCTCTCTAGTTAAAGTCCCTGTACTATGTATACGGCAGTTGTAGGCTCCAAGGGATAAGAAACAGGAGATCCCAGGCTAGTGAAGGGCTATAACTGGCACTGACATGGATTTATTTCCAGTGTATTCTTTGATCAAAGCAGTCAGTGCATCTGCCAAAATTGGTGAAGATATAAATTCTATCTTTTGTTGGGTGACTTGCAAGGTCATGTTGCAAAAGAGCACATGAGATGGGAAATATATCCATCATCAGTAAAATAATTTGCTAAATTATAAAATCTTTGAAACATATCAATGTCATAATTTGTGAAGTTGGAACGATAATAAATGCCAATCCAATGTTATGTATTTTAGAGTAAAACAGAAATATCTTTCATGCAAATTTCCCCTCAATTTTTGCCTGAAAAATTTGTTGTATGAAACTTTGATCTTAAGAGGAGTATTTGCATATTTTATTATTTAATTTAAGTAATTTATTATGATTAATATTAAATAAAATAATACTAAATGAACATTAATATTTAATTTTGAAATAAATAATATTAAACATTAAATTGAATAATTATAAATTATTAATTAATATGACTAATTTAAAATTTTTCATAGAAATGATTGAACATAGATAAGGATATGATATTGTAAATTATTCTCATGTAAAACAAAGCCTTGCTTACATTATATATATTATGAAAGTAAAATATTAATTTAAAGCTAGGATGAAATGTAACAGAAAAATCCTCTCTGAGCTTCATATTTAAACACACCTTGGTAATAGCACAGAAATAAAAAAAAATGTAAACCATGTACATAATAAAATTATAAAAATTGTTTCAATAAATGGACAATTTCTCTGGGATGATTACTAGCTTAGTAGTTTAAAAGGGATGATGTTTGTGTTCTAGTTCAATTCCAACCCCCCTACTAAATAAATAACCTCTTAAATAATTTAAGGCTAGGTCTATCATATTTTAAATGATAATATTTCTTAGAAAGTATGTGTAAAGTTCTATCCATGTTCATATTCCTTCACAGACAAATATATAATACAGATATTATCATGAGTGTCTTTTTTCTAAAAACCATGCAATAAGTTTTATTTTTCCAAATCTATATTTTAGATTTCCCAGATTTACACTATACTTAGTCAAGCATAAACCCTTCTATAGCAATCTACTATAACCAAAACCAAAACAACCAGATAAAGTCTAGTTGTTTTGTAGAAGGATCATGTACTTATAAATCTTTGGTAGTTTTCGTGAATGATTTTCCTTTATAGAATATTAGTAAAGTACAATCGTGCATGTGTGTATGTGTGAGGTGTCTGTGTGCATGTCTATGTGTGTGTGTTCTGTGTAAATTTTAATTCCATACTTCCTATTCATATCTATTTAAGCAAATTTAATAAACTAATAGGTCAGGTACCTAATTATCTGATTTGTTAGGAAAAAGAGAATCAAGATCAAGATAGATCTTTAATAACTTTATAATTAAAATTTGTGTTTTTCTATGTCTACTTAAATGTTTGATTACCAGTTAGCCATGTTAATTTTTAAACAGCAATGTGATGTTATCAATTGCTGTTATGGAATGAATGTCTGTGTCTTCATAAAACTCATATATTGGAGCCCAAATGCTCTTTATGATGGGATTTCGAGATGGGACCTTTTGGAAGTCCTTGAGGGCACTGGGTGAAGCCTTCCTGAATTGATCATTCTGTCATAGCAATCCGAACTAAGACAAGTACTTAGTAATTTAGCATGTAGAATAAGAAACTGTCAAAAGAAAGAAGTTAATATGACATATGACTAACATGGAAAACAATCTGGCATAAAAGTACGTAACTGAGCAGTGAAACAATAGACTGAAGAAAAAGCCTAATACTAGCTAACTAAAATCTCTTGAGATTAATTCCTTGAGAAATGTTTGCCAATATCATGATGTAGAAAAATACAAGATGTTTATAAAAATTGATGAATGTATTCTAATTGAAGTAGACAAATATTTGTTATTTGAAGGCTTTTAAATTATAATATTATTATGACTACAATTTGAAATAAAAAATGATAAAATCTTTAAAAGTTTCTGCATGCCCCACTGATCTTCTGTAAGTCAATCTAGCAATTAACAGTATTGTTCTTCACCATTTCTTCCTTTTAATGTAAATTTTTACATTTTCACATATCACATCCTTTAATTTGATCCCTCAGTTTTAACCTTTGATTTTCAAATGCTCCTCATGTTGAGAATCACAGTAGCATCAGACAACAACAGTGAAGAGGTTTTGCCCAGGCAGCAATGAAGAGCATCATGGTAATGAGAGGGATAATTGTGGTTTGCTATAATTGAAAATCGAGTATAGAGCCTTTTTCATTTATCTTTATTGCCTGAGTTCAAACCACTGTATAGGAAGAAAAGCAACACTAGAGTAATCCCTCTAATGTTGCTTTCCTGTCCATACAATTGTTTGAAACCTAGCATTAAAGTTAAGCAGAAGAGGCAATTAAATTTATTCAATTACAGCTGTGTGAAAGAAGTATAATTATCAGTTTCATTATTAGAAACGCACTGCTTGCCAAATATTTGCTTGTGAGCCTAGCTACTAGATTTCTTCTATCACACTGAAAATTTGATAAGCATTTGATAAAACGGCACACTTCTTTAGTTTATACTAACTTCCAGTGAAAATATGCCACGTTAGTCTGAAATGTCGGTTCTTGGCACACTCATGGCCAAAGAATGACCAGACACGCCAAAATAAGGCAAGCACAAAAATGAGGTTTATTGAAGAGAGAAAGATACGATTATAGGGCAAGAGCAAAGTATAGGTTTACAGAGCATGGTACATACGCCATGGATGACAACTGGACCCATTTTTGCAGCAAAGTGAGAACCAAAGGAAGGTTACAAAGAAAGAGATTGGCTATGGTCTGCCTCTTATTTTATAATGCCTGGGTAGGGACCTTGCTCATGGTTCAGAGGTCACCATGGAACCACTTTGATTGGACAGTTTGGCGTCACATGACCTGAGCCTTAACTGCGCATGTGGATTCTGGGTCACTTTCAGACTTTATGGTACCCATGCTGCTTGGCCCGTGGGCTAGAGAGTCCTCTGCATTCTTTTGCAGCTGGCAGGCCAAGTTCTGATTTCAAGATTGATAGGGTATCCCCTTCTCCCCCAGGTATGGAGAATTAGGGTGGTGCAGGACCAAGATGGGGGCAACAGCACCCACTTTCGTCCCTAGGAGACCTAGAATCCCTCACTATCTATCTAACCAATCTTGTTATGCTATGATAATTATAATGCTGGATTAGTGTTTTTTGAGTGTTGAAGGAGTATCGTGCCTGCCATGATTGTTAGGCAAATTTTGTCAAATGATTTCTTTATGTAACTGTTGCTGCCCAACCTGGTCGTACTGCCTGCTATACAGAGAAGAACCAGTGTACTGAGACAGTTGGGTTTGCAATGGACAAGGAGTCTTTATTCCTCTTAGAGCTAAGCGGGGAGATAGGAGGCATTTCTCAAATCTGTCTCCCAGAGAATTTGGGAGACAGAGTTTTTTAAGGATAGTTTAGTAGGCAGGGGATTAGGTAATTAGATTTGTTAATTGAGGCAGAATTATAGGGTGTGGAAATCATCTTCCTGTGTTGCTCCAGTCCCTGGGGTCATAATTCTAGTTGAGCCAGTTTCTTAGTCTGGGCCGCTGGTCTCAGTGGGCCAATCCATCCACTGGAATGTGGGACCTGGAAGATATCATGAAAACTACCTTTAGGTTCTGAAAAGGTGATGTTATCTACAGAGAAAGTTAAGAATCTTTATGGACACAAGCTATGGGGAAAGGTTAAGAATCTTTATGACCTCCAGCTGTGTGGTTCCGGAGTGGCAATTACAGGGGGACAATTACAAATTATTATCATTATTTTTAGCTAGCCCTGTGCATTATTTTCAGCCAGGGCCTTACCACAGTTCTCGCCTTGCAGCCCGTTATTGAAGGGCGGTTTTATAACCAGCATTAAAAACATTGGCAAAGTTATTTCAGAAAGCAAACGTGTAATTTAGTGAAAAGAGCACCATGGCATGTGTCAATAATGTTGACTTTAATAAAGTCTCTAAAACTTATTGCATTGTCTAAAAAAAAATTAAAAATTTGGATGCAAGTAACATACCCTGGATTGGAATCTCTCATAGCCCTTTTCTAGTCCTATAATCTTGAGTAAGCTATTGAACTTATTCGTGCTTTGTATATAAAAATATATCTAAAATTATAGACTTTTGAATCTGTTCAAAGTGGAGTAACAAGGACTGGATTTACCCTCCCGCCTGAAACTAAAAAAACATACAAAATGTACTCAACAAAAGATAGTAGTCCTTGAGAGATAGGAATAAAATGAGGTGAGCGCTATAATCATTCATGCTTATTGCCTGGAGATAGGCTCCAGGCTGTGGCACAGGGACAGGGGCCTATGAGTAGCCTTCCAGAGTTGGGAAAATGAAGCTTAATGTTTGGGAAGCGAAGACTGGTAGCATTAACAGAGTAGAGCACTGGAGAAAAGAGAGCTGCACAGAGAGAAAGTTCTGGAAATCTGCAGAGTGTCTTGTATGGTGTTCAAAAGGATACTGATCATCAGTATTTTCCCTTGTATTATGAAGGACCTAGACTAATTCCTGTTACCACTAGCATAGTGGAAATTCCCATAATTCTTGGGCCATCTAGTAGACTATTCAGAATATTTTTGCCTCAATTGTGGGGTAATATCATCCTACACTAAGCACTACTCTTGCCCTACCTAACAAAGCTTAAAAACAAGAACTGAAAGAATCAAATTAATTCCAAGTAACAGAGTTGCATCCCAGAGCAAAAATTCAAGTATATTTATAAGAATGCAAAATACCCAGCAACTAACAAGATAAATTACAATGTCTGACATTAAATCAAAAATTAGTAGTTACACAAAAAAGCAGAAATTAAAACTTGTAATAAGGAGGAAGCATAACCAATCAAAATGGGTCCAGAAGTGGAAGAGATGGTTGACTTAGTTAATAAGGACGTTAAACAGTTATATAACTGTATTGTGTATGTTCAAGAAGGTAGAAAAGAAAAAATGATCCTATGAAGTAGTGTAATGGAACATGTAGAAAAGAACCGAACAAAATTTCTAGAAATGAAAACTGCAATTTATGTGATGAAAAATACACAGTATGGAATTAGCAGATTAGACATTGAAGAGTAGTGAACTTTAAGAAATAACACTAAAAATAATTCAAAATGAAATACATAAAAGATACTATTAAAAAATTAACAGAATATCAATTATTTGTGGGACAATTTAACATGACCTAATATATTTAATTGCTGTCCCTGAATGAGAAGAGCAGAAAAATATATTTCATTAAAATATGGCTGAAAATAATCCAAACTTTTTGAAACTATAAACCTGCATGTCAAAAAATTTAATGGACCTGAACACAAGGGACATACAATAAAAATACATAATCATATGGCTTACAACCAGTGAAAAGAGAAAATCTTAAAAGCAGTCAAAAGAAAAACACATAGGACACAAAGAAGAAGAAAGATAAGAATGACAGTAAGTTTCCATCAGAAACAATGTAACCAGAGGATAGTTGTAATGTTTGAGAATACCTGTTCTCCTCACTTCTGACACCAATTACAAGCATGGTGGTTCCCAAGATATCCCTCAGTTTTGATAATTTGCTAGAAGGACTCACAAAACTCACTGAAAGCTGTTATACTTAACACAGTCATGGTTTATTACAACAAAACAGATGCGGATTAAAATTAACCAGGGAAGAAATGTGTGGGGCAGAGTGCATGAAAGTTCCACATATGGAAGTGTCCTTTCCAGGAAGATTGGCAGACAGTATTAATTTTCTTATAAATGATATGAGACATATAATACATGCTGAGTATTGCTAATCAAGAAAGTTCCCCCACATCTAGAGACTTTATTGGGACTTGGTGATGGGGACATGGTTAACTACCCACATGGCTTACTTTGCAGCCACTCCAGAGGTCAATCTGAGACTATGTGACCCAAAGCCCTCACCATAAATCACACTGTTAGACTGCTGGACATGGCCCAAGACCTTCAGCTAAACAAAGACACTGTTATCAGCAGGATATTCCAAGGGTTTAGATATTACCTTCCAGCAGTGAAGGACAAAGGCTAGACCTCTCTTTGATCAAGGTTTAGTTCTTTAATATACAATAGTGGATCGATATTTTTAAAATATGTCAGTCCAGAATTCTATACCAATTAAAGTGTCTTTCAAAAACAAAGGCAGGAACTTTTTCAGACATATACAAAACTGAAAGAATTATTACTTTAAATCCCAACAACAAGAAATGTTCACTGCAATCCTACAGAAATAACATGATGCAAGATGGGAGTGTTCTACAAAAAAGTAATGAAGAGCACCAGAAATGTTAAATACATGAGTAATATGGATCTCTTTCAAAGATCATTAATTTTAATGTAAAACTAGTAGTGCAATATGAGATTTATAACATACATATGTGTGTGTGTGTGTGTGTGTGTGTGTGTGTATAAATGTGTAACAACAACAACACAAAGGCCAGTAGAGGAGAAATGGAAGTATAGTATTGTCCCACCTAACAAAGCTTAAAAACGCAAAGTGAAAGGCTCAAAGTTTACATGAGGTTCTTATATTTTACATGAAGTACTATCATATCATTTGATCAAAGACCGAGAAGTTAAAGATATGTAGCATAAATTCTAATGCAACTATTAAAAAAACACAGTGAATAGTTACAGTTAAACCAATAAAGAAAATAAAATATAATAAAAAATGCCCACTCCAAAATAAATCAAAATTTTATATAAAAATAGTACCTTCCTCAACATATTTTAAGGATTAAACCAGATGATATATTCAAAAGACTTAGCTGGGTGTCTGCTTACTACATTGTAAATGCTCAATATGTTATTGTTGGTTACTTATTTTCAGTACATTCATCATTTCTAAGCTTCAACTTTATCTTCAGAAAAAAAGAAACAGGCCTAGTATGGGATCTCTAAAGTCGATCTCAGTTTAAGTGTTTTATATTCTTATTAGATTGAATTTTTATAAATACCTTTACTAACACCATAATTCATTTCAACCTTATATATATTTATATTGAGTGACAATCTTGTGGTAAACAACTTATGTTGACTTCCATTAATTTAAGGATATAAATGTTTTATTAGATGATATTGTACAAATTTCAGAGTAACTGGGAAGATAAACTATATGTTAAAAAAATGGGTCAAAATTTAGGGGTTCTAGGTGGCAAGGAACACAGACAAAGTCACATAAAAACCGATTCAGTAGAAAGCCCTACCTCTGCAGGTGCTAGTGGCATCTTGGCCACCCCTGACTGCCATTACCATACACTGGTTATGCTGCTGTTGTATTTCCACTGGAAGGAATAGTGCTCAGAGCCTGCTTCTTTAAATTGCTTGCTCTAGGTTAAAAATCCTGAGTGGGATCAACAGATTGAGTCTGTTGTTTGCATGTCTGTAGCTCTCTTGAATTTGTGCTGCTGTGTGAATGTGGGGGTGTGGTTAGGACAAACAGTAGGACTTCCTGGCTGTTGTAGTATTGATAGATGATAGCCCTTATCTTCCGGAATTACTGTAAAGTTCAGAAAGTATAGATATTTTTGAACCCATCGTAAAAATTATAATAAGATGCAGTTTATTTCATTTTGTTTTGACTCCCCAAATATAAATATATCCTTATTCCCATAAAGAAATATGGTATATTCCATGGGCATGAACTATTGTCTTACTTCATTCACTATAGAGGTATTTTCTTTTTAAGTAGTGCTATTAAATAGGATACAATGATAATGTATAAAGTGTCTCATATTTAACAACATGATGAAATTGAAAAGCCTCTTCATGATGGAACAGATCCAAAGCGATCATCTGCCACTTCTTTGTAGAGAATATGATATCTTATTACCTGCTTTGGAATATAAGGTACCTTTAAAAGTATAACTAGTTTTACCTTAGATAAGGACGTGCATGCTTTTCAGCTCATACAGTCTCCAGCTCTGTCATTATTTTCATATCTTTAATGTCTTCGCTGAGCAAAACTGAGATAGCTATGGAAGAAGGCTGACTTGAATCTACAGAAACATGTTGTCTCTCTTTATTGAGAAATTTTTAGTAATTATTCAAATAAATATTCTCATATTTTGTATTTGTGCCAAAAGGTAATTTTTATGTGCTTCCTCTCCAAAACTATTTATGTCAACCAGTCTAGAATCTCCCTCTTACCCTTTTATTTACAAATACAACTTTTTGAAGGAATCAGACAGCCAGTAGGACAAACTCTTCATTTAAGGTGATAACTATTCCAAAACATATTCAGGGATTGTTAAATCAGGAATGCTTGGTAGTCTATTGGATCCATTGCCATAATCCTTTATTTTAACCAGTGGAAAGTAACAAGTAGTGGCCTTTAGCTCTCCAGAAATTAGTGTCAATATCCAGGACAGATCAAGGTATTTTCATTCCATAGTTCAAAGTGAAACTGGTAAATAGCCATGAGTCACCATTCTTCAGATCATTCTGTATCTGTGAACTGACTGCTATTCGATCTGAGAATTGAGTAAGGAGCCAGGATTCTCTGGCACCATGGCTCAAAGCCATGTCTAATCCTCATACCTGATTTTGTTTTC
This sequence comes from Varecia variegata, assembly GCA_028533085.1. Lineage (NCBI taxonomy): Eukaryota > Metazoa > Chordata > Mammalia > Primates > Lemuridae > Varecia > Varecia variegata. Next base: position 91,216,937 of record CM052437.1, on the reverse strand, counting down.
TATAAATCAGTACGACCTTGTAAGATATCTATTTTATTCTTACTACCTGAGCAATTATCTCAAAACAAAAATAAGTGAGGGTCATCATTTTAATTTATATACTGTCTCTACTGCTTATCATAGTAATTGTTCCAATGATACCTCTAGCAGTCGTGTTACTACTGTCCTTCTAACATCTTGGGATTTACTTTCATACCTATTGAAATCTTTGGCCTAAAATACTTCTCAATATGTTGTTACCCTCTTCCACTATATTTCTTGTGGTCTTTGTAAAGATTTAGTCACTTTTGGCTTGGGGCTTGTCATCATTATTGCTGTGAGCATCAGCATGATTATTGCTAACAGTTAAAAGACTGTCTATGTAGATATGTAGGTATGTATAAGGTAATTTTCTTACTATTTTAATAATATAAACTTATTTAATTTTCACAATAATCATATGAGAAAAGTAAGGTTATTAGTCCATTTTATAAAGAGGAAATGCAAGACTTACCAAAAGTTACATATTGGAATAATGGTTGGACATGTTACACGTTTTAAAATCACTCCAGCATTCTCATCCCCATGCTCTTTGGATTCTTCACTAATATCAAAGGATGTTTGACATCTCAACTTAATTTGCTTGGTGCCAAGGTTTCAGTCAACCAAGCAAGCAATTAAAACCACCCCCAGCTATTCCAGTTCTCTTATTAAGGAAAAACAAAAACCAACCAACAAATAAACACAAACCCTCTGATTCAGTGAATCTCAACCCTGGCTGCACATTATAATTACCTGTGAAGCTTTTAAAAAGTATTGATGCCCAAGTCACAGTCTAAACCAATTAAATCAAAGTCTCTTGAGTAGATACCTAAGCATAGGTTTTAAAAGATTTTCTAGAAGGCAGAAACAGCCTGATCAACCTAGGTGATAAATGCTTACTAATAAGGTATAAGAGGATGGTTTGGAGTGGATGGCTACACCGTATCTTTTGAGCTTCTCAAACACATGATTCTGATTTTAAGAATCCCATTCTTTCTCGCTCTTTTCCAGATCATATACTAACTGTTACAGTAAACATCTGGTAAAATTGTGAGTGAAAATTGATGATATTCACTCATCAGTAGGAACAAATTATGCATTTGAGTTTTGGTTAATCAGCCTTGTAGCTGCAAGAGATAGAGGTTTTTTTTTTTTTTTTTTTTCCAGCACAGATATAGATGTCTCAAGGCTTCAATCCACAATATTTTCAAGGCTGTGTTTACCTTTTACAAGTGGGAACTCTGACCCATGGTCCTTGAATTCCTGGTACCCTTTATTCTCTATGGCAACAATCTTACCTTTAATGGATACTTCATTCTAGGTATCCATTAGCAATAATTTATTTTCCTATTTTATGACTATATGCCATGGGATAACTATATTTTTAATACTAATTGGGTTTTTACTACCTTTAGAACCAACTAAGCCAGGTAATCAGCCAAGATGCCTCTTCCCACTTATTCCTAAGCTTCTGTTGCCCGCAGATCCACTACATATATCCTCCTATTCGTATTGTGAAAATTAGAAAGAGCTTTTCATTAACATAAGTATATTGCTTCTCAAGTGTTATCTCTTCCTAAAGGTTTTCCTTGACCAACTTTTCTAATGCAACTTCTTAATTTTAGCTTCCATAATTTTATGCCTTTATATGTATTTATTTCTTCTTGACTATAATTTGTCTTTTCCACTGAATTCCTTATTAGCTCATGAGGATAAGATAAATGCCTGATTTGTTCATATCTATGTCTCAGACATCCATAGCAGTGCCTGCTGTATTATTATGCTTAATCATATTTTGTTTATATACATATATGTGAGTGTGTATGCATATGTGTAATATATGTGTAATCTATTAGATGGCACGGTAGAGAGCCTCCAAATACAGACACCAACAATTTAACTTCAAACTGAGGAAGACCAAAATTGAACTCAGTGGTTCATATTTCACTTTGTTTCCTCAAGGTAAAACAAGGTGGAGAAGTTTTGCTGTTGCTGCAGCATTTATTCAAAGCTAGATCTGCTGAAAGTGAATAAATATCAGGATGCTAAATGAACTAAATAGAAAAATGCAAGGGTCCATGTGATAAAAGAAACCAAAATGGACTTTTTATAGAATCAGTGAATACTAATAGACTAAGTAGAATAACAGTGGTGCAACACCCAATTAATTATTTACGTAGTGTGTTTATGAGATACCACTCAGAAGGAATTACGGGTTATTAAGGACATAAAAACAATAAGCTAGGCAAATTGCTGCCAGATGAAGCACTCAAAAACTATTGCTCTTCTGAGACTAGAGTAGTTTGTGGGGCAGTTTAGAATGTTTCTGAATTTTGGTGACCCTTTATATCTTTGGTCTGTAATTTCACAGATGAACAATCTGACTGAATACCAGTGATAATCACCTGCCTTTCTTCCCTTCCTTTCCCTTCCCTCCCTTGGGCTCCTAGCTTTTCCCTTTACTTTCTTTTCCCATGTGTATATATCACTCTCCATTTTCTTTCTTTTTAAATTTTCCCCGAGGGTTCATATCTTCTTTCTGGATTATTAAAGGAAAGGCTAAACCTAAATTTAAATAGTGCCTATTTATTAAAAGAATCTAGAACTGACTCCAGGCTCTTTAGGAGACTGGGTATTTCCATGAATGACATTTTTGGAGTAAAATAAATAAATAATTAAATAGTGCTTAATCTCTTAGGAAGGTAGATTTAATGTACAAAGAGATTATTTTTAATACATGCTGTGAAATTGGAACTGGTGGTATTATTAGGGCACCCCATTATCAGCTGATTTTTAGCTTATAGAGTAAACTATAATCACAAATGTTGTTACAAGAACTCTCTGGAAGGCATGCAAGGAAGTTTTCTCTACTGCCACTTAATAGATAAATGTATTTTGGGTCAAGGAAAGGAAAATTTGTACCTAAACCAAGCAAATGTTAAGTGGCCAGAAGAGCGTTTGGTAGGGAGTCTCTGAATCTAGATTCAGGCTCTTTTTCCATGGGATCAAACAGATACGTGGGCGGGTGGCCATTTGTCCTGGTGCTGGTGAAGATGGCATGCAGTTTGAGAACAGGTGTAAGAAAAGGGAGAATAGCTGTAGAAAAAAATATTCCTGAAATTCTGCCTTTTGGCTTGTCTATGAAAGGGTAGAAATTTCTTTTTTTTCCCCTCCAGTGGAAACAAGTAGGAAAAAAAACAAAAACAGTTGTGTATGTAATAATAATAAGCCAATACCATATTTAATACTTTTCAGCAAGTGAAATATAAAACAAAACAAAATATTTACATAATAAAACAAAAGCAAGAAGAGGAAAGGAAAATATATTTCCATTCTTTCTTGTTGCTTTGATCTATTTCTCTTTTATTTTGTAGATACAGTCTACATCATTTTGGTTTATTATGGCTATACATTTTCTATATTTTCAGTCTAGCCATTTTTTAAATTGTTATTTTTACAAAGGAGGAAGCTTTCATAAGATATTCAGTCATCCTTGCTTTTCCACATCTCTAAAAGGATCACAATTTATTTTGTTTATTGTTGTAGTGTTTTGGGTCCAATTTTTGGCCAGGAAATCTATTAAGGCTAAGTAGTTATGATAATATTTTTGTTTTGCTATTATATATGAATGATACCACATTCAATACTCAAAGTTTTTTCTGCAATGATTCATAAATATTAACTCATAATTTCACTATATCTGGAGATGTTAGGAAGTTTGAGTTACATCTGATTTTTCTTTCTTTAAAAATGATCTATTTCTTTGTTTTTCTTTGACATTATAAATTTTGCTATCATGTTTTATGCATTCTGACTAAATTTAATTTTAAAATTTTCATCTTTCTTTGATTCTTGGAGATTTGTGCCCATTCATATTTCTGGGTTTTCTCATAGTATCCCTCATACATGGCATCTCTACATAGAGAAGGGTTTATTGGCGTTATTGTCTTCTCTCCACCCCACATTTAAACTACCCTACCACAACTTGTTCTTGCTTTATTATTCAGAACAGTATAGCTTAGTGGTAAATATTATTAATAGAATCCTTGGTTAACTTTGCATAGCCAATGTTTGTGATGCTCTCTACTTAATGATGTGCTATTAACTTTGTCCTTCATTCATCACCATGAAACTAGCAGAGGCTCTGAAATCGAACTCTTTCAATTCTCTTCCCATGGAGGAAATGCTAAAATCAGCAAGCTAACACCTACATTTTGCAAAGTTATTGGCAAGAATAAAAATGGAGGCACACAGAAGATACATCTAAAGATGTTACATTTATAAACAAAGTTAACAAACTTCTAAATGAAATATCTTCTACCATCTTTCTTTAAATGTTATAGCTTTATGCCCAGGTATGGTGGCTCACACCTTTAATCCTAGCACTCTGGGAGGCCAAGGTGGGAGGATTGCTTGAGATCAGGATTTTGAGAAAAGCCTGAGCAAGAGCGAGACCCTCATCTTTACTAAAAACAGAAAAAATTAACCAGGCATGGTGATACACGCCTATAGTCCCAGCTATTTGAAAGGCTGAGGCAGGAGGATCCCTTGAGCCCAGGAGTTTGAGCTTGCAGTGAGCTCTGAAGACACTACTGTATTCTAGCCAGGGTGACAGAGTGAGACCCTGTCTCAAAAAAAAAAAAAAAAAAAAATTATAGCTTTATAAATCTACATGTAAAGCTATTTTTATATATGATTTAAAGTTAAAATATCAAAGAAGCCCAAATTTAATATTTCTTTTATACATGTCGGTGTTTTGCTGATTGCCTATGTTATTTGAACAAATAATAAAATAAAGATTATAAATAATTCATAACAGTTTATGTTTTATTCTGTGCAAATTTTTCTTGCTTTTATTTTAATAATGTCAAATTGTTTTGGTACAATAAAGATTGTACATAATTTATATTCTATTGACAGTGATTATGTAAAAAATAACAAATTAAATATAATTCTGTTTAAAGTATAACAATATTTAATTATTTTAACAAATAGGCAAAATAAAGTTAATGTTAAAATCAAAATGTTAAAAATTCATGTTTTTAAAATGATTTTATTCTAAAATTTAAAATATTATATTAATATTAAAAGTAAAAATATAATTATAGTATTTCCAGTTTTCAAGTAAACAATTTGAAGTGAATTGTTTTACTTATTTTTGAAAGTTTAATTAAATCTTATTGGCTATTTATAAAAATAAAAATATTAACAATGCTATTTCAATATCTGTTTAGTTGACACTATAAAGATGTGACATAATGTTTCACACATATTTTGTCTAAAAATATGAATGAAGATTATGACTTACTGTTATATATGTTCCTTAGTGTCATGTGAAATTGTTGAAAAAGTCAAGTTAACTTGTAAACAGCCTCTGGAACTGTGAATAAAACACAGAGAGAAGGAGGAAGAGGAGGAGGAGAAGAGGAGAATAGGAAAAGGAAGAATAAAAGATGTCTACCACTACTGGGAGGTGACTTTTTAGTTATATAAGAATAAGCACCTTAATTTGTGTTTTTTCTTTTTATTTTTTTTTTCTTTCTTTTTTTTTTTTCTTTCAGCTTATTATGGGGGTACAAAAGTTCTGCATAGATATATTGCCCTTGTCCCTCCCAATCCCCCGAGTCCAAGCCTCAAGCGTGTCCATTCCCCAGACAGTGCACATCGCACTCTTCCTGTAGGTATACACCCATCCCCTCCCCCACCCCC
>CM052437.1:91155773-91210707 GCA_028533085.1 Varecia variegata | reverse complement strand
CACTGGTCTGTGTCCCTGCATTTGTGCCAATACCAAGCGGTTTTAATAATCACAGCCTTGTAGTATAGTTTGAAGTCTGGCAAATTAGAGGTTCTTCCAGTCAATTCTCCCCACACTTTGAAACAGTGTGCATTTTCCAAATTAACAGCGACATAATTCAAACACTTTCATAGAGTTTGGAATAGTCACTCTTTTATTTGAAGATACAGGGTAAGAGGTAGGAAGAATAATTTCACTGAGATCTACTCAATGTTAGTGATGAGAGGAGCTATTTAAGGTTACAAATATTTTCTGTACTAGAGCTGAGCTTCAGATTCTAAGAAAAAAGTCAACCATTTCTTCTTTAATATATTTATTTATATTTGTTTGTGATATGTGGGGATCCCTAAGAGATCCAATCCTCTTGGCTGTGTCTAAAGACAATAATGATTTTTTTTTTCATCTATCAATTGCACTTTGGGAGGCTGAAGTGGGATGATCGTTTGAGGTGGGAGTTTGAGACCAACCTGAGCAAGAGCAAGACCCCATCTCTACAAAAAATAAAAAAAAAAAACTAGTCAGGCATGGTGGTGCATGCTGTACTCTCAGCTATTTGGGAGGCTGAGGCAGGAGGATCAGCTGAGCCTAGGGAGTTGGAGGTTGTAGTGTGCTATGATGACGCCACTGCACTCTAGCCAGTGAGACAGAGTGAGACCCTGTCTGTCTCTCTCTCCCTCTCTCTCTCTCTCTCTCTGTATATATATATGTCTCAATGGCAACCTGATGTATTTGTAACAATGCTCAGCACATTATAGTTAAACAATATGTATTTTGAATGAATGTTATTATTATCATCATGTGATTTTAGATTTAAGATCTAATGAATAGACTATACTATTATTCATTCTGATGTAAAATTTTGCATTACTAGTATTCTTACAATTTTATGTTGAGAAACAATTCTCCATGGGTCTCTCACATGTTTTCATGTCTTTAAAGCAGAAGCACTGACTGCCTTTTTCTTTTTCTCTATCTTTTAAGGAATGTTTGAGTAGCAAATAGCCTTGGAAAATAGATAGCGTCTCCCTCTGGAGTAAAACGCTGCTTTACTTACTCCCTAATTTTAATAATGACAGTGTCTTCCTCTGGAGCAAAGGGCAGACATGGTAACTCACATTATAGAAGATCTGAGTTACCTAATTTCAGTCTCTCTTGCATGTAATGCAACGTACTGAATGTATAACTATCATCTAGTTCTCTTCATGTTTTCCTCTGGGTACTGGAGTTCAGGAAAAATCTGATATTCTGGTTACTGCTATGAATATTTCCTTGAGTAACAAAGTTCTTTGACTCAGACCCTGGAGTCCTGTTTTTACCGCCAGCATCCATGAAACTATGACATAACTTGGTAGCTGGGAATTAGTATAAGATCTCAGACCAGGCACAGTTCTTGACAGTTTCGCTGATAAAGGTGGGGTGGTGGCATAATGATACTCACAGAGACATGTCTTTTTGGAAGAGGAAAGACAAGATCTTCACATGCTGATTAATAGGACTTGGGGGAAACCCGTGGGGATCATGTTGAAAAAGCAGACAAAATTATAAGGTCAACTGGGCATAAGTGGGCCTCCACTTGATTACCTTTATCAGGTTTGTGACCTTGGATCTGGAACATATCTTTTAAAAATATATACATATATCTTACAATTCAATGATAAGAGGACAAGAAATTCAATTAAAAAATAGGCAAAATATTTCAAAAGATATTTCACAGAATAAGATATATGAATGGCCAGTAATGAATTGAAAATATATTCAATCATTTCTCATTAGTTAAGGTGCAAATTAAAACCACAATGAGAGACTGCTATTAAAACCACAATGAGATAGTAACTACAATGAGATATACAAAAGCTGTCTGGTAAGTATCCAGCCATTGTTAATATAACAAGAACATATTACATGACTGGATACTTTCCAGGTAGCCCTCGTATACCCACTAGAATATTTAACATTAAAAGACTGAAAATATCTATTATTGACATTTTCATTAGTTATTCGTGGAAATGTAAAAGATCACAATGACTTTAGAAAACAGCATGACAATTTCTTGTAAGCACACACTTAACATACAGTCCACCAATTCTACTCCTAGTTATTTAACACAGAAAATGCAAAAATATGTCGGTACAAGGAGTTGCACATGACGTTAATGACAGCTTTGTTTATAATGGCCAGAAATTGGAAACATCCCAAGTGTGCATCAGTAGGTAAAATAATAAACAGATTGTGTTATATCAAAACTTGGTTGACTGCCCAAAAATCATTAGGAATGAACTACTGATTCACCTAACAGCAGGGATGAATCTCCAAAACATTATTCTGAGTGAAAAATCACAAGTAAGTACCCCCTGGATGATTCCATTTGTATGTAATTCTAGGAAAGGTAGAACCAATCTGCAGTGACAAAAAAAAAAAGAAAAAAAAACACACAAGACAGACTAGTTGGTTACTTGGACTTACGAAGAATTATAAGAGAACATTTCAGGATGATACAAAATTATTGTGATTGTGGTGGGGGTGTGTATTTGTCAATGCCTATTGAACTTTTATGCTTAAATCTTGTACGTTTTATTACATGTACGTTATACCTCAAAATTTTTATTTTAAAAATTGAATGAGTTTATGTCATTAAAATGAATGGTCCAGGAAAAAATATGACATTTTAGGAGGGGTGTAAAGTTTTTTTAATTAATAATTTGTTTAATATGCTTTACATTTTATTTTTAATACTTAAAACAAAACTTAGAAGAAACAAAAAGCTGTTGCTACTTAGCCAAGAAAAAGCAGTTTTGCTATAGGACCTCTTAAAAAATGCACAGGTCATAGAAGAAATGTAGAGATAAAATAGTAAAAATACCTAGAAATACATTTTCATATTTTTTTTTAATATGTTTCTTTCTGTGAAACTAAAACTGTCTGAGGTCAGATAACTTTCTTTCTCAATAGTTGCTAGTGCTTGGCACTCTGCTTGATGTGCAGTAGGAAATCAAATTATCTGTCACCTGAATGGATATGTCAGTATCTAATGTCACTTCTTCTAGACCAAATACTATTTATTGGTGTAACAGGCACTTTCTTTTTAAATCAATTTTAAGAAATGGTGTCAGTTAAATTGTCCAAATTTACCTTCATTATGTGTAGGCATTCAGCGGTTGCTAGGACCATTGATGGGTCACCGTAGGCGTCCTCGGCAGTGCCACCTCTCTCAGAGCTGCGACTCCATGTATTTGACCATCACTCGATAGCATTTTAAAGCAGTGGACGACAGATACAACACTTGATTCTCAGACAAGGCTTTCGCTCATGACAAAAAGAAAAAGATATGAAGGTCAACAACTTATAGTGAATATAATTACATTGTACATAGCTAGAGGTGATGCTATTATGAAAAAAACAACACAATGGTGTGGTTTTTCTATCATTTTTCATCTTGCCACCTTTGTGTCAGTGCTCATTTCATTTTTTGCAGGTATAAAATTGACAGAACATTTGCTGCAGATTGTATAGCTTTTCAAGATAGGCAATTTTGAGATAGTTTTTCTGAGTGCCTGGTTGAGTTAATACAGAATAAATACATTCTATATAATATGTTCTCATTTGGAAAATTATCAAAATTACCAAATAGATAGATTTGCACTGTGACCAGAAGGTAGTCCTAAATTGTGGATAAAATATGAAAAATAGAGGAGATGGAAAGAATATATTTTTTTCAGCCAGCCTAAGAAAACAGAATAAAAATTTAACCCTTCAGTAATATCTTTACATTTATATATATAAATTTCACATATATAAATATATAAATTTTATACACACACACATACACACATATGGCTACCAAAGCTCCTAAAATGATGAGTACAACCAAAGGGCTTCATCTTGAAACTCAGTCGAGTTATATCTGTATCATGTTATCCTGCATTTGGAAATGAACTGGTAAACTGGAATTTGACAACCCTGATTCAAGGACTCAGTTTGAGAACGTAGCTTCCTGAGATGAAAGTAATCTCTTTCAATAGCTCTGATAGGGGAATGATACCACTTTTAACAGTCAGTTTTTCATCCATTGTCACATCTTACTTAAATCACTTGAATTCTCTAAACAAGTGTTTGAGGTTTATTTTAGAATTTTTCTAAAACCCTTCAATTTCCGTTGAACTTGCCATCTCGTGGTGTGGTTACAAAAGCAGTGAGGGCAAGGCAGGCCATCGGCACAACCGGGCTGTGGGGATGTGCACTGTTGCTGTCACCAGGCTCCACTCTCCCAGGCTTGACATCACATGAATGATGCATGTTCATCCGTCTCCTGCAGCCTCCAGTACCCCACATTGCTTGGCTTCTCACACCTTCCAAACCTGCTATTGGCAAAGTCGCTGAAGGGAATTCAGTCATATGTAGGCGTGCATGACTATTAAGCTTCTACATGCTGTACTTCTCAGAGCATTTGCTTTTAGGGAATGCAGATTTCAGCCAAAGAAATAGAATCACAGGTGTAATTTCACATTCTATGCATTTATAAATTTCTTGTGCAATCATGAACATGGCTGCCTAAATCGATTCATTACTGAGAGTGACTTCCCGTGAAAATGAAGCTTCTATGGAAAGACTCCAATTGGATGATCTTCATACCATTTATATATCTGTGACAGGTGACGCAGATATTAACCTCATTTTCAGTAGTTCCCTTTCATTTACATAAGTCATTTTATACCTTAAACCAATTTAAAACATAAGGGGACCAATTTTATCTTTTGACTATGTTTTTAATATAAATCTCAATGTTTTAAGAATACAGGACTTGGACAATGATTGAACAACATTTTGAAAAAATAAGTAAAATAATTGTCCTTCTTGCAGAATATAAGGATAACATATAGAATCACCTCAGTGAAATCCTGATGGCATCAATTTGTACTAGTAGTTTGATGTTGGACATTTTATTACATAAACCATCTGCACCTCAGATCCTCATTCATAAACTCCTTATTTTTCCTTTTTAATAAGCTACGAGTAGCAATGGAAACCACATCATCGAATTGTTGTGAGAATGAATCCATGTGGAGTGTGTTACACGTGCCGGGTACAGACAAAACACTGAGTTACTGTTAATTCTTATCTTTCCTGGGCAGACTACATTTAACATTGAGTGGAATGGTCATAGCTTCTAGCGCCTGAAGAACTGAGATGATCGATAAAGTAAACCAAAGTTGAACAGCAAAGTCCTTCCGCACTGACATCTTTTCTAGATATGTACAAAATCATATGAGATATAACTGCTTTTCACAGATGTGGAAACTTTGGTTCTAGGAAGCTCGGTGACTCAGAAAAAGTTGCCGGCTAATAAGCAATTGAGTCATAATTTAAACTTGAATATTAATTTTGAGGCTAAAAAGCCTTCATGTAAACCACAGTTGTCATCCCTGAAGTGTCCTACCCTGTGGAGCTGGGAATAAAGAGGGAATTGTTATCGATAAGGGGCTTCCTCGTAGCGTGTCAAGGATTCTAATGTGCCAGAGACACTGGAGTTCAGGTGTGTGGCTGTCCCCCGAGTCTGATGAGATTGCTGGGGTGATTGCTGGCTGAGTGTGACCTTAAACCTTCAAAGACCTGTGAGCCAGTTGCACACCTTTCTGTGCTCTGCACTCATAAGAATCACATTTAGATTCTAGCTGCAGTCAGAGAAAACTAAGTTAATAAGACATTACTGACCTCAAAATGAATTCAGGAAATTGAGTTAAACTTTCATGTGAAGGTTAAATTGACCTTTAACAGAACCGTTCTCTAATTTTTCTTCTTTCCCTTTTCTCTTTGTGCCTTGTTTCAATCTGCCTTTCCATTTGTCATTGTCTACGGGCATTATTTCATCTTTTTTCTAAGCCTTTCTCTCTTTCATCCTCTTTCTTTCAACCTAGCCTTCACATATCTTGTTTCCTTTAAAACCTGTATTCTGTGAACTATCTTCCCGTATTTATCTTACATTTCTATCATATCTCACAGCCCTGGGAACTTAGTAGGTTTTTAGGGACATTTAAGATTTTATAGTTTTAGAGCCTGAGATGTACTTGGAGATCATTTAGTTCATCCCTTTATTTTACCTATGAGGCTACAAAATTAAGTAACATTTTTCAGATTAAACAGCTTGCTAGGAGATGAATTACCTGATTCATTTATATTTCTATTATTCAGTTGCTATATATAATTTCACCAATTTTTTTTTACCACATTTATACCCACTTGAACTGCCTTTTTAAGTATCTGCTTCAGTAACTATTGTCTGCCTTTATTTTTTTGTATTTACATATTTCACAGATTAGGGAGAATCTTGCTGACATTATCCACATGCTTCTCTTTATAAAATGAAGTACTTATGAAGTACTTTTTGGGTCATTTTTCTTAAAAGGACATTGTGATGAAGTTTCTTTTTTTATTACTTAATAGTAAATTTTATTTTTTAGATTCACAGGAAAATTAAACAGAGAGTACAGAGAATTTCCATAAAATTCCTGTCCCTGTACACATGTATAACTTCTCTCACTATAGACACCTGCCCACCCGGGTGAACATTTTTTACCGTGAATAAACCTACATTGACACGTCATTATCACTCAAAGTCCATAGTTTACATTAGGGCTCACTGTTGGTATTGTATTATATATTCCATAAATTTTAACAAGTTTAGTATAAAGACATGTATACAACATTGTAGTATATATGTTCTATCTATTCATTGCTTCCTATCCCATAATCCATAAAGCAACTGCTGATATTTTACTGTCTCTGGAGTTTTGCCTCTTCCAGAATGTCATATAGTTGGAATCATGCAACCTTTTAAGATTGGCTTCTTTCACTTAATAATATGTATTTAAGTTTTACTCACATTTTTTTCGTGGTTTGATGGCTCACTTTTTTAGTGCTGAATAATATTCCATTTTCTGTATGTACCACAGTTTATTTATCCATTCACTTAATGAAGAACATTTCAGTTGCTTCCAAGTTTCAGCAATTATGATTAAAGTTGCTATAACAATCTGTGTGCATGTTTTTGTTAGGACATAAGTTTTCGATTCATTTGGGTAAATACTAAGGAGTATAACTGCTGGATTGGATGGTAACAGTATATTTAGTTTTATAAGAAAATGTCATAATGTCTTCCAAAGTGGCTATATCATTTTGCATTCCCACCAACAATGAATGAAATCTCCAGTTGTTGCACATTCTTACAATCATTTTATGTTGTCAATGATTTGGATTTGGGCCATTATAATAGATGTGTAGTCTCACTGTTGTTTTAATTTGCAATTCCTTAATGACATATAATGTTGAACATCTTTTCATGTGCTTATTTATCATCTGTATATCTTCTTTGGTGCAGCGTCTATTCAGAACTTTTGCTCATTTTTTAATTGGGTTGTTCATTTTTTTACTATTGAGTTTTAAGGGTTCTTTGTATATCTTGGGTAATAGTCATTATCAGACAAGTCTTTGCAAATATTTTCCTTCCATCTGTAGCATGTCTTCTCATTTTCATCACAATGTTTTTGGCAAATCAGTAGTTTTTTTAATTGTAATAAAGTGCAGCTTTTTTTTTTTTTCCTGAGACAGAGTCTCACTCTGTTGCCCAGGCTAGAGTCCCATGGCGTCAGCCTAGCTCACAGCAACCTCAAACTCCTGGGCTCAAGTAATCCTTCTGCCTCAGCCTCCTGAGTAGCTGGGACTACAGGCATACACCACCCTACCTGCCTAATTTTTTCTATATATTTTTAGTTGTGTGGCTCATTTCTTTCTATTTTTAGTACAGATGGGGTCTCGATCTTGCTCAGGCTCGTCTCGAACTCCTGAGCTCAAATAATCCACCCGCCTCGGCCTCCCAGAGTGTCAGGATTACAGGCGTGAGCCACTGTGCCCGGCCATAAAGCGCAGCTTGTCAATTATTTCTTTTATGGATCATGCCTTTAGTGTTGCATACAAAAAGACATTGCCATATGCTAGGTCACCTAGGTAATCTCCTGTGCTATCTTCTACAAGTTTTACAGTTCTGCACTTACATTTAGATCTATGATCCATTTCGAGTTAATTTTGGGGAAGTGTGTAAAGTCTGTATAGATCCATTTTTTTTGCATGTGGTTGTCTAGTTGTTCTAATACCAATTGTTAAAAAGACTATCTTTGATCAATTCCGTGTGCACTTTTGTCAAAGATCAGTTGCCAATGTTTATGTGGGTCTATTTCTGGGCTTTATATTCTGTTTCATTTATCTATTTGTCTTTTTTTCCCCAATACTACATTTTCTTGATTTTCATAGCTTTTTAGTGAGCTTTCAGGTTGGGTATTGTCAGTACGTGGACTTTTTTATATTTCAATATTGAGTTGGCTATTCTAGGTCTTTTGGCTCTTCATATATACTTTAAAAACAGTTTGTTGATATCTACAAAATAACTTGCTAAAATTTTGATTGGGATTGCATTGCACATATGAATCAAGTTGGGAAGAATTGACATCTTGACAAATGAGTCTTCCTATCCTTAAACAGGGAATAGCTCTCCATTTATTGTGTTCTTATTTGATTTCTTCTATCATCAAGGTGATATAGTTTTCCTTGCATAGATCTTGTACATATTAAATATTTTGTTAGCTTTATATCTGCATATTTCATTCTGGGGACACTAATGTACATAGGAATGTGTTTTTATTTCAAATGTCACTTTTTTTTGCTGGTATATAGGAAAGAGATTGGCTTTTGTATACTAACCTTGTTTCCTTCAATTTTGCTATATGTACTTATTAGTTACAGAAGTTTTTTTGTTGTTTTTGATTCTTTTGTATTTTCTACATAGATGAGCATGTCATTTGTGAACAAAGACAGTTTTATTTTTCCCTGCCCAATCTGTCCACTTTTTCTTTTCTTTTATTATCTTACTTCATTAGCTAGGACTACCAGAACAGTGTTGAAAAGCAGTGGTGTGAGAGGACATTCTTGCCTTCTTCCTGATCTTAGCAGGAAAGCTGCTAATTTCTTACCATGAAGAATAATGCTAGCTGTACATTTTTGTAGATGTTCTTTATCAATCTCAGGAAGTTCTCCTCTATTCTTAGTTTGCTGAATTTTTATTATGAATAGATGTTGGATTTTATCAAATATTTTTTCTGTATCTATTGATATGATAATGTGATTTTTCTTTTTTAACCCGTTGATGTGATGAGTTACATTAAGTAATTTCCAAAAACTGAACCAGCCTTGCATACCTAAAATGAATACCATTTGGTTGTGGTATATAATTCTTTTCATACATTGTGGTATTCAGTCTGTTGAGACTATTTTAAACTAAATTCATGAGAGATGTTGGTTTGTAATTTTCTTTTCTTGTAATGTTCTTGTCTGGTTTTGGTATTAGGGTGATGCTGGACTCATAGAATGAGTTAGAAGCTATTCTCTCTGCTTCTAGTTTTTGGGAGAGCTTTTAGAGAATTGGTAAAATTTATTTCTTAAATGTTTGATATAATACACTAATGAATATAGCATGGCTTGGTGATTTCTGTTTTAGAAGTTTATTAATTATTGATTTAACTTCTTTAATAGATATAAGCATATTCAGATTATCTATTTCTTCCTATGTGAATTTTTGAAAATTGTGTCTTGTAAGGAATTGGTATATTCCAAATTGAGTATCAGAATTGTGGGCATACTTGAATCTGCTTAAGGTATCTCCATAATGCTTTCCATAGGGGTTGCACTAGTTTGCAGTCCCACCAGCAGTGTATGAGTGTTCCTGTCTCTCCGCATCCACGCCAACATGTATTGTTTTGGGACTTTTTGATAAAGGCCATGCTCACTGGAGTTAAGCGATATCTCATTGTGGTTTTGATTTGTATTGCCCTGATGATTAGAGATGTTGAGCATTTTTTCATATGTTTGTTAGCCATTCTTATATCTTCTTTTGAAAAATTTCTATTCATGTCCTTTGCCCACTTTTTGATAGGGTTGTTTGATTTTTTCTTACTGATTTTCCTGGGTTCTAAATAGATTCTTGTTATCAGTCCTTTATCTGATGTGTAGTATGCGAAAATTTTTTCCCTTTCTGTAGGTTGTCTGTTTATTCTCGTGACTGTTTCTTTGGCTGTGAAGAAGCTTTTTAATTTAATCAAGTCCCATTCATTTATTTTTGTTGTTGTTGTGATTGTCTTAGGGGTCTTCTTCATATACTTGCCCTTCATTTTTAAAGGTGAATAATACTTCATTGGATGTATACATCCCATTTTGTTTATTCGTTCTTTCAGCTGTGGCCATGTGTTGCTTCTACTGACTTCACCTGTACATTTGAGTACCAATTTAATGCAGTGTTTGATAACAGATGTTAGATATTTTATTTTAAAGAGATAAACATATATAGCATTAAATATAGCAATTTCAAATAATCATTTGTTTAAACATGTAAGAGAGGTATATGTGTTTTCAGAGAGTAATTTCAACAACTGAAATGACTTTTGATCCAGCAATCCCATTATTGGGCATCTGCCCAGAAGAACAAAAGTCATTCTATAAAAAAGAGACCTGCACCCGAATGTTTATAGCAGCACAATTCACAATTGCAAAGATGTGGAAACAACCCAAATGCCCATCAATTCATGAATGGATTAGTAAAATGTGGTATATGTATACCATGGAATAGTACTCAGCTATAAGAAATAACGGTGATATAGAATCCCTTTTCTTCTCCTGGAGAGAGTTGGAACCCATTCTATTAAGTGAAGTATCTCAAGAATGGAAAAATAAGCACCACATGTACTCACCAGAAAATTGGTTTCCCTGATCATCACCTAAGTGCACATTTGGGAATAACACCAATTGGGTTTCGGACTTAGGTGGGGGAGGAGGGGATGGGTGTATACCTACATGATGAATGCATGGTGCACTGTCTGGGGAATGGACACGCTTGAAGCTCTGACTGGAGGGGATGGGTGGGACATGGGCAATATATATAACCTGAACTTTTGTACCCCCATGATAAGCTGAAATAAACAAAACAAAACAAAACAAAAAAATAAAATAAATAAATAAATAATTTTGTGCATGAAATGAAAAAAAAAATGAAGGGCATTCTTACACATGATACAACATGGATGATCTTGAGGACATTATTAGAGGTCAAATAAGCCAGTCAGAAGAAAACAAATAATGTATGATTTTATTATGTGAGGTTCCTGGAGCAGCCACATTTATAGAGATGGTGGTTGCAGAAGATATTAAGAATGACTAACAAACATATGAAAAATTGCTCAACATCTCTAATCATCAGGGAAATTCAAATCAAAACCACAATGAGATATCACTTAACTCCAGTGAGAAAGGCCTTTATCAAAAAGTCCCAAATCAATACATGTTGCGTGGATGCAGAGACACAGGAACACTCATACACTGCTGGTGGGACTGTAAACTAGTGCAGCCCCTGTGGAAAGCAATATGGAGATTCCTTAAACATATTCAAGTAGACCTACCATTCGATCCAGCAATCCCATTATTGGGCATCTACCCAGAAGAACAAAAGTCATTCTATAAAAAAAGAGACCTGCACTCGAATGTTTATAGCAGCACAATTCACAATTGCAAAGATGTGGAAACAACCCAAATGCCCATCAATCCATGAATGGATTAGTAAAATGTGGTATATGTATACCATGGAATAGTACTCAGCTATAAGAAATAAAGGTGATATGGCATTTCTTTGGTTCTCATGGCAAGAATTGAAACCCATTCTATTAAGTGAAGTATCCCAAGAATGGAAAAATAAGCACCACGTGTACTCACCAGATAATTGGTTTCCCTGATCATCACCTAAGTGCACATTTGGGAATAACACCAATTGGGTATCGGACAGAGGTAGGGGGTGGGGGGAGGGGATGGGTGTATACCTACATGATGAGTGCGATGTGCACTGTCTGGGGAATGGACACGCGTGAAGCTCAGACTCGGGAGGATAGGGGGGGCATGGGCAATATATATAACTTGAACTTGTGTACCCCCATAATAAGCTGAAATAAAATAAATAAAGAAAGAAAGGAAAGAAAAGAAAAGAAAAAAGAAAAAAAAAAGAATTGTGGGCATAGAATTGCTCATTTTATCCCTATGTTATTCTTTTACTATCCATGATACCTGTAGTGATGCCCTATCTTTCATATTTAATATTAGTCAGTTACCTCTTCTCTATTTTTTTTTCTTAGCCTGGCAAAAGACCTATCCCTTTTATTGACCTTTTCAAAGAACAAGATTTTGGTTTTACTGATTTTCTCTATTGATTTCCTCTTCTCAATTTTTTTGATTTCTGCTCTAATTTTTATTTATTTTTGTTTGTTTGTTTTTTAAATTTCAGAATATTACAGTGGTACAAATGCTTTGGTTACATATATTGCCTTTGCACCACCTGAGTCAGAGCTACAAGCGTGCCCAACCCCCAGACAGCATACAACACAGCCATTAGGTGTGAATATATCCATCACCTCCTCCCCCCCTTTCATTTTTCAGACACCTGATGAATGTTATTACTATATGTGCACATGAGTGTTGATCAATTAATACCAATTTGATGGCGAGTACATGTGGTGCTTGTTTTTCCATTCTTATGATACTTCACTTAGAAGAATGGGCTTCAGGTCCATCCAGGATAATATAAGAGGTAGTTCATTATATTTTTATGGTTAAGCAGTACTCCATGGTATACATATACCACAATTTATTAATCCACTCATGTATTGATGGGCACTTGAGTTGTTTTCACATCTTAGCAATTGTGAATTGTGCTTCTATAAACATTTGGGTAAAGATGTCTTTTTTATAGAATGTCTTTTTTTCCTTTGGGTAAATACTCAGTAGTGGGATTGCTGGATCAAATGGTAGGTCTACTTTTAGTTCTTTGAGGTATCTCCATACTATTTTCCCTAGAGGTTATACTAGTTTGCAGCTCCACCAGCAGTGTATGAGTGTTTCTGTCTCTTAGCATCCATATCGACATTTGTTATTTTGGGACTTTTTGATAAAAGCCATTATCACTGGAGTTAAGTAATATATCATTGTGGTTTTGATTTGCATTTCTGCTCTAATTTATATTTTTTTTTTCATCTGCTTACTTTGTTTTATTTTGTTCTTCTCTTTCTAGTTTCCTAAATGGAAGGCTTATATTACTGATTTTAGATCTTTCACTTCTAGTATATGCATTCAATGCTATTAATTCCCCTGAGCACTGTTTTTGCTTAATCCCACAAATTTTTGTAAGCTGTGTTTTCATTTTTATTTAGTTCCAAATATTTTAAAATTCTGGTTGAGATTTCCTTTTGGCCTCACATTTTATTTAGAAATGTAATGTTTAATCTCCAAGTATTTTGTGAATTTTCATTTATCTTCCTGTTATTTATTTCTAACTTATTTCACTGTGGCCTGAGAGTAGACATTGCATAATTTCTATTCTTTGAAATTTGTGAAGGCATGATTTATGGCCCACAATGTGGTCTGTCTTGGTGAGTGTTCCATGTGAGCTTGAGAAGAACATATAATCTGTTTTGTTGCAAAAAATGCTGTATAGATGTCTATTATATCCACTTGATTGATGGTGCTGTTGAATTCAACTATGTCCTTACTAATTTTCTTCCTGCTGGATCTGTCCATTTTTAATAGAGAGGTGTTGAAGACTCCAACTATAATAGTGGATTAACCTATTTCTCCTTTCAATTCTATCAGTTTTGACCATCTCTTCTGAGACACATACACATTAAGGGTTGTATGTCTTCTTGGAGTATTGAACCCTGTATTAGTATGTAAAACCCCTCTTTATCCCTAACAACTTTCTTTGTGAAATATGTGCTTTCTGAACTTAAACTAGCTTACTCTCACCTTCTTTTGATTAGTTAGCATGATATAGCTTTCTCCCTTCCTTTATTTTGAATCTGTTAATATATGTCTTCATGATTCATGTTGTTTCCTTGTAGAAAATATGTAGTTGAGTCTTGTGTTTTGATTCACTCTGACAATCTCTATATTTAACTGTTATAATTAGACCGTTGACATTTAAAGTGATTATTGATATAGTTGAATTCATATCTTCTGTCTTTGTTAATGTTTTCCATTTGTTACTCTTGTTTACTGTTTCTATTTTTGTCTTCTACACTTTTTTCTGATTTTGTGGCTTTATCTGAACATTTTATATTATTCTTTATGTTCTCTTTTCATAGAATATACATTATACTTATTTTTAAGTTTTTCTTAGTGATTTCCCTAGAGTTTGCAATATACATTTAAAACTAATGCAAGTATACTTTCAAATAACACTATACCACTTCATGAGTAATGCAAGTATTTTATAATAACAAAATATTCCGAATTCCTCTTTTCTATCACTTGTATCATTCATTTCATTATACATAAGTGTATATACATATATTCAATTATGCATTGAATAATGCACATATATCATAAGCATGTATGTAGCTATCGTTGCTATTCTTATTTTGAACAGTTATCTGTAATATCAGTTAAGAGTAAGAAAACTAAATGCTTTTTCTTTTTTGCCTTCCCTTATTCCTTGATACTTTTCTTTATGTAGGTCTGAGTTTCTGACCTATATCACTTTCCTCCTTCTAAAGAATATCTTTTAATATTTTTGGAATGCAAGAAATTCCCTGAAGTTTTATTGTTTTTGTTTTTTTTTACCTGAGATAATCTTTATTTCTCTGTCCTTTTAAAGGATGACTTCACAATGTACAGAATTCTAGGTTGGTAGTTTTTTCTTTTGTTTTTTTCTCAACACTTTATTCACTCTAGTCTCCTTTTACTTGCATGTTTCTGAGGAGAAGTTGATACAATTCTTATCTTTGTTCTTGTATAGATAAGGTGTCTCCCCCAACCCCAGCTTCTTTCAAGATTTTTTATTCTTCCTTGATTTTCTATAGTCTGAATGTGATATGCCTAGGTATAAGTAAATTTTTTTGTTTGTTTGCTTGTTTGGCTTTTTTTTTTTTTTTTTTTTTAATTTGTCCTGCTTGATGTCTCCTGACTTTTTGGAACTGTGGTTTGGTGTCTGACATTAACTAATTTGAAAAAATTATCAGTCATTATTGTTTGAAATACTGCTCCTGTTCCTTCCTTTCTTCCTTTCTTTTTCTTCTAGCATTCCCATTATGCATATTTACACATTTTGTAGTTGTCCTGCGGTTCTTGAATATTTTTTTATATTTTTCCATCTTTTTTTCTCTTCTCTTTTTGACTTTGGAAGTTTCTATTGCCATATCTTCCAGCTAAGAGATTTTTTTCCCTCAGCTGTGTCTAGTCCACTGATGAGCCCATCAACAGCATTCTTCATTTCTGTTACTATGTTTTGATTTCTAGTGGTTTTTTTTTTTTTTTACCATTTATTAGAATTTCCATTTCTCTACTTACATTATCTGTCATTCTTGCATGTTGTCTAATTTCTCCCATTAAATACTTTAGCTTATTAATGACAGTTTTGTAAAATTCCTGGTTTGGTAATTCCAACATTTACTCTGGTTATGATGTTTGTTCAGTGTCTTCAGACTGTGTTTTTTGTTTTTTGTATGCTTATGATTTTTTGTTGAAACACGGACATGATTTACCGTGTAAAAGTAACTACACTGAATAGGCCTTTAGTAATACAGAGCTAACATGTGGGGATGAGGGAAACATTCACTGTAGTTCTTGAGTCATATCTTTAAGTTTCAGTGTGGGATTTTTTCCTTTCTTATTCATATTCTCTACCCTCACTATATTTAGATGGTGATAAATTTATGAAAAATATAATGCTCATAGCAAAAATCTAAATAAAAATTGAGTTGCATACATTTCTGTGTTTAATGAAGAAAAAAAATCCACTGTTCTTTTTTTATTTTTTGTCTTACCACAGAGAAACTTAACAATGTCATGGAAAAATTAAACAGAGGCATTTTATTAATGATGATAATGGTGATTGTAGCGGTGGCAGTATTAGAAAAGAAAAGGAGATCTGTGGATAAGTATTAGTTTAACAGGTCAAGATTAGGTGGATATTGGGAGATAATTCAACAATTTCAGTGAAGAAAATAAATATCACATCTAAATGTTCTATAAAGCTGACATTTTGTAAATATTAAAGATCACTGTGGCTTTTATTCAACAACTTAGAGGAGATAGTGCTAAAAATATAGACTAAAAGCTAGGCAAGAAAAACATGATTGTAGGCCATAGAGTCTATGTTAAAATTTTGCATTAGATTATAAGCAGAATCAGAAACCATTTCGAAGAATTTTGATTTGTGGAGTGAATACAATTTACTTATTATAAAAAAAAAAAAAGTACTGTTCCAGGTACTGTGTGAAAAATGGAAAAATGAATAGGAATGGAGAGGAGAAAAACCACTAGAATATTTGAATCTATTTCCATGTACAGGAGCAAAATAATTTCCAGATAAAACACTTTCCTGCAGAAATTTATTCAATGTCCTGAGAGGGATTTCAGAAAATAGTATTTTGTTTTAGCAGAATTCTTTGCTACTGCAAACAGTAAAGAACTGTGCAAATCTATACAAATGAATAGTCACAAATTGAATGCATTCACAACTGAAAATCAGAAATCAATTAAGCCCACAATTAGGAAATATGAAATATTTTACCTGATGATATGAGTAAATACATGCTCAATTATCCAAATATAAAATTAATTTAAATTTTGAGTAATCATTAGGAAATTAATCCTTCATGCCACTAGATATTATCCTGGGGCTGTGCATACATTAATTTAATTCTTACATTATGATCTGTAAATCTTAAAGAGACTGGAAGGACTGACTTCTTCTTGAATAAATAAAAGGCTGAAAGTAATTTTGAATAATTGTGGAGGGGAGTCAAATTGGAGTTTTAAAGATGGAAGTCATATTTGCCAACAATATAAACCACCATGACCAGCCATCTTTGAGACAGTGTCACACTTAGATAAAATTAACATTTGATATCTGCATATGTTCACAGACACGATTGTTCACTTACCTACTTATTTTGTTAGCACAAGTCAAAACTTACCTCAGAGATATTCTATTTATTTTAAAATCATAAGGATTCTGTATTGGACTAGGTGAAGTGATGAAGCATGTTCCTAAATTATTTCAAGGTGTAATTCAGTAAGAAATCTGGTTTGAAAGACTGGTAATTCTGACAGATATTCTCTAAGGTAATTAATCATCATACCTTATTTTTAGTAGTGACTAATTTACACTGTCAAAAATAGACTGTGGTTTGGCATGTGATAAAATGATCTTAAACTATTCTTTCTGATACTGCAGAGGATTTCAAGTAATTATGACATGTTTTGTCCAATAAAGAGAAGATGAAATAAATGAAGGACTGCCTTATTTTCTTGTCATTTGGATATCGTATTTTTTATTAATGCTACTTCTGATATTACAAAATTAAATCATATTCTAAAGGTTATAGCAGTGGTTGTTTTTCTACATAGTATATTTTTAATTTTTAATGGACCATGGCTAATTTAAACATGTTATAAAATGAAAACAAAACAAAACAGAACTTCAAAATTAATCCAACAATAAAATACTAAGTGAGAGCTAGTGTTTATAAGTAAAACTTTCTGCTGAGTTTTAGTTTTAACTTAAGCATCCTCAATTTCATTTTGCATTATATAACCTTCTAATTTAGGAATAGGAGCCTTAGAAATGACTGGTTACACCAAAAAAAATTGCCATAATGATATTGTTTTACAGTTGAATGCAAATTCATTTCCAAGTACATTAATCTTGCTTTTAATTCAGTGGAATATTTCCTCTGAGGCATTTGCAGTTTGTCAGGTCTTCACTAAAGCAGATATATGTTGCACAATATGATTTCCTGACTGGATTTCAAATTCACCTTTTTCTGTCAATTCTAAAATGTAATACTTGACCACTAAAGGTACTGTTAACACTTCTCAAATTCAGTGTGTTATTAAACTTAAAGCAAATCAACGAAGTTCATATTAAGATCAGATTAAAGATTCACAGTTGGTAAAAGGTTAAGCAAATCTCCATGCTTTTTGATATTTTTAATTTGCATCTTTAATAAACTGTAGCATCAACAGAGCTTCTGGTTTCATTTGTAGATTTTTCAAAACTGGAAAACTTGCTCTTTTCCCAACACTGTCAAAATATTCTAGGTCAGAAGTTAAAAGTCTTCAGAGTGTCAACATGTTTAAGCCACAAAATCTTAATATTTTATAGAACTTCAGCCTTGAAGATGATACTGGGAAGAACTCAATCATTTCTGCCATCATCTCTCCTTATTTCCCTAATGCCTCTGCATCTACCGTTACTGGCTGCCCTTGTGCATTCTGACCTAGAAACTGAACTCCCATGAGTTTCTTACTGTAAAGGAGGGACTGGACTTTGGCAGAAATTGGAGCATTAACTCCTTTAGACCACTAGGGGATTGCTTTGTAAGTTTTTCTATTTAGTTAATGCAACTTTCAAAATTGTCAAGTTTGTCCCCGAGAATGATTCAAATGACAGAGCAGTCTGTGCTTTAAATTTTCTTTAGTGGCTAAAATTACTCCTTCTCTCACTAGGTGTTAAAAGATTCACTTGAACATGGACTTTTGGGGGGTCACTAGGGCATCCTAGAGCCAATTTGCAGGCTAAGGGTGTTAGGAGAACATTTTAACTTTTCAGACTGTTAGGATGCCTTTTCATCTGCATAAGTCAATGCACTCTTCCAAACCACCTAATTTTTCACTAGGGAATTTTTCAATCAAAGTAAGACGAAGAGTTAAGTGAG
This sequence comes from Varecia variegata, assembly GCA_028533085.1. Lineage (NCBI taxonomy): Eukaryota > Metazoa > Chordata > Mammalia > Primates > Lemuridae > Varecia > Varecia variegata. The sequence goes on along the minus strand of CM052437.1, from coordinate 91,191,874 downwards.
TGTTTCACTTTTTAAAGACTGTGCCCCAAGTGACAAATATTTTATTCCAATGGAAGGTCTTAATAAGAAAAGTACTTTTTCTTTGATAATGGGAGTAGAGGGGTAAGACAGAGTGCTTCATGCATATGCATGATTGATGGTGTTTGTGTAAATTGTCTATTTTTCAAATTCACCACTAGGCTTCTACATTACAGAGCTGTTGTAATTTACATGTGCGACGACATTATCCTATTAAATGAAATTGGCAAACGTGACGTTAAGGCAAGAATAGAAATAATGATCCAGATGGTTTCTTGGAAGCACTATTTTCTTCTATTAGGCTTGCAACAAACAACTAACTGAAGCACCTGAAGATTACTATGGTTCGAATATGACTCCCAAAGTTCATGTGTTGGAAACTTAATCCCCAATGCAACAGTGTTGGACGGTGGGGCCTAATGAGAGATGTTTCGGTCATTAGGGCTCTGCTATCATGAATGGATTAATTTCCTTATCATGGCAGTGCGTCCATCATCCCAGAAGTGGGTTTGTTATAAATTATTTCAGGCCCCTGTTACCCTCTCTCATTTTCACCCTCTCTTGCCCTTCCACCTTCTGCCATGGGATGGCGCAGTAAGAAGGACTTTGCCAGATGCTGGCTCCACATTCTTCAACTTCCCAGCCTCCAGAAACATGAGCCAATAAATTTTTGTCCTTTATAAATTACCCAGTGTCAGGTATTCTGTTGTAACAGCACAAAAGTACTAAGACTAAAAGGCAAAATCAGATAGCCATGTCAAGGCATGCAGACAAGGTAGTTTCTGTTGAGGCCAAATGTAAAGTGCACCAGTATCAAATAGTCAAGAAATGCTGTCTCACTCTGTGTATTCACTTACAACACTAGGTACAATATTGATTCTAACATAATTTTCTTTCTGAGCACTGAGTATTAACTGAACATTAAGGGATTAAAATGTGTGAATTTGACAACTGAAAGATAAATGACCATGGAAGACATCACTCCATGTTTAAAAAATAATTAAAACAAGAAAAAAGTAATCTATCCATAATAATTATGGATATATAGTTATTAAATACATACTCTCTCTACATATAAGGAACCCACACACACACTCATATGCACCCTTAGAGCCAAAACAATACATGTATGTATGGGAGAGGAGAAAGTGATAAAGAAAAAAATAAATGCTCGTGTCAACTCTTCACTTGTCATTATAAGTTACTGCCTTTGCTATAAAAATAATAGTTTCAATTCAGCTTCAGTTGCTTTTTAATCTCTGAAGAACTTTTATAAAGATATCCTTTTAAAAAGCAGAAAAAATATGTCTTTCTGTATTGAAAGTAATTATTTTTATTGAGTGACAAAGGCATTCTTACAGAGGAAATCATCAAGTAAAACACCCTACGTGTTGAAGTTAGCATGTCTAACTTGTTATGTGGATGTCAGTATGTAAGATTTGAGGAAAGAGAACACAGTGTGAAATGGTTAAGGCCTTGGTTTCAGAGGCCAAACTAAGATTTAAAACTGACCTTTAAGTTTTCACATGTGAAAAGTAATGATAATATTAGGGCCTGACTAACCTCAGAACTTTGCTGGGAGAAAAAAAAAATGAGTTAATATACATAAAGCATAAGAATAGTGCCTGACTCATAAAAATTGCTCAAGGTTATTAAGATATAAAAATTATAAATAAAAACTCTGATGAAAGAAATTGTAGATGATGCAAGCAAAAGGAAAAACATCCCGTGCTCATGGATTGGAAGAATCAATATAGTTAAAATGTCCAATCTGCCCAAAGTGATTTACAGATCCATGCAATTCCCATCAAAATATCAACATTATTTTTCACAAAATTATAAAAAACAATCCTAAATTTCATATGGAATCAAAAAAGACCCAAATAGCCAATGCAATCATACCAAAAAAGAATGTATTTGGAGGCATCACATTACCTGACTTCAAATTATACTACAAGGCTATAGTACTCAAAACATCATGGTACTGGTTTAAAAGTAGACACATAGAACCACACGAAAGATACTTGAGAACCCAGAAATAAAACCATACACCTAAAACTAATTGATCTTTAACAAAGTAGACAAAAACATGCAACTAGGGAAAGTATGTCCTCTTCAATAAATGGTGCTGGGAAAATTAGAGAGCCACATGCAGAAGAATGAAATTGGATTCCTATCTCTCACCGTACATAAAAATTAACTCCACATGGATTAAAGACTTAAATTTAAGACCTGACACCATAAAAATTCTAGAAGAAAACACAGGAAAAACTCTTCTAAACATTGGCATAGGCAAAGAATTTTTGACTAAGACCCCAAATGCAAATACAACAAAAACAAAAATATATAAATAGGACTTAAACTAAAAGGTTTTTGCACAGTAAAGGAAATAATTAACAGAGCAAATAGACAACCTACAGAGTGGGAAAAAATATTCCTGAACTATATATCTAACAAAGAATTACTATCCAGATCTACAAAGAGCTCAAACAAATAAGCAAGAAAAAAAATCCCGTTGAAATTTAGGCAAAACACATGAACAGACATTTTTCAAAGGGTGATATACAAACACCAAATAAACATATGAAAAAATGTTCAACATCACTAATCATCAGGGAAATGCAAATTAAAACCACAGTGAGATACCACCTTACCCCATCAGAATGGCTGCTATTAAAAAGTCAAAAAACAATAGTTGTAGGCACAGATGGGGTAAAAGGGGAAAACTTATACACGGTTGGTGGGAATGTAAATTAATATAACCTCTGTGGAAAACAGTATGGATATTCCTCAGACAACTAAAAGTAGACTTATCATTCAATTCAGCAATCCCACTACTGTGTGTCTACCCAAAGAAAAGAAGCCATTACATCAAAAAGACGCATGCACTAGTATGTTTATCACAGCGAAATTCACAATTGCAAAGCTATGGAATTAATTTAAGTGTTCATCAACTGATGAGTAAATGAAGAAAATGTGGTATATATACACCATAGTATACTACTCAGCCATAAAAAAGAATGAAATAATGTCTTTTGCAGCAACTTGGATGGAACTGGAGGCCATTATCCTAAGTGAAGTATCTCACGAATGGAAAACAGATATTGTATGTATCACTTGTAAGTCAAAGCTAAGCAATGGGTACACATGGTCATAAAGAGTGACTTAATGGATATTGGAGACTCAGAAGTGGGAAAGGAAGATGGGGTTGCTAGATAAATTTGCCTGTTGAGTACAATGTACACTATTCAGGTGACAGGTATCTTAAAAGCCTAGACTTCTCCACTGTGCAATTCATTCATGTAACAAAAAACCATTTGTACCCCTAAATCTATTCACATTTTTAAAAAAGGACTTTTTTTCTGAGAGATTGGGAGGCTACATTTGAAAAAATCAAATCAACCAACCATTGCAATACCTTCAAAATCCTTGTGTAAATAAAGGAAGACCAACCAAATGAGAAAAAAGAAAAGAAAAGAATTATAAATAAATGTTAGTACAATGATTAGAAATTTTTATATATTTAGTTTATTCCCTAATTATTCTGATTTCAGTGACACTCTCAGATAAGCTTTTATTACATAATTCAGGTCACATTCGAGGTTCCATAAATGTCTTCCTTGCTTGTTTCAATCCAAAGCGGTTTTTCTTTCTCTAAACTCTATCACATGTAGTCTAAGCCACCCTTAGTTACACAGTGTCCCTTGAAACATATATCAAGTTTTAATACCTGCTATCAATTCATTCTGTCCTCAATAAAAACTTACTTTCTCTTGCTCCTATGAAAGTCCATTTCTTCTTATACTGAAACTTGTGAAAATGATGAACAGCAGGGCACAAGCATCCATATAATCACATAACTTGAAACTTGATGTCAATTACCTTGTGGTTTTCTTTTCTGTAACTTAACTACAAAACCATAAAGTGTTTTTTTCTGGCAATTTTTCCACTCCAAAATCTTTTTACTCTGTTCTTCCCATACCAGTCCTTCCCTATTTTTAAAATGCCCTCATTGTTCTCTGGTTCTCTGAAACTGCTTTTTTCCATCTTTTCCGAGTATTAGAGTGAACCAACAAGTATTGATATGCTCAATGTCTGCTTTACTTTCCTATCTAGAAACAAGACCTTATCTGAATTGCCTGTTAATGATTTGTGCTTACAGGGTAGTGACATTATCATTTTATTCATTGATATTAATTCTTATAAAACTCATGACTCTTTTCTCCAAAAAAATTTCATTTAATTTCTTTATCCTGGTAATTATGGTTCACCTGTTATATTAGCCAATAAATATCCAGAAAAATATTATAAAGCACATTTTAAAATCTTTCTTTAGGAGCATTCTGTGGTCATTTCCAAGGTCAATTTAAAAATTTTAGCCAATGAATGGTCCCAAATGATAGTGTTTTTCATCTCCTTATACAGTATGTCTGACATCCAAGCTGTTCTTCCTCTATAATCAGGCAGAAGACAATATATAGTCAAGCTTTATTACTGAGATTCGTTTTGCGTGATTATAATTAAATGACAGTGGTTTTATTGTGTATAAAAACTGTAATTTTGTTTGCATGTTCCACTAAATAATAATAATAATAATAATAATAATTTGGAAAAATATCACAAAGCTAAAGTTGGCAAATAGCACACAGAGACTTAATATCAAGGAATATGATTTAATAAACAAGAAACTATTTTGGTTTATTTGGTTTTTGATTGAGTTCTTATCTCTTGTCAAATCTAGTAGAAGATGTTTGCCTTTGAATTTGAAAAGACTGTGAAGCCTTGAGGACAGATCTTATTTGCACATTTGTTTGCTCAGTGCCTGAGACAGCATAGGTTCAAAATTAATATTATGAAATGGTCTAGCATATTTCATTTTCTGGTGTTAGCACATGTGTCCCAAGGAACAATATTTCAAAATAATGTTAATAATTGTCAAACACGTTTGACAAGTGCTACATTAAATACATTTGAACAAATTTCTTTAAGAATTTCTCAGAGCTCAGGCTTCATTTCTCTTTTTTTTTTAATTTCAGCTTATTATGGGGGTACAAAAGTTCAGATTATATATATTGCCCATGCCCCCCCACCCCCCCGAGACTGAGCTTCAAGCGTGTCCATTCCCAAGACAGTGCACATCGCACTCATCATGTAGGTATACACCCATCCCCTCCCCCACCCTCCACCTCTGTCGGATACCCAATTGGTGTTATTCCCAAATGTGCACTTAGGTGATGATCAGGGAAACCAATTTGCTGGTGAGTACATGTGGTGTTATAGGCTTTCATTTTCCCTGAATGTAGATGACCATGAGCCTTTTTTTATTTAGAACAACTAATAATATTAATATTAGTTTGGGACTTGATATCTTATTTTTTTTCTGAAAAACAATTATATTGCACATTTCCTCAGACTTTAGATACAGCACACATAATGCGTATGTGAATTAGAAGCCACAATAATGAAGGTAGACAATGGAAACAGAAATATTAATATTTGAAGCCACAGGCTACTTTTAGGCATAAAAAGTTAATATTGTTTTGGTACCAGTTGCTAGGACTGAACATAAAATTTGAAGTTGAGTTTCCTAGCTGTCAAAGAGAAAAAATAACAAAAAGAAGGAAAATGCCAAATCTTGAAGGTAGTAATTATTTTCTTGTTCTTCCTCTCTCACAGAAGTGAATGTATTTAGAGGATTTTGACTGTTGTATCTGTCAACAGCCTCTTCTTCTAAAATTCTTAAATAAAAGTCAAAGGCTAATATTGGAACTCCGGTCAGAAAAAATGATTGTGTGAGGTGATAAATGGATGTGATATGATCCAGTATGTGGATGCGGTCACCTAGCTTCATACAGGAATTGATATCTCAGACAAGTATTTTGTATGTAACTTTAAAAAAATTGAATATTGCTAGAAAATTTTATACCAGAAACATATTCATTGGTAATAGAAAATAACAAGAACTATGAATAAGTATAAAAGAATAATTTGTATTTATTTTGCTCCACATAGTAGATGAATAATATTTTATTGACCTAAGAGGTACTTCTTTCATTTTTAAATAATATTTAAATTAAAAATGCACATGTTCTCTGACCTACTAATTCAACATTTAGGAATTTTTCCTGTAGTTAGACTTACACTTGTAAAAATAATATGGACAATAATATTTGTTGCAGCATTTATTGATTGAAAAAATATTGAAATCAAGCTAAATACTTGCCAATAAGAAATGTTTGGGAATAATATAATAGCTCCACATAATTTAATACTATGTGGCTTAAACTGTTAAAATTAATAAATTCAATAAAGTTGCAAGATACAAAACTAATATACAAAAATCTTTTGTGTTTCTATACATTAACAATGAACTATCTGAAAAGGAAATTAGGGAAACATTTCTATTTACAATTGCACCAAAAAAAATAAAATACCTAGAAATAAGGAGGTGAAATACTTGTATACTAAAAACTAGAAAACATTGATGAAAGAAATTAAACAAGGCACAAGCAAATGGAAAGACATTCAATGTTAATGGATTGGAATATGTTAAAATAGTTATACTACCAAAAGTACTCTATAGATTCAATATAATCACTGTCAACATTCCAATGGCATTTTTAGAGAAGTAGAAATGTAAGTTTTAAATTCAGAACCACAAAAGACCACAAATAGTCAAATCCATCTTGACTAAGAAGAACAAAGCTGATCTCTCTTCAAGATATCAGCACTCATGTGTTCACTGCAGCACTATTCACAATAGCCAAGATGCGCAACAACCTAAATGTCCACTGATGTAGTGATGGATAAAAAGCAATGTGGTACGTACATACAAAGGAATCCTATTCAGAATTTCAAAAGAAGAAAATGCTACAATACATGACAACATGGATGAACCTTAAGGACATTATAATTAACTGAAATAAGCCAGTCACAGAAAGTCAAATACTGAATGATTCCACTTATATAAGGTATCTAAACTAGTCAAATTCATAGAATAAGAAAGTGATTGGTGGCTTCTAGGAGGTTGTAGGAGGGGGAAATGGAGAATTACTAATCAGTGAGTATAAATTGTCAGTCAAATAAGATGAACAAACTCTAAAGATCTGCTCTATAACATTGCAGCTAGAGTTCACAATGATGTATTATACACTTACAATTTTGTCAGAAGGGTAGATCTCATACTGAATGTTTTTAAATAGCACAAAATTAAGTTAAACCAAATTTAAAAAAGTGATCTAAGGATTGAAATGGACATTTCTCCAAAGAAGATAATAGCTAAGCACATGAAAATATGTTCAGCATAATTGGCCAACAGGCAGATACATATCAAGAAACTAGTCCATACCCACTAGAATGACTATAATCAAAAATAATCCAGATAATTACACATGTTGAAGATAATGGAGGAACTGGGACCCTCATACACTGCTCTAGTCACATAAAGTGGTATGGACACTTTGAAAAACACTCCAACAGTTTCTTTTAAAATAAAACAGAATTATCACATGATCTAGCAATTCCACTCCTAGGTATATACCCGAGTAATTAAAATATGTGCTCACATAGAAGATTATAAATGAATATTTATATCAGGATTATATATAATAGTCAATAGGTTGAAATAATCCAAATACCTATTAATTGGATGGTAGAAAAATAAAATGTAGCATATCTACACAATGGGATATTATTTGGCAATAAAGAGAAATAAAGTACCAATTCATGCTACTATATGAATAAACCTTAAAAACTGCTAAGTAAAAGAAGCCAGTTGAAAAGGACAGCTTATTGTATAATTCCATTTATATGAAATATTCGGAATAGGCAATTCTATAAAGACAGATTGTAGATTAGTGTTTGCCTAAGGCAGAGGAGGATGGGGGGTTGGAGGGAGGTTATGGGCTGATGGCTAAGGGGTGGATGATTTATTTTGAAGATAATGAAAATGTCCTATGTTTGATTGCAGCAATAAATGTACACCTCTGTGGAATACTAAAAAAATTGAATTCTACATTTTAAATGGGTAAATTGTATGATATGTGATTTATATTTCAGTAAAGCTGTTAAAAAAGAGACTATCACTATCTGCTTTAAGTATAGATTCATTACCATGCATATCATGTTTGTTCAAAAGATGGCTTTTCCCACTATTTTTGGGAAAAGAGCTTGCGAGTGAAGGAAAGCAAAATATGGCATCCCCAAATATACTTCTCTAATGTATTTAAAGATGGCTATTCAGAGGGGCTGCAAACAGAGGATTAGCTCTGTAAAGCTGTCCTTTTGTGGGGGAGATTTGCATCTATAGAGAAAATCTACATTAGTGAAGTAATCAATGAATGCAAACAGGCTTTCTCTGCGACCCTCTTATCTTCCTTATCTGGTTCTAGGAAAGATTAACTCACAGGAAAAAAAAGACTAAAAGTCTGACACTTTCAAAAGTCTGACAGAGAGACTTTTAACAGGCTACCATCTATGCCCTTTGAGGGCTGCTGCCCCGGGAGACTTTATCTGGGTCACAGCCTTTGCTCACCATTACTTCCCTCCCTTCTCCCTCCCAAAACCTCTCACCACTCCTCAAGCCTCTACTTCTCTCTACCATGAAGGAACTTAGGAAATTTCAACCCAAAATGTGACTCTTTGATATAAAGAGTATTTTGAATTAAAGGCCCTTAGAGACCAACAAGGCCCTTGGAAGGGGCTTTCCCTCTATCTGCATTACCAGAGGAACTCATCTAAAGAAAAATCGACTTCCCTTTTCCTCCCTCTTATCTCAATATAGTGCAGGAAAGAAAATCAAGAATGCAACCAGAACTGGCCCACATCATTTTAAACATAATCTCTCTCTCTCTCAGGTTAATTTACCAATCTGTTTCCCCTATCCAGTCATCCTCCCTAGCAACCATTTATTGCCCTTAAACAGAATTACCTATTTCCTTATCTCCCCTTCCCCTCCTAAAAGGAGGACATAAAAATTTCTGGACATCAGTGGGATATTAGGTAATCACTCAGTGATTCTCCCCATGCACATGGTAAATAAATCTCATTCTCTTATTAATCTGCCTTAATTGTGAATTGATCTTTCAGTGAACTTTTGGGGGAAAGGGGAAGTTTCCGCTCACCCCCACAATAGTATAAAGGCTTCGGTCATCTGGCTCTTCATTGAGTCTCATATTTTCAGGACTCCCATGTCCATATGCATGTTAATAAATTTGTGTGCCTTTTTCTCCTTATTAATTTGCCTATTATCAATTCATTTTCAGCAAAAACTTCAGAGACAGGAGAAGCTTTCTCTCCTTACTCCTACACTAATAAATATTGAGTCTCTAGTGTATCAACATAAATACTTTCACACTTTTTGGTTTGTTACTTGTATAACTTTTTTAATAATTTTATTCTGGATTTTTATCAAATGATCAATGTAACCCTAGGAGAGAAGTCTTACTAATCATTGTACGGAATGTACCACCCCCCACTCAGTTCACTCTTATCCTACTATATTTTACTTCATACTATGTACCCATACAATATATACTATAATTAATTAAATTCAATTATATACTTTTTTCTATTTCTGTTAATGAGCTAGAATGATCTCTGTTACATGGTAAACATATATATATATATATATATATATATATTTGTTGAGTGAATAAATGAAAAATAAGTACTTAATTGGACCATATATAAGGGTCAACAGCAGATGATGTGAATTGTCTCATACTATAATTTCATGTACAATTTATTTATCTGTGTAGTTTTCTGTGTCTGGACGGCACTACTTTTGGAAATGTTGCCTTTCTGAAATTTACAAAGTCTTTAAGATCAATGTCAAATGTCACTTGCATAATATTTTCAAGTTATTACAAATTGGTGTTATGTTTTCCTCCTATTAAACATGCAGTTTTATAAATCTATTCCCTGTTAAAATATGTATCTTCAACATTATGTTGTTTTCTTTTTTTTTTTTTTGGCTTCAAGGACACTATGAAATTATAACATCTGGAAGACAAACACTGTGTTTTATGCCCCTGAAAATTAGCCATAGTGGTTGTCACAAGAATTTGACCACAATTTTTTCATTGAATTGAATTGACCATGAGAAGAAATAAAACTTTATTTTTCTCAGTATTCCTGAAAAAAGTTCTACCTTCTTAATCCACAGAAATGCATATGCTATCAAGGTAGAGAATACTTGCTTTCACTTCTCTTATAAGCATTTCACATATCATAACAATTATATCTGTAGCCATTTTTTTCAAATTGATTGATCTTATCACTATGAATTATCAAACTTTTCTTATCTCCCCCAGAGAGTCAAATTTTTATAGCCTGAACTTTCCCCTAGGTAAAGCCCCAAGGCACCCGGGACAGGCTGGCATTATTTCTCTATGAATTTAAATGCCAAAACGAATGAAGCTCCAGAACTTGAAACCATTTTCAGGTCAGAAAAATGAAGATGTAGGGGTTGCCTGGCTCTTGGAGAGGGCTGGAATAAGGAGAACTTTTCAGAAACAGAGGGAGACAGATGCCTTTTTCTTCTTTATAAGAAGAGGAAAAAATACCATTTTTCCTCATCCTTCACCTCTGGGGTGTCTGGGTACTCATGAAGGAAAAAGTCTCATCAGCTCTGGCTGTGTCACACTAAGGATAGGAACTGAGACGAGGGGAGCAGACCCATTTTGTACTGCGAAGTACAGGAACTGTCTCTGACACACAAAATGTCAGGTATACATTCAGGTTACAGTTAACAAAGATGAAAGCAAAAACCCAACATCATCTCCATAGGGCTTTAAAATATCGTTTTACCTGAAATAATTCTGAACAGAATTAACATAGGGCTGTGTAGGTCTTTTCTTAGTTTATTTGCATGACCTTTTCCCTCAGTTCATTCAACTTTTTTATCAAATGATCCTTTTTTTCCTTTTCCCTTGTAAATTGAATTTCTTTATAGAATTTATTTCTTTATTTATTGGTTAACCATGGACTCATATGGTGGTCAGGATGGAGGTACAAATGGAAAGAATGAGTAATCACTGAAGAGACGATTTTGAAGACAAGACCTAATATGTATGCTACACATTAAAAATCATAATGTGGTTATATTTTAGAAAATTAAAATTGGAAGCAAAGAAAAATAAAATATTGATCCAAGCATTTTTAATTTTTCATGCATTTGTGTGCATTGGTGATCCTTGTAAGACCTAGCAGTGCTGTGACAATGAACACAATCATGAAATGGTTCCATTAAATGTTTTAATCACTTCCCATCTTGACTATTGCAATTAACTCCTTTATTGTCTTCTTAAATCTTTACTCTCTGAACATCAGGAGGTCCAAAATGTTGCAGAAAAGAATGGCTCTCTTTCTAATTCTAGGGCATGGAATTTCAGCATTCTTTTACTTGTATCCTTTTATTAATTCAGTGACAGAACTTAAAATTAGGTTATCTCATTATATGACTTAGAAAAGTAATGCATTTGCAGGAAAATTAGGGAGAAAAATCAAGAGATTGAGAGAGCATAATATCAAGGAATGAAAAGAACAAATATTTTAAAAATAAGAAAAAGAAGGAAATAAATTAAAATAATTAAAATGTATAGATCACTTCCATATAGGAAGTGAAAAAGAAAATTTCAATTTGAAAAGAAAAAAGTGAAGTATAGTCTTGTTCAATATATTCTGTTATACCATAACTTGAAGTTTGAAAAATAATTTATAAGAAAAAAATGAAAAGAGATACTTAAAATTAGAGGTAAGTTATTTAATAGAAATCTATAAAAGATTAATTAGTATTTTTAAACCTCAGTTTAACAAAGTCCATGCAGAATTGCAAAAATATATTGAATATTGAGAACATAACCTTTATGTTTTGATTCTGAAGACATTGAGAACAACAGTGAACTATTATCCACATTGAAGCAACAGAATTCTTTATGTTTTGATTCCATATGACATTTACTTTTTCTAACTTTTAATTTCTACATGTCTATATCAGATATAATGCTAATGCAAATCTTTGTTATGTGTTCAATAATATTTTATTCTTAGTACAAAATATAAAAACTGATGTTATGACTATCTGATTTTAAGGTTGGCTTCTGAATTTTCTAATGTGTTAGCACTATTTAATTTGTTTGATTTTAAATTATGAATACCCTTTATTTCTACCAATTTTTTCAGTAAGCTTCATTGAATATACATTTATGTAAAAAACAGAATTTATATTTAGGTTAAAAATTCTATATTTTTATTTTATACCATCACAAAGTAAGATAATTGATATAAAACCTTTCAATCCAAAGTCAATGTAATAATTCTAAAAAGTTTTTCATTTACTTATTTAATTGCTTTGTTGTTAGCACTTGCTATGTGCATATACCTACATTGTCAAGTATTGTTTTAGTTTATTATTTTTTTCTATTTGAGCAAATATTTAGAAATAAAAATTGCTCTTATTTTCTTTTTTTCATGAAGTGATATGTGAATAGTTATTAGAAAGATGACCAATTTGTTTTTACTATGTGGAACTGTATAATTAAGAATTTGCATTTATAAAAGAATTGCTCATTGAATTGCTTTTCCATGCAAGAAAAATAGAGCTTTTCATAAAATATTGTTTTGAAAAGCTGAGTGGAGGTTTTGTGTCTTTTTTGCCTGTGATAATCTCAAGGAACATTACTTGTTTCCCTTATTCCCTGTTGCTTGTAAAGTACTCACATTTGCCTCATGCCATTGGAGGTAAGAAAAGGGCTCAGTATGATGATCCACAGCCTCAAGCAATTAATTTAATTATTAGCATTTCATATGTAAACTCTAGTTCATTGAGGAGGAAAAAAACTGGGAAGAAAAACATCTCATGAACTTGTAATACATGTAAAGGTATTGCTAGTAATTAGTTACATTACTATGGAGAGGGATGGGGAATTCAGAAAAAAAAAAAATCTAAAATAATCACCTAGACATTTGTGGTTAGTCAGGTTTGCATTTGGCCTTCCAGATAATAGCACAATTCTTGTTCAAAATATATTCATTGTCCTCAGCTACATGTCAGTGACTGGCAGTAATAAAAGATGCCACACAATATGGCTTGTGTCATTTTGTGCAAACTAATTTGTGGTCAAAGGAGAGTCACAAAGCATCCAGCTGGAATATAATTACTTGGTGATGATTATATAAAGAGTCAGTTAAGGCTGTGTCTATGCAGCCCGAAGAGAAATGAAGATTTTATACTTATCAAGCTTATTAAATTAAAGTTAAAAAAAAAACTTCAAATTGAATTGCTTTGGATAGAATTATCTTTTTAGCAATTATGTAGTTTCTCTGATCCATGGTTCTATTGTACATCATGTTCTGCCTACCAATATCACTTGTACGTATACAAAATTGGGGAAGTTATTAACATTAATAATGATGTATTATTATTCTCCCCCTCAATCCAAAGTTTTACATAAAAAATAGGTTCTAATTTTATAACTGCCCTCACAGGGCTAACAAGAATTCTGGATAAAATATAGTTATAATTAAGCATTAATCAATCTGTAGTTTGACTCACTTCCTTTTAACCAAAAATCATATAGCACTAGATTCTGACCATTTGCTCTGCTCTCCTGAAAGCCACAGTGAGGAAATTGGAACTAAGACCAGCTGGCGGCATGGTACACCTTACTTACCAGACAGACTCCTGTTTTTTCTCTTTGTGGGGTCCAGTTGAGCAGACAGTAAAATATCAATGTCCTTTCCAAATTTAAGATCAATAGAGAAATTTTTTTGTGAGTGACTAGTCTTGTGAGCAACTCTGGTATTGGTATATTTTTTGGTACTTTGTGTTATGAATATTCATATTGTTTGATTCCATATCCTCTCAGAAATAGCTTTTATTATTGTTGTTATTGTTTGTTGTTGTTCTTTCTTTTGCCAATTGTCTTTCTGTGTTGTTTTTGTCATAAAGAGGGTTACTATAGGGTAGAACAGAGACCTAGCACCTCATACACCTGACATTTGAGCCAGCCCTGCAGACTAGCCAGTTACACGGTTCTGACCGGACTGGCCTCCATTAAGGCAAACATTGCTGCAGGTTCCTGAAAACAAAAACTGCATAAGATTTTGTAACAGAGTAGTCACCCCTTCTTCCATAGACAAGGGGGAATATGTAACAGAAGAAATGGCTTGAAAAAATGGCAAAAATGTTTTATGTCTCTTTAAATCATCCCCCACTCCTTTTGGAAAACTAGGATCTGGGCATCCCTGTCTCAGGCCAGTGGTTGAGAGGGGCAGGGGAATGTCTTTTGTTCTTTGTGCCACAGAAGATGTTTCAAGGGAATTGTCTGGATGGAGGTCACGAGATTATTTTAGCCTCAAGACGGGATTAATCTGGGAAGAGGTCATGAGATTGTTTTAGCCAAAAATGAGGTTAATCGGAACCTTCGAAAGCTCTGTAATTCTGCTCAGAAGCAGGAGGTTGGCACTTTGAGACAAGAGTCTGCCAACGTCCTCTTTGGTGGCAAATTAATAAACTTCTCTTTCCTTCTCCTCAAACCACTTTTCTTCATTATTCTGACGTGGCCTGGGGGACAAGTGCTGAATTTCCATTAACAGTTTCCTTCTTGTCCTGTATCATGTCCCTGATATTGTCTAGTGACTGACCAGGAATTCTCTCCTCAGTCTCTAGCATCCAGAGGGCGTGGTTTTCTTTGGAACATGTCAGGCAGCCAATCTGAAAAGACTGGGAGTCTGAGACACATAAGATTCTAAGCAGCACACTCTTTGTACCAAATGTGTCATGCTCTGGGGTTTGAGTCTTTGTCTTAAAAGGACTTTGTATAATTTTGAGAGTGAATTTTTGGGAATCTTGGAAATTGCCTTCTCCATGCCCTCTTCAGGCTAAACCTGAAAAATTATCACCTGGGCTTTCTACAAAGCGGTATTTAATTGAGTCACTTTGGGAATAAATATACCATTGAGATTAATGGCCAAAAGATGGATCTTTTAAATTAAAGGACTTCTAAATTTTCTTTCTTTTTTTTTTAGACAGATTCTCACTCCGTTGCCTGGGCTAGAGTGCCATGGCATCAGCCTAGCTCACAACAACCTCAAACTCCTGGGCTCAAGTGATCCTCCTGCCTCAGCCTCCCGAGTAGCTGGGACTACAGGCATGCGCCACCATGCCCGACTAATTTTTTTTATTTAGTTGTCCAGCTAATTTTCTCTCTTTCTTTTCTTTTCTTTTTCTTTTTTTTTTTTTTTTTTTAGTACAGATGGGGTCTCATTCTTGCTCAGGCTGATCTCAAACTTCTGAGCTTAAAAGATCTGCCCACCTCAGTCTCCCAGAGTTTACAGGCATGAGCCACTGTGCCTGGCCTCTAAATTTTCTTAAAAATAAATTTTAGAGATCTCTTATTCAAAACAATTGCCTTATTTGTATTAACAGAAAAAATAGATTTTAAGAAGACACATTATGTTGTGGCCACCCTTAAAAATTCTCTTGACAAAATTGAAGAGTGACTATCCGATCTAAAACAAAGATAAAAAAAATCCTTTGAATACTGCCTCTGTGGGAATAATGACATAGGCCAATTTGCCTCATAGCCT
This sequence comes from Varecia variegata, assembly GCA_028533085.1. NCBI lineage: Eukaryota > Metazoa > Chordata > Mammalia > Primates > Lemuridae > Varecia > Varecia variegata. Next base: position 91,176,265 of record CM052437.1, on the reverse strand, counting down.
AATAATTAAAGTTCTGTGCTTTCACTTCAGCAGCCTAGGTTTGATTCATGGTCATTTCTGGTTTTGATAGTTGTATAAATTTCTCCATTCATTGATTCTCTTCCCTTCTGTACACAGCTTTTGCTTTCCTGTATTTTGTAGAGACATATGGGGCTTTTAGACATTTATGTATGAATGGTCAGCTGAAAAACTGGGACCCTAGAAAATATGCACAAAATTGTGGGCTACACCTCATTTATGGTTATTGTGAATTTTCTTTCTTTGTTTTCTGCAGTTTTTCTAGATCCTGCAAAAATTCTTCTTTAAAGATACTTCTTGCTTCTTTCATTAAGTTATAACCTTGGTTAAGGATTATTGGTTTCTTTAGTTTAAAAATTCAAAAGCAAAAATGTCAGCTATTTTTCCCAGCTAAAGTTTGCTTCATTCGTCTTTACTCCTTTCTACTCCTTCCTCTTTGCCAATCATGGAGTTTTGGCCAATCAAAGGCAGCCAACTGTTCAAACTGTATTTAAGTAAGGCAAATGCTGAGCTGTAACCAATTCAGATGTTTCTGTACCTCATTTACATTACCTGTATGTCACTTTCTCTTCTCTGTCCATGAACCTTCTTCACCATGCTACAGCATTAGAGCCTCTCTGAACCTGCTCTAGTTAGGCTGCCCAATTTGTGAATTGCTCTTTGCTCAATTAAACTCTGTTAAATTTAATTTTTATGAAAAGTAAGTTCTGAGATAGAGCTCCCAGAGACCTTCAGGAGCACTGAGAATCCACGTGAGGTACCCAGTAGAACCAATCCCCGATGTTCTTTGCTTTCTCCTTGCAACTGAGGCTTGTGGGTAAGTTCCCTCTCAGATTCCAAAATGCCACAGATTTGTGTTTTGAACTTTTTAAGTTTATTTGAGCTAATTTTTTATCCCAACTGGGTTCAGAAGTCATGACAGAAACTAAAGTAGGCCTGGGATCAGATTGGATCTGATCATTAATTATCTTAGATTCCAGTTACAGGCCTCAAATGTCTGACAAGATCCGACAGAAACTAACAGTGAATGGCACTACTACAGGGGGTGTGAACTCCAGCTTTCAGGAATTCACAGAGATTTCTATGTTTTATCTCTTTGTTCCTTTCTCTTGTGCTCTTGGGTAAGAAAAAAGCATTGCCTGAGTTGATCATGGAGATCTGAGAGCCAAAGTAAAGATTTAAGGTAAAAGTAAGATCCTTAATTTCTGAAGAACTGAGTACTCTACTTTCTAGCTATGACTACCAATACATGTATAAATATTAGGCCTTAGAAGCAACAAATGCTTACTGAAGTGGCAAAATCTTACAGAAAATTTTTGCCTAGCTAATAATTGCTTAAAACAATAAAATAGGTAATTAAATTGTTGATAGTCTGAATAAAAGAAAATAGTAATATTTAAGAGCAAGCAAATAAAAAATTTTAAAAGAGCTATTAGAACTTCTTCTGTCTGTATATGTCTATGTGTTTATATATGTCATTTGTATGTGATATTTCACTACCAAATTATATAAAAAGAGCTCTAATTAATTAGCTTAAAAATAAGTGCTTAAATCAAATATTTTATCAAGAAGATAGAAACTAACTCAAATACTTTTTAGTTCACATGACTTTAAGAATACAGTAATTGACCTCTGCTCAACTTTCTTTTCATTTCTGTTGTATTCTGATTCACAATTTCTCTTTACATTCACCTTCATAGGGAGACAGTTAATGTGGACCTGAATACCTCAGAGATACTGTGAGTCTCTTTGAACATTCTTTGATTCTCTAAGCTGATTTAGACTCTATAACCTTTACCCAGAGAACCACTCTGTTCAGCATGTTAATAATCTTTTATTCTGTAAATAAGGTGCTCTCTTAGACTCATTCTTATAAAGATTCTAGCTGAATGAGGCCATAAAGCCTCTAGGTCTGAACTCCAATGGGTACAGACACCTGTTACTTACTTAGAACATGAAATATCTCAGGGCACTCAAGCTCACCCCAAAATGCCTTGAGTCAATTTTGTTATAGCCCTACTAGAGCTTGCACACTGGCAAAAGGAAAAGCTGCCACTATTTCCACAGACTCCAAGTATGCCTTTGGAGTCTGCCATATAGTTGACACAACTTAGAAATCTTGTTTCTTAATTTCTGCTGACACTTCTATTGCCAGTGGACCTATAGTACCAGATAGATTGTATATTGGGCCAAACAGAGTCCCTATGGCCCCTTTTCTTTTAAACTTTTTGACTTGCACTTATCTCTTATCACATGGGAGATATGTACCAATGGGAGATAATTAAGAAAAAGCATATATATATATAGTTGGTACTACCCCAGAATCTATAATATCTCTGACCAAATTATTTCCCAGTGCATTACTTGTAAATCTCACCAAATCTCTGGAGAAAACTGGCCCCAAAGGCTCAGATTATCCCTTTTTAACACTCCAAATTGATTTTACACATTTACCTCCAGGTTTAGGTTTTTCTCACTGTTTGGTTATTGTTTACATGATTTGTGGATAGACCAAATACTGCACAACTAGGTGTGCTGATGTTACAACAGTGGTAAAGAAATTAGAAACTGAGATTATTCCTTGTTTTGGTATTCCTTTATGGATTGAATCAGGTCAAGGGATGAATTTTAGTCATTTGTTTACAAAGGCTCTGGGGTACGCATTAAAATTTCATACCTCATATCATCCCCAATCCTCAGGGCAAGCGGAATGTAAAAATCTAGAAATACAAAGGACTTTGAGAAAAGTCTGTCAATATACTGAACTTAAATGGCCAGAAACATTACCTTTGGCCCTTATAAAAACCCAGAGTGGTCCAATTAGGAGACATGATTTAACCGCTTTTGAAATAGTGTTCTGTCCTCCCATGCTTACTGACACCTATAAACCTTCTATTCCTGGACTGACTGAACACTATGGAGATTTAAGTGAACAATTCAATACCATGAATAGCTACATACAGACACTAACATGGACAGGTGAAAGGAGCATGGCCTCTGCTGACTGACAGGCCTTGTCCTCCTGTACACAAGAGACTGTTTGTACATCAAAGTTTTACAAGAAGACATGTGTCATCACCTCACTGGGAAGACCCTTATAAAGTACTGTTAACTACCTATGCTGCCATAAAAATAAAAGAAAAATCCTCCTGGATTTGCATGAGCCACGCCAAACTACACTGAGAAAATTAGAGGACAACCCCTACAGGTGACCTGAAAGGAAGGATTTCCAGGGTCAGTTCCCAGGCCCCTGAAGCAGATGTCTTCACGAAGCAGAAAGCCTTTTCCCAAGATCACGGATCAAGAAACCCCATTTTTTATCTATAAATTCCTTTTTGCATTTTAAATCCCCTCACTGGTCCTTTTTAAACATTTCTTCTTTTAAGCCTCCCCATTCAAAGACTGCCCACTGAAAGCTGAGTGGAGATTGTCTCAACCTCTCCAATTCTCCCTTTAATCATCCTCTGTGACTCTTTCAAACTATGCCTTACTCTTACTAATCCTTATTGTTTTTTCAGCAAATCAGGCACAGACCTGGAATCCCTTTGTACCAGTCTTTCAAACCCTGGCCAGACTGACTAATCAATCTAATTGGTGGTTATGCCAACATCCAGACCATGCAAAGGAATGGAGCCTGAACTCATTTTTTCTGCCAATGTGAGTGCCTGGTGGAACCAGTCCAGAAGATGGATGTATGACAAGATGTGACATCCACAACCAGAGAAGGAACATCATGCTTCTTTCTCCTGTTGGTGAGTGAACTGGACACAGAAGGACCTCTGTGGAAACTCAAAAACTATCTTTTGCTCAAGGAATGTCACTGGAAAGGAATTTTTCCCCCTACATTGAAAACAGAGATGATGCTGGATCTTTTCTGGGTGACATGCTAGGACAGTACTGTGGTCAGACTGTATGGTTTGATTCCACAGATGGCATTCTTACACCTCTTAGATGGTGCTGACACTGGCCCTCATGATGTCAATGATTGTCAAATCACCAGATGTTGTAAACTGCTCACAAGCCATTCCTGTGCAACTTGGGGAAATTCACTCACTCCCCTTGTTAAGTTCTCAGACACTAAAGATTACATATGAACAGACCAAAAGTCTGGACTGACTTGCTTAGCTGACCAAATCAAGCCCTATAACTGCTAGAACTAGACCAAAGGCCTTTAATATCAAATATTTCATAACCTGCTCTGCTCCCATAGACTGACAGGGACACATGGACACTGGAGATGTGGAAGTGTGAATGAGGAAGAAGAGGCACAGCAAACTCCAGACTGGGAGGTCACGGGTTCCAGCCCAACCCTATCCGCACGTTACGCTGGTCTTTTTATTGTGTGTGGTGATGAAGTATACAAGTGGTTCCAACCTAGATGGTCAGGACCCTGTGGACTTGGTTATCTGACACCCTCTGATAGAGTAGTACCCTCAGGTACTCTGCTTTAAATACCAGCCAAATTACAAAGTTGGGCTCTTTTGCTCATAAAGTGGTACCAAGCAAATGTACTAGATGTAATATTGTAAAAAATCCACTTGTATGTCACAATTCTAAGCTCTTTTTGGTGCTCAGGACTCTTTGCTTGGCATTTGAAACTCAAGAGATTAAAAGACAGTTTTGAAACTCTCCATGGTAGAAAAACAAATTTGATATCACTATACAAGCATTTGGAGCACTTCAGTTAGAAGTCAACAGCCCAGCCTCCGTTGTGTTTGAAAACTGCCGCCTCCTGGGTGCTCTGACAGCCCAACAGGGAGGAGCTTGCATGATTATTGACCAAAATACTCGACATTCAGGAAGAGTAGAGACTGTGATTTACACCTCTTAAAAGACAAGATAAATATTTTCCAGAAAATTAATGAAGACCTATTTCCAAGAATGGGAGACTGGTTTAATGGGGGGTGGGAAAATGTGCTTAGATCTGTCCTTTTCTACTTATTTATTCTCATTATAATCTATGTTCTTGTCTCCATTTTCAGATCTCTTGTTACTTGACTACTAAATCTCTCTCTCCACAGCTACTGACTCAGCTCTTAATGTATGAAACTTCTAGAGGAGTTCCAGACAGGATGAATGAAGGAGCTCAGGAAATTTCACCCCAAAATATGACTCTTTGGTATAAAGAGTATTTTGAATTAAAGGCCATTCAAAATCAAAAGGCACTGGAAGGGGGCTTTCCCTCTATCTGCATAAACCAGACTGACCTGATCAAAAGAAGAAAGGGGGCAAGTGATTTCCCTTCCTACCCCTGCTACCTCAATAGATTGCAGGAATCTGTTTCCCTATCCATTCATCCTCCCTAGCAACCCCTTATCTACCTACACTCCTCATTTCCTCCTCCCCTCTAAAAGGCATGTATGAAAGTATCTGAACTCCATTGGGATTCTCCCCATGCACATGGTATTGGTAAATAAACATTTCTATTATTAATTTGCCTTAATTGTGAGTTGATCTTATAGCAAACTTTCGGGGGCAAAGGCAAGTTTCTCCTCACCCCTACAAAGCATACTTTGGTAAACACTAAGCTAGAGCATTTCAGGATGCACTATTTGACCCCATTTTTTGCCCTACTCTGGGATTGAAATTGATCTTTCAGCAAGTCTAACCATATTACAGAAGCTGAATCTGGCCTGCCCTAAATTTCTGTCAAGATTTTGAAATAAATGGTAATCGCCTTGCCATACTACCATTAATTACAGCATGCATAAACAGTGGCAGCTACATTCAAATAAGCAACATTTCTGCTCCTATATAGCCTTCATTTTTATGAGAAGATAGAAATGATAAAACCAATCAACCAAGTACAAAACAAGCAAAATATTCAATACAGAATAAGCTAATAAGATAATTCAAAAAGATCCTATGGTAGAGAGTGACTGAGTTGTTACTTTAGCTTAGATATCATTTATCTTTAAGAGGCTGATATAAAGAAGCCAACTATGTGAAGATCAGGGTGTGTCAGTTTGGATCCAGGCAGGCACCCAGAAACCACAATCTTTTTTTAACAGAAAGAATTTAGTAAAAGGAATTGTTTAAACAGGCATCGGTGAAGAGTAAAATTACAAAGGAAACACTGAGCTAACAAAGAACATAATTTTGACAAGCAACTACAACCCTTGGGCTAGGGGAAATGAAGAAAACGTTACAACACTCAGCACTAGCAGCTTAGAGGGGGCGGCATGGAGGCTGGCAGAACACTGAGGAGGAAGAACTGACTGTACAGCTGATGCTGCTACCACAGGAGCTTAGAAGACGGGGCTCTCAGAGATAAAACTCAGACCGCTAAGGAGAGGATGTCTGCTCTTAGTACCTCTGCTGGAGAGGGGTAGGTATATTAATTTCCTCTTTCTGTATAACAAACTACCACCAACTTAGTGGCTTAAAACAACACTTCTTTATTATCCTACAGTCCTGTAAGTCAGAAGTTTGAACAGACTCAGCTACATTTTCTGCTCAGGGTCTCAGAAGGTCAAAATCAAAAGTAGTTCAGCCAGGTTCTTATCTAGCAGTTCCAGGCAAGAGTCTCTTCCAAGCTCATTCAGGTTGTTGATAGGGTCTGAGGCCCCTGTTTTCTTGAGGGCTATCAGTTAGGGACTCTTTAGCTTCAAAATGCCCCCCCCATTCCTTATCACTTGCCCCCCTCAATCCATCAGTGACATGGCAGATCCTTATTCTTTGAATCTTTCTGACTTCCCCTCCTGGCATCTTCTTCTGTCACTAGCCAGAGGAAATTCTCTGCTTTTTAGTATTCCTGTGATTAGATTAGGTCCACCCAGGTAATCTCTCCCTTTTAAGATCAACTGTGCCATATAGTGCAACACAATTGCAGGATATAAGTTAACAATAACAATAGGCACATTGTTTAGCATATATTAAATGATATGAGAAGTCTTAGAAATTTTGTAATTACAAATATAATATAACTCAATCACAAAATATACCACATTTATAAGTTTTAAAATTATGAGGCAGAGACTCATGGAGACTGTATTATGTTCCAAGAGCTGTACCAGAAATACTGAAGTGTCCAGAACTAGATGATTTAAACCAACAGAAATTTATTCTCTTACAATTGTAGAGATAAGGAGTCCAAAATTGAAATGTTGGTAAGTTTAGCTCCTTCTGGAAGCCTCCCAGTGTGAGTCTGTTCCATACCTTTCTTTTAGTTTCTGGTGTTACTGGAAATCCTTGATGCTACTTGCTTCATAGCTGCATAAGTCTCATCTCTACTTGCATCATCACATGGCCATCTTCCCTCTGTTTGTGTCTTCACCTGATTTATTCTCTCCTCTGTGCATATCTGTCTCGATGTCTTCTCTCCTCTTCTTATAAGGACACCAGTCAAATTGTACCAAGGTCCCTCCCTATTCCAGCGTGACCTTACGTTAACTTTCTTCTTAATTACATCTGGAAGTATCCTATTTCTAAGTAAGACCACGCAGATACCAGGGGTTAGGACTTCTACATATTTTTGGGGGAGTCACTTTTTAACATAGGACAGAGATCATCCCCAGAAATTCTGCCTACCACAAGGAGGGAAGAAGGTGGATTTGCAGGTGTGAAAAGAAGCTAGAAACTGGGGGCGGGGAGTAAAGTCAAACAGCTACTAGAAAACTAGATTTAAGAATCATTCTGAAGCAATAGCTGATATGAATGGGAGGGCAACAGTAATAGGGTATATCTTTTCTTCAGCACTAATTGTTATTGTCTAAAACAAAATAAAAATCCACTTAGAAAAAGTAGAAATGTAGCTTGCAGTGTCCCAGGTCCATTGTTGCATGGAAGAGCATAACAGAGCATAGAAGGATGGATTTGGAGGAGATAAAGAATAACTTGATAACTGGTACAAGGCAAAAGAGCACCACAAGCCGAGCTCAGAGCTAATTTAAAGGCCCAACCATGGGAATACTGTGTGATCTGTGAGGTAAAAATAGAAGTGGGTGACCGAGAAACATACAAAGAAATAGATCATTTTGGGCTTAGTAAATATGCATAGGCAATTTGTATTTTACTCTAAACTCTATGAGAAGTATTATGAGGATTTTAATCATGGGATTGATATAATTTTATTTATATTATTATAAACTCACTTTGGAAACTATTAAATAAGGTTAAATATTCGTTATAAATATCTATTTTATTCTTAGGAAGAAATTTGATACAGGAAAAAAAATCCCACTTTTATTCATCTGTAGTGAATAAGGAAGGCAAGAGAGGAAGAAGTAAGACTATTTACACAGACATTTCAGAAGTTCAGGCAAGCAGTGATGAGGACTTCAGTTAGAATGTTCCTAGTATTGGCCAAGATGCCTTTAATGTTTTCTAAGCTTGACTAAACTTTAGACAGGCTTCTGTCTGATTTGGAGCTTCTACCTCTCTCTCTCTAAGAACTGTTATTTTAGGAAACTTGCAATGGTAAATTCTCTTTATGCCCCTTTGAGATGTAAATCACTAAGGAGCTGGGAGCCATCCTTTGAAATGTAATCATCAAAAAAGATAAGACACTTGTCTCTCTATGGGAGATTAAGCAGCTTGCTTTGATAAGAAACAATAAGCAAACACAAATGACCTAGTCCCATTGACCTTTTTTAGCACAATGGAAAGTAAATGTAGTACTCCTTTACTCTAGTCTTGAATAAAGCCTTCCTTGCTTGTTTCACTGGCCAGGTGCAATTTTTCTTTTACAATATAGATGAAAAAATCGGACTGAATTTGGAATATTGTTTAGAGATAGACACACTAATAAATTAAATATGGGGGTGAATGGCAGAGAGGAATAAAAGTTATAACCTAGATTTCTGAATTGGACAACTGGATGAATGGTTGTCCATTTACTGTAAGGAATAAAACTTAGAGTGTAAATTTAGACAACATAATCAGCAGTTCTCCATTGCTTATTTTAATTTTGAGATGTTTACTAGTCTTCCAGCTGTTTATGTCAGATCGACAATTGGATACATAAATCATAATTTATGGGGAGAAGACATGGAGATATAATTTTTGAATTATTAGCATACAAATAGCATTTATAGCCAAGATATGGAATGAGGTCCTCAGGAAGAATGTCTAGATGAAGGAAAAAGTAACACAGGGCAGAATACATGGGATATTTCTTTCTAAATAGAAGACATGACTTTAGTATGTCCAGCAACATTTTTCCTCAGGTAGATGGGAAGTCCATAGGGGTATTTGAACACTTTTAGAACATGGAATCTTGCTCTTGGTCTGTATACCTGTTTATGCTTGCTTCATTCAATATCTGGTGACATACTTTGATCCCAGGAACCCAACAAGAGGTAAATACATTACATCTTTTTGCTTTATCATAATGTTTTTAATTTATATTAGGGATAGAGTGTCTTTATATATTTTTTTTAAATCTAGTTTATTTGTACATTAAAATGTCCCATACCCAATGTTAATTAATAGCTTTATTCTAGATATTTAGATTAAATAGTGTTATGTTAAGCCCCTTTCTTTTTCATTCCTTTCAAGAGAATGTGTCAGTACAGCTTAGTCCCTGCAGGACTTTAATTTGAAGAGTAGAATGTTGAGAAAGAGGGAATGTGTAATAAAAGGGGATCTTCAGCACAAAAAGGCCCTAAGAGAAACAGTGCTACAAAGTCATTAAAATAGCAATAGACAGGGAAAGTGTAGATCAAACCCATGGAACACCTATAAAGATCTAAAAAGGCTTGTAAGTATCTTTGGAAAGATAGATGGGAAGAAAATTCAGCACTACAAAGCCTTAATCTGAGGATTTCATAGAGGCGGAACACACAGAAACTGGGATTTTGCAGACCCTTGGAGAGGGCGAAAAGAAATATCTGTATCAGCAGAAGAATGCCCTCAACTCCCGCATCTACATTCTTCTTTGTTTTAACTTTAGAAGCTCATTTGACAGTGTTGGCCTCCCTCTGTTCGCCTCTCCTAGTCCTGTTCTTGCTCTGTGGAGTGCTTCTGAAAAAAAAAACAAACTTTAGGCTGGCCTTCTTAAAGTAAATTGATTTTCTCTCTCTTAGTTCAGTGAAATTTTTTTCTAAGTAATAGTTTTAACAACAGTAGTTCAATAGAAAATCTCATCATTAGCAAGGTACTAAACTTTAGAGAGTTTTATATTCAGTATATTAGTCTCCAAGGATTTCAATGATCTTTCTTCTTCTCTCAATCCTGCTACTCACTACTTCTCCAGAATTCAATTCAGCAGTGTGTGTGTGTGTGTGTGTGTGTGTGTGTATTTTATTAGAAGTAAGAATCATATGTTCTGGTCCCAGTTTGAGAAATTTTATCCTCTTTGTGCCTTGGCAATAATGTTTTCTCCTTTGGTCTGAGAAACAATGCAGTACAGAATAAATTATGGATGTCCCACCAATTCATATGTTGAAGTCTTAACACACAGTACCTCAGAATATGACTGCATTTGGTGATTTGGTTTGTAAAAAAAGTAATTAAGGTAAAATTAGATTATATATGTATTGTAGGGGTTAAGAGGACCCTTGGCCCTCTGAAGATTCACTGAAAAATCACTGCCAAGATGCAAATTACTTGGGGAAGAGCATATGAATTTATTTAACATGTATACACAAAAGCTTTCAGAATGAAGACCCCAAAGATACAAGGGAAATTGTCCATTTTCATGCTTAAGGTCAAGAAAGTATGCACAGCCATGTAGAAATACGATTGCACAAAAAGCGTATGGCCCAATGCTGATAGTCCCAGTAGGAAAAACCAGCAAGGCCTGTCTGTCTAGATTGTTAGGTCAGATAATTTTTTTTATGGCCAGTTTTTACACAGAAAGGCAAAGGGAAAGTTAGAGTACTATTTTCAGGTTTTCTGTCTGGCTTTGGGTCAAAGGGGTTCTGACTTCTATGACTCACCTTCGGGAAGAGGGATTCTGGTTTCTGTAGCTAGCCTCGGGGGAGAATGGGACTGAGAGATAAGAGGTCATGAGAAGGTCAGAGAAAAACTTTTGCTTCAATGCTGCTTCTGAGGCCTTCATTTTGGGGTATTATTTTCTCAGCCCCAACAGTAGACTCTAGTATGGTGAGTGTCCTTATAAGAAAAGGAGATTAGGACAAAGACATGTACAAAGGATATACGATATGGAGACCAAGGGAAAAGATGTCTATCTATGAACCAAAAAGAGGCCTCAGAATGAAATCAACCCTGTTGACATCTTGATCTTGAACATCTAGCCTCCAAAATCATGAGAAAATACATTTTTGCTATTTAAGTCACCCAGTCTATGGTACTTTGTTATGGCAGCCCTAGCAAACTGATATACTGACACTATTTACACTATGGTGTATTTGCTAAGAATGCACACTTTTAAGTCATATTGTCTTTGTTCAAAACTTGGTCATTTACTTATGTGATTATGAGATATTAACCTAATAGTTAAATATTTAGCATTTATTTTACAAATCATATGATAATTAAAATAATTCATGTAAAATATATAGCATATGTGAGGACCAAACAAATTTTACGTATCATCATTATTATTAATATTATACAGTAGGCCCCTCTTACCTGTGTTTTCACTTTCCATGTTTTTAGTAATCAATGGTCAACTTGGTCCAAAAATATTAAATGGGGAATTCCAGAAATAAAAGATTCATGAGTTTTAAATTCCCTGCCATTTCTGAATAGTGTGATGAAATCTCATTCCATCTCGCCTGGAATGTGAGTCATTCCTTTGTCCAGCACGTCCGTGCTGTCCACCCTCCCTGCCATATAGTAGCTGCCTCAGTAATTAGACTGACTGTTGCAGTTTCTCATGCTTGTGTTCAAGTAACTCTTATTTGAATTCATTGCTCTATTTTATTGTTAGTTATTGTTAATTTCTCACTATGCCTAATTTATGAATTAAACTTTATCATAGATATAATATGTATGTGTAGAAAAAAATATAGTGTATATAGGTTTCAGTACTATTCATGCTTTCAGGCATCCACTGGGGGTGGTGTAACATATCCTATGCAGATAAAGGGACTACTGTACTAATATTGTTGTTTTGTGAAAAAGTATTTATGAAAACCAGAAGGATTATATATCCCAAATGGATTGATAGATTGTGGCATTCTAAAATCATCAGGTGTTATTAGCTCTATTTTCAATCTTTGCTTCTATTCTAGTGAATTAATAAATATTTCCAATGTGAATTGGTCTAACAACAATATTATGTCACTGAAAAGTGAACAGGAAGCAGAGCGAGGGCAAGTCACTTTTTATATTTTTAGAAAATGTAAAATCTGCATAATAATCTGATGATACAGGTTAAATTAAAGAGTGAAAAATGATAGCAGGAACATGGCCCTCTGATTCACTACTGTGCTGCCAGTGACCATTACTCTAATACGTAGTACCAAATGCTAATAGTAGGTCTTAAAAATTGTGAATTAATTAATTTGAAGAAATTGTGAAAGGATAATATGAGAGAGCATCATGTAAAAAATTCAGATTAAGAACATATTTCTGTAGGTAAGTTAATACAGAAAACAAAAATAATTTATAAAGGGACCTCACATATAAGAAGCATAAAGGTATCACTTCTTGCACTAATTTATTATTTCACATAAAGGCCCTCAAAATATCTTTCTTGTGTTGGGACTGAGAAAACAGTACCCCAAAATGAAGGCCTCAGAAGCAGCATCGAAGCAAAAGTTTTTCTCTGACCTTCTCATGACCTCTTATCTCTCAGTCCCATTCTCCCCCGAGGCTAGCTACAGAAACCAGAATCCCTCTTCCCGAAGGTGAGTCATAGAAGTCAGAACCCCTTTGACCCAAAGCCAGACAGAAAACCTGAAAATAGTACTCTAACTTTCCCTTTGCCTTTCTGTGTAAAAACTGGCCATAAAGAAATTATCTGACCTACCTTGTTTGACTGTAGGTCATAGAACCCCCATTCTAGAGAGATTCCTGCCCCATACCCAGAAGGAAAGAATGCATGCTCAGACAGGCCAAGAACAATCTAGACAGACAGGCCTTGCTGGTTTTTCCTACTGGGACTATCAGCATTGGGTCATACGCTTTTTGTGCAATTGTATTTCTACATGGTTGTGCATACTTTCTTGACCTTAAGCATGAAAATGGACAATTTCCCTTGTATCTTTGGGGTCTTCATTCTGAAGTTCACATATGTACACATTAAATATATTAGTGTTCCTTTTCTACAATTAATCTGCCTTTTGCAAGTTGATTTTTTTGCAAATCCTCACTTGATACAGCCAATTTTGATACCCGTGGACAGAGGTGATCTCTTTTCTCTTATGCCACTATACCCCATACATACTCCATCTACAGAGCTATTGTAGGACATTTGTCACATAATTACTTAAAGAAACTTGTTTTGAAGAAAATAAATTTGGAATTATAGAAAATTAATATGTTTACTTGTCTATAGATTTCTTTCTTTCTTTTTCTTTCTCTTTCTTTCTTTTTAGTATTATTTCAGCATATTAAGGTGGTACAAATATTTTTGGTTACATGGATCACTTTTGTAATGCTTGAGTCACAGCTATAAGTATGCCTATCACCCAAATAGTGTTCATTGTACCCATTAGGTATGTTTCACCCATCCCCATCTTCCCCTACCCCTTGCTTGATTTCCACTGAATTTTAATTCCCTCTGTGCACTTGTATGCTCATCGGTTAGCTCCAGTTTAATGGTGAATACACGTGGTGTTTTCTTTTTTCCATTCTTGAGATACTTCACTTAGGATAGTGGTCTCCAGTTCCATCCAAATTGTTGCAAAATACATTAATTAATACCTTTTTATGGCATCTGTCTGACATTTCTGGCTTTGAAGTTGGCGAAAGTGGACCATAAGCCAAGGAATCCGTCCTCTAGATGCTGGAAGGACAGAGATGGTTTATTTCCTGGAGCCACTAGAAAGGAACACAGCCCTGCCAACACTCTGATTTTTGCCACCACTCATTTCAGTCTTCTGAACTGCGGAACTTTCAGATAATAAGTTTGTGTGCAAGCTGCCAAATTTGTGGTAATTTGTTAAGGCAGCAATAAAGACCTAGTACACATGGTTTACACCCTACATCATAATTGTCACATTCTCTCCTACAGAACACAAATGGATTTTTAAGCTGGTATTTAGTAGTATGATATTTGATGCATTTTATATATAGTCACAGTACTCTCAATATTACTAAACTTTGACAAATAGTTGATCTGTTGGTTTCATTAAACCAGCCAGACACTGAAAGTTTAATATAATAGATGTTTGAACAAATGTGCCCAAGATTTGTTTAGTAATTTTACTAAACTTCCCCCTCATAAAACTATGTTATTCTATGTTAGCTATTGTCAAAAAGAAACAGAATTGGACATTAGCAAAAGGTGATAGGATAGATTTTATTATTATTATTGCAGTAAACGAAAGAGCTAAGCTCAATTCCAAATATAGCAAAGACAGCTGGGGATTTATAGCCAATGAGTAGAATGAACCGAAAATTACTAAGAGGAGACTTCAAGGTTCGAGGTATTCTTGTTGAACTGGCTTGACATTATTCTTACTAAAGGCAGGTCAAGGGCTTAGACACTAAGAGTGGAGGCTGAAGAACTTGATTAAATATCAAGGGTAGGGGACAACTTAGCAAGATTCTTGCTGATTGGGCTTGCCAAGATCAGAGATAGACATGAAAGACCAAAGTTAGGACCTAGTCAAGAATAGGGCTCAGAGGAGCCTAAAACTAGGGTTTGGTCAAAGAGATAGTCTTTGTCACTATATTATCAAAATATACATCATGATAAACTTATCTGTCTTTAAAACAGGTATCGTAAGAACTAGGAAGAAATTCTCTCTAAATACATAGATTGTTGTTCAATCAAATATAATGTAAGCTGCATATGTAAGTTTACATTTTACAGTAGCAGCATTAAAAACATAAAAGAAACAGATACATTAAGATTAAAAATAGGTTTTACTTCACACAATATACATGCTCCTCAGCTTTATTCCTTTATCTTCATCCATTTGAATTAATTTTAAGATCAGGAATATACAGTGAGAAGCACTTTTTTCAAACAATCTTTCTCCCAACATTTACATCACTTCTCTTTCCTAGTTTGATCACTGAACAACTGATATATTCACAATATTCTACTCTTTTCAATTTGTACTGACTTGTGAATTTCCAAATTCTTTCAAATATATTAAGTATATCTACTTATAATTTTACATCTTTACAGGTTAAACACTAAAAATAGTTTATGAAGTATCTATGTATGTTCCATATTGTGGGTAGATAGGACAGTCAGTGAATCCAGTGGCTATTATAAACTCTGAACCACAGCACCCTTTACAGGACTCAGAGTAGTTGCAGACCTTTTCTCTTCTAGCCAAGGGAGATAGTCACTAAAGTCAACCTCTGCTGTAGTAAACGCATGTCTTCTTCATGCTCAAAAGGCTGGGAAGTTTAATCTTAATCTGTAGAAATGCAAGTTAATGCTTTTTTGGTCTTAGTCTGATACTCAGAAAACTTTTACTGTGGTATCTGCAGGTACTATTTTCATATGGAAAAGACAGAAGTAGTAGAAATAATGAAGTCCTGTTCTAGGACACTTTTGAACTGATGTATGTATTATATGTGTAGAAAAATCAGAATCACTGGAAATGGTGGAATGATTGCAGCAATTAGCTGAATTAATGACCTCCCTATATCTGCACCCTTTGTCCTATAATTTTATAGTCTCCTTCTACTCTGACACTCATCTTGGCCATGTGATTCACTTTGTCCAATGGGGTCTCAGCAAACCCCATTGATAGAAGTTTAAAAACTACGCATGTATTTCTGCCTTCCTTTTGACAAAATTTGGACTGCTCATTTTTGTTCTTCACCAAGGCTACCAGACATGTCTGGCCTAGGCTGCTGTAGGTGGAGGCACATGCGATTGAACGGAGTTCCTCCAGCTGTCCCAGCCAGGGCCATTCTAGATAGTCTGACAGCTGGTTTACTGCCAAACACAGGCAAGTGCACGGAGAGAACAGTGGACAGTGGACTTCATGAAACTTGAGTTGACATGCCCAGGTTTTCCGTTTGTGCCCTAAAGTGGTCTCTGATAAATTTCCTACATGGTAGATAAATATATGTCTTGAAATATGTTGTATATTAGAGATTGGAGTGAATGATAGTCACTAGCTTTTAGGCAGAACCTCCACACCAGTTATAAAAAAGGATCATTCTATTTATTACTATTTCTATATCTTCCTATGAGTTATTTCTGTACTCTAAAAAACAAAACTAAAATTCAAAATCCACTATTAAACCCTAAAGTATAAGTAGGCTTGGCTGGGTAGAGCTTTCCCAAGAAAGAACCACATGGGGGTATGCCCTGCAGCAAAAAGACAATAGTGCAATTCTACTCTCCCTGGAGGTGGGATAGCATTCTACTTAGGCTTAGTCTCAGTTGCCACTGCTGGCACAACAGATAATACAGCACATTCTTTCAGCTAGACTGGTTGTTTCCAGATCCTTGTGATTGCTGGTGTAAGACCCTGGGGATGAGAATAAGATCTATGTGGGAATCTGCAGCACTCAAGTTTAGACCCAAGCTTCTTGTAGTAATGAGCTATGTGTGAATTGAGGTATGCCATTTATAAACTCCCCATTCAAAGAGGAAGAGAATATCAGCCTGCAAAATAGAAGAGGGCATTATTTATTTAACATAGATAAATAATTATATGGTAAAAAGAAGTCTTCACTCTGTAAAGGAAAGATGACATATGGCTTCCCATATGTGATGCCACAGCAGCTTGTGTGAATGTCAAAACCTCATTCTAGAACTCTGGCCTATTTTCTCCCCTTTTGCATTTATCACATCTTTAGAGATTTATAGTCTCTGAATTTCAGATTTGGAAAGTGTAGTGGCTATAACCATGAATAAAATATGCTGGTGTACAAGTTATTAATCTCTCATGTTATTCTGGCACCTGTGTGGGGTCTAGCTGAATTGAAATGATGAAAGCATTGTCATTCAGTACAACAATTACTTTTTAAAATCCTTTATCACAACTTTTTAAAATAAGCTTTCAGGTTTGTTTGGATACCTGCTCCAGAATTTTAGTAAGTATATTCCTTTTCTCAGTGATCTGAAAGACTGCAATAGATAATGAGAAATGTTCACTCTTGAGAAAAAAGAATTCTATTTAAAATCTTAAAAAAACTTGTGTTCATCTGAGATGAGAAAAGGAGTAAGTATCAAATGCAACAAAATGCAGTAGGATGCATTAAGTCAATTTTAATATACAGAAGATGGGGAGATATAAATTCTAAATGATTTTAGGTGCAGTGCCTGAAACATAGCATGCTCATAGTTTTCCAAGTAGGATTAAATTTTAATAATATTTCTTTATAAGTATGCTTGAATTAAACTGATTTAGATTCTGGTTTTATCACAAAGATAGTCTCAAATTTTCAATTTATTTTTACTTATTGTCAATTTGTGAACTGCATTTATGAATTTCTGTGTATTCTCTATTCCAAAAGCATTTAATTATTCAAAAATAAATATACAATTATACTATAAGATATATGTAGAAATATATGCAAATTTCTTTCATAGTTTGAAAATTTGATATATTCCTTAATAAAGTTTTATAAATGTGACATAATAATACTTTCCTGAAGTGATGTGCCTCATGCATTTTTATAACTTAAATATCCTAGATTTTAATAGCTAAAAGCACCTATACAAAATAAAATCTATAGAAATACATGAGTAGATGTAAATATTGACGTATATTATTTTTCTTGTTTAGGGTGAAATCTATTTATCTATAAGTTATATAATTTTAATTCTATGACTGTGTATTTTTTAAACTGGAATTTGTCTGTTGCTGATTAAATATTTATTTCTATCCCTCTTGAACAGCTTCTGAATAGATTTTCAATCAGCCTTTGGAGTAATCATGGTTTATTTATTAAGGACAACAGAATTCATCAGATAAAAGCGTTTTCTATGCCATTACTGCTTTTGTTAAGAAGGTAATAAAGTTCAGATGCGCTGTTATAAGAAATAACCAAACTGCAACTTTTATAAAACAATGACATTCTCACATGCCTCTAAATATTTCAGACCCTCTTGTCCTATGGTCTCTTATTTTCAAGCCCACTCTTCAAGATTCTATTTTACGATGCAGGATTAGGCTTCTGAAAACTACATTCCTTCTTTGCCAGCTGTTAGGTTCCATGAAGCAGGGGCCGTGGTGAGAAACTGGAAACCTAGAAGGTGGCACTTGATCCTTTCTGTTTGCTCCGCTTTCCTGTAGCATCACCCCAGCTGTGCTTCTTCAGCCTGGCAGGGGCTTTTGTTACAGTTATAGCAGGTAATTTCAGTTTGCAGTTTTCCTTATGCTTCCAGAATCAGTCTTATCTCACTTCCTTTTGGTAGCTACCAGCCAGCCAGTTCCACCTCCTCACAAGTCTGGACTGGCCTTTCCTTTGAACAGGTAAAGGTGAAGCACCTGGCTTTGGAGTGCTAGCTGAGTAGCCCTCCTCCCCAGAGAGCTCTGAGTCCCTGTCTTTCCAGGCCTTTCCTCCAATTGTTAACAATTCAAACCTCTTGGTAGTCTTCCTTCAGCCCTATTTCCTGCAATTACTACTTCTGTAATGCCATAATGTACCCTTTTTGCCTTTTCACTTCTCCAATTCCTAGATAACAATTCTTGAACTTTTCTGGTAGTGTAATTGGAGTGGATGTGTCTCCTGACTGGAGCCTGACTAATATCCTTGTGGATGACTAACTGAATGCGGACGGTGTAACTGGAGGAACGTGATGTAACCATGAGTCGACCTTATTGGAAGAAGAATTAGTTTTTCACTTAACTAATACGGGGAAACAAACTAAAACAAATAAGATAAATAAATTGGCTTTCAGACTTGGTGGCAGGAATGGAAAGCTTTGAAACAATTGGGACTTTTTCAAATTAGACAAGGCTGGAAGAAAATTTATAGGGCATGATGTCAGACACCAAGAATATAATGTAAGCAAAATGGATTTCTGAGGGAAATGTACAGAAACAAGGAGCATTTACTAGTCAGTCCAGTTTCTCTACCTTAATCTCAAGATAAAGACCTCAATCTTAAAGGATATATTTACCCTGGTTTCTAGAACAATATTACAAACAGAACTACATAAGGGGAAATACAGTGAACAGATGCCGAATTAAAGCTGTCCCTCGGCGGCTCTCTAGCCGGGGAGCTACTGTGGGCTCCTGGACTCGCCAGACCCCCGGCTCTGGTGCCAGCCAGACCCTGAACATTCACCCCCAGCGCCGGCAATCTGTGGACGGGCAGTCACCATCTTGGGGTCCACAGCCTTGCCGCTGCGGAGCAATTGGGTGCCGGAGGGCTCTCTGGGTGGCTCCCTCCCCTGGTCCGTGGACCCCCACTGGGAGCTCCTCCTCTGCGTGAACACTGAGTGCTTCCCCAGTCTTAACAGAGGGGTGTGTGAACCATGCGGTCATAGGAGCGGGCCTGGTGTGTGCCTGCGGGAGCTGCAGCAGCGGGGGCGCTGGGCGAGAGAGGTCACCGCCCCCTCCCCTCTAGCCACTGTCTTTCACGTGGAGAGAGGCAGAACCCATCTCCGGAAAGGAAGAGTCAAGAAAAAGAAGCTTTCAGTTGCAGCCAGCACAACCCAGTGATGTAACTCGTCAAACCGGTATTAGGTCAAATTAATTCTCTGGGGCTGGACCCATCAGAAGCTGAGGTACTAAAATCCTAAATAACACACAACAAGCTCCCCCTAGTGGTGATGGAAGTAACACATCTAGGCCACTACACAGCCTAAGAACAGCGTGCACGGTGTGCCTCTATCCAGACCAAAGCTATAAGAAGAGATCTAATGATTGATCCAGATGGGAAGGCCACAGAGAAAGAACTCTGGGAGTATAAAGAATCAAACTGAAATGTTGCCCCCAAAGAGGAATGCCAGCTCTCTACCAATTGACACAAACCAGATTCAAAATAGCAACATGTCTCAGGAAGAATTTCAAACATGGATCATGAATAAGCTGAATATTATGCAAGAAATAATGAACAACTATCACAAAGAAACCACAAAGAAAATCCAGGACTTGGAAGAAAAATTCACTAAAGAAATGGAATTATTGAAGAAAAATCAAACTGAACTCCTGGAAATAAGAATTTATTCAGGGAGATACAAAACACAGTGGGAAGTCTCAAGAGTAGGGTAGATCAAACAGAAGAAAGAATCTCAGAGATTGAAGATCACACTTTCCAATTAAATAAGGCAGTAACAGAGATAGAGCAAAGAAATAAGAGAAAAGACCAGAGTCTACAAGAAATGTGGGATTATGTGAAGAAGCCTAACGTGAGAGTTATCAGCATTCCTGAGGGTAAAGAAGACAATAAGCAAGGGTTGGATAAGCTATTTGAAGATATAATTGAGGAAAATTTCCCAGGCCTTGCCAAAACCCTAGATATACAGGTTC